>JASJUZ010000149.1:0-12789 GCA_037159825.1 Tupiocoris notatus | reverse complement strand
TTCCTACATTTTTCCAATACAAGAAAATTTATTACCTATTTTTTTTCTCAGAAATTTCGACGTTATAAAACAGTTGAATAAAATCCAAGAAACTATTATCATACAAGTGCAAGGTTTCATAGTTGAAATTTGAACTCATTTTCGGTTTTTCGCTTAGTTTTTTTTTTTTGCTCTAGGAAAAAATCAAAGGTTGGAATTTAATATGAACAAACAACTGAAAAGTTGAAATATAAAGAAAAAACCTTGCATCATGAAGAAAAATTTACTAGTGATATCATTTTTGAGGGATTAATGGTCGAAACTCGTGTGCAAAGATAACCCAGTAAATAAAGTTTTTACATAGTAATGGTGAAATTGGAAGAATTTTCATGTTACTGTACTCAGAGACGTTTTCTGAAAAGCGACATAAACCACCATACCTCCTCGAAAAATGAATGTAATCCGATGAATTTTCAGGAAACGTTTTCACCAAGAATGTGCAAAATCAGCCGTTTCCAGATTTAGGATAACACAAAGTGCTTCCTAAATATAACCGTTCATAGTTTTTTCTGTTTTGATTTTTACAAGCAACAATAGTCAATATTTTTAAACGTTTGAGGTCTCAAAATGTTCATTATGACCGTTGATTTTTCATCTATTGGCTCACACACAGTACTTCCACGACAAGAGCTGTCTCATCATCAGTGTGTATTTTGTATTTTGACTTTTATTATTTGTGTCACACACATTACTTCAGCGTAAAGCGCATTTTCAATTATTGCATTGAAGCTTTTTTCGAATTGTTGGTTGTTATTGCTATAAAAATGACCCAATTTCACAGAACTTGTTTTGTAGTTGTAGGTTGCTAACTTGCGCCTTAGTTTCTTGAGTATAAATCAGTTATACCTGCTACCGACCCTAAATTGAAGTACTATGTGATCAATGCACACCACTAGTTTTTTTTACAATCATTAATTTTATTTTATTTATTTATACTTTACTATACTACTACTATGCCGTATTTTTTATACTTTTTTATTTATTAATTATTTTAATTTTATTTATTTTTATTAATTATTTTAATTTTATTTATTTTTTATTAATTATTTTAATTTTATTTATTTTTTATTTTACAGGAGAGTTATTTAGTTATTCACGCCGTTAATCTGAAAACCATCTAGTTATTTCCTGTATGGTTCATCATAATTTAGAATCATTTGCATTTTCACGAGTACAGAGATTTGGTCGGCTTTTAGAAACGCAACCACCCTTGTTCCCACCCAGTCGTTACTGATTCCACCCTGCCCCCTCCATCAAAACCCCCCTTTCACTGAGAATGACCGCATCACAGCCCGGCAGTTCCGTATCGGGCCCCGCTCGACCAAGTTCGGACCGATCATCCCCTCCATTTTTTAATAGCCTGCCTTCATTTTTAGTCCACATTTTTTTATTTTAATTTTCTCGTTCGATTTTCGTTGACGGTCGATTGTTTTCAATTTGGCTCGAATCGTCCAAGTTCGTCGTTTATACGAAGCGCATTTTCCTCATTTCGAAATTAGTTGGTAGACGATTTATTTTCAAAATCACAACCATCCCTCGTCATTCATCCGTCCTTGCACTCCGATCTTACAACGACCATGGTCAATATAACGAAAATGGCATCATCACGAACACTCGACCCATGTGACTCACATCATGTACCTCAACAAACATAACCCTAACCCATAAAAAACCAAAACTAGTTATTGGCTAACGAATAGACCAAAACGTTCTATTGAATTCGGACCAAATTTCGGACAAAATGTCGCAGATCATGCTGTGCTCGTTGGGGGAGTCGGTGGCACTTTATAACACCAATAACAACAACCCTAGCAACGATACGAACAACAATCGCGCGAACTCGCCGCCTGTGCCGACTATTTATCGGTAAGTTGACACATAATTCCCGAAATTTTCTTCTCGAATGTCCATAAAAACGAATCGTTCCGTGATAATTCGCAAATCGAAGCGAGGAGAGTTGTCACGCAACACGAAAGCGACGTACTTGAAAAAACGCAAATTACGATTCGAAGGCTCGAGATTGCGAGTCAAGTAAAGAAGAAAACCAGCATATTCGTCCAACGTCAAAGAATAAATATAAACAATTTACGAGTATTTATTTTCAATGCACAGATGAAGCGATCAAACGTTTTAAATATCTGATGCCACGTGAAATAAATAAAGATAAACCTGGAAGTAGTACAAAATGCAATAATACAATAATATACTCGCTTCTAAACATTTGAAAGTTCAACGTGAATTCGTAAGGGTTCTCAAGCTGTTTTTTCCCGACTCTGTTTTTATCCAAACTTCGAAGAAATTGAAAGAGTATACGTCGAATTCGACATAGTTCAGCCGGTGTTTTTTTTTTCTCCACTCAATTTTTCCTACAACTTTCCAACCGGCGAACACCGATAAATCGGACTGTCAAACTTTCAAGGAGAAATCCCGCGAGAAAATTGAAGAAGACGAAAGATTTATGCTGTAAACAACTTGCCCGTTCAATAGTCGCAAATAGTCGTATTGTATAGATACGAAACAAACAAGGACGAAATTATGTAACTTTCAAGTTGAACGATACAGAAAAGAGACGACAATTTTCACAATACATAGCTCAACGTTTCCACCTATTGGCCATTCAAACCAGAGCCATTTAAACCAGGACTGAGTGCGGCAAAGCACCAATAAAAACTAGCCGCCTACTTTCGTGTCCGCTATTGTAAAATTTAGCAACGAGTTAACAACATTTTGTCTGTGGGGAAACGTGGATATACTATCTTGGAAACGTAAGGCGATAATTAATAAAACGGTGCAAATTATTGTACACTGGTTCATTATTCCTTAACTTCAATTATGTTCTAAGAGGACCCATCTATTTGTGATAGTAATTATTCCAACTATTTGTAAATGTTCCCAACAATTAACAGATTGGTAACTAAAAGGGAAAATTCCGTAGCAAGTGTTGTAATTTTAATCAATTTAATTCTTGAAGAGAAGAATTTTTTTTCTTTAATTAAAGAAAAAATGTTCAAAAGAGGTTCTTTCATTTTTGATTTTTTTTAAATTTTTTGGAGAGTGTTGAAAATAATTGAACACTTTCAAGCGTAATTTTTGGCGCATTTTGAGCTTCTGAGACAATATATGGCGAGGCTAAATCGACGGAAGCGGAAAATTTTCAACGCCCGTTTAGTACTCACAGGAATCAAGTTCGGAAACCTTTGGCAGGATTTCGATATCGTTCGGCCAAGAAGAATACCTAATCCTCTGATCCGGATAAGGTTGCCATCTCTGCTGGGAAATCAATGCTTCCAAAGAAATCATCTCGTTAGTCTTTTCGACAGGTCAAGTTACGCAACGTTTTCATCCACTTATGCGAGCGAAGCAGCTCGTTTATACAGTCTCACAAGGGAACTCGTAGGGTCGTAGTCGTTTTGTGGAAGTGCAAAAACCAGAATGATTAATAGTCGAGTTTCAATGTATAGCGTTGTCGGGCGGACAAAAAGTAAACGGTCGATTTTAAAACGGCAGAGCCTCCCCGGTGATGTGCAACATACATGCTGGTAATTCTATGGCAAATTTACAGCTTGAAACACAGCAATTAGTTTGTAGTTGGGGAAAAAAAATTATTACATATTAAATGCTTGGTGGTTTTTAATCGAATTTTACTACAACAGAATTTTGTAAAAAGTGATATTATTTTTTCAATTATACTCTCTCGCGTCGTAAATAATCGCAGCTTCATAACAAAATCCTCCCTTGAATGAAAATGACCGAAAGGAGATTCAAAACTGTTATCTACAGAATTTAGAATCACATCTGCAGCAGGAGAATCTTTTCATTTTCTACGTTTCAAAAAGTCAACTCTGAGCAACAATCGGACTCAAAAATGATTTTTTTCGTTATCGAAAATTCAGCCAAAGGTTCGCAGCTCATAATTAATTGACGTAAAAATGTTATGATCCTTGTTGAATGATGTAAAATTTAATGCCTGCTACCGCGTACTCCCATTTCTATTTCTGGCGAAGAATTTTTACGTCTGTCTGATTCTCTCCTAGAAAGTGTGGGTAGTTACATACACGAGGGGAGCGTGACCTGGACAGAATAGCTGAACAACTTCAAGATTGGACGTTGAATAAAGGAGCGAGGGTGAAGATTGAATAGAGTAGCGGGAAAAACCTATTCAATTTTCACCTAACACATCTGCAGTTCTAAATCAAGTCAGGATAAACTTTGTCGAACTTATTCGCGTTTTCTGACAGATAACATGGAAAACAATAAAAATAAATGAACCATTCATAATAATTGGGAATTCATTGGAATTGAGAAACTTCTATCGAGAACTATTGAAAAAAAAAAACGATTTTTCCAAGTACCCTTCCAAGGCCAACTATTTCTACGTACTTGGAAAAAAACGAACGAGCGTCGCAAGTGTTTTTTTTTTTTCATTTGAGCACCTATTCTATTTATTTTTCACTTACACGTTATTATCATTTCCCTATTATCGTAAATAGGTACCTGTCAACGGCGATAGGTATTTTTCGACACAATCGGACGAAGAATTTAGATAACTGAATGCGAAAAACTCCTACTTACGCTTCTGGCTGAGTATATAGAAATATATATAATATAAATATATACAATATAATAATATAAATGTATAAAAATGTATTTTATATAAAAAAATATATAATATAAATATATACAATATAATAATATAAATCTATAAAAATGTATTTAAATTATTTTTAATTCCAGCCGTCCATTTTAATTATTCTCAAAACATAATTGACGAACCGATAACGGCTGGTATCAGAATTTCTTTCAACGAACTACATCATCAGCAGCGAAAACAATGTCGTGAAACTTGTTTTTTTAGCGCATAGTTGTGCATCTTGGCGTTTGAGGATTGCATTCGGCCGTTCCCGTCAAGGCAATGTCGCGCCGTGTGATTTATGCGTCTCTCGTGATTTATGTGTTGTGGTCCGCTGTGAAAATGAGGCCGAAACCACGTTTGCGCTATGACTTCATGAACGGCTTTTATTGAAATTCAAAGAGGAAAAACAGGCTCCAACGGAAGTAATAGCCGAGAGAAAACAAAGGCTGAGTGCGTTCATTGAACACAACTCGCGAGTTTAATTTTGAAAATTACCTACGTCAAATGTTCCAAGGGTGATGTATTTTCTGCTCACACTAGGACGAAGTCTTTCGTATTGAAAAAAAGTTACAGCATCAACGAACATAATTCATTCTTTATTTAACCTCTCTTGTAATAAAAACTTTTTTCGCACGCTAAATTTACTCGTGACAAGTACCTAGGAAAATGAGGAATATTTCTTTCTGAGAAACCACCCCTAAAAATATAACGTACAGATCGACATGGTTCAACTGGAGTGCGACGAGTCGTCGCGGATATTTGTATTTCGTTTGGCATTTTTCCTACTTCTTCTTTCTTTTTTGCGGCCTTTCACTGTATTTGTTTAAAATTACGAGCAGCCGTGCGCCCGTGTGAGGTTTTAGACACATCGAGTATAAGTACAACCTGTTCTAATTTGAACCGACGGCGCTCCCACGTAGTTTTTCGGCCGTTCCACGTCCGTTCATCAAAAGAACGCATTGTGTTTATATATTCGGACCCGTGATGGACGGTCACTCATACGGCTAAAAATAGAAATATTTTCCAAGCAGCTGGCCTGCCAATTACAATTTACAAGTTTCAACAGCTAAAAAACATATAATTATTAACCTATTTTTTCGTTTAAAAATTACAGTCTATCTATTTTGACATGTAACGAACGCGTAAAAATTAATTATATCTAGTAACGATAATAAGCATTATTTATAAGCATTATTAGGTAAAGTAACTTTTTCAACTTTTAGATAAAAATGATTTTTTTCAAATCTCTGGAACATTATTTCCATAGAATATTTACTTAGTGTGTTGCTAAAAGGTTTTTGATGATCTATTCTTTCGTGAAAGTCATTTACCAAAAGGAAAAAAATTCTCTGACACCTTTCTCAGCTCAACGGTGAATACATTTTTTTCTAAAACCGGCGAACTTTTTTTGAAGGTGCAAACCCCGCGGAAAACCGAGGCTTTGCGAGTTATCTCACACCGGCCACTATTACTCATCATCCGAGCGCCGTTGTCACAATTTCCAGATAAGAGAGACAAAGAGTCTCAAAGATAGTGAAAAATCTCTTGGCAGATGGCCGTGTACGGGGATTTAGCCATAAATCCTCGTAGACCGTTGAAGACGGTGTTGAAAGTCTTTGCAAAACTCGTGACCCGAATTTCTTCTGAATATTCGACATCGCCGACCCTTTGGATATCATCAGTGAGATTTATGTGAGAATGAAGAAGGCTTTCGCTATAAGGGTACTCCAGCGCCCTCGCACGTTAAGGCGATATTGTGTTTTGAGAAGAATTCAAAAGAGGTGTGGGCACATTAGGGAAATTTTCCCATCGGCACGGCTGCTTTACCACTAATGCTCCGGGAGGCATCGTTGAAAAGGTTCCGCTCCTAGCATCATCAATTATCCAGTGTGCAAAACTTGTCTACTTCCCTGATCATCGAATTCACCAAGCGTCTCCGGATTCGAAGAAACTCGTCGAATGATCAATATTCCCGCTTCTAGCGCCGGTTCAATTGTTCAAGCGAGTTTTGAATTTTACGAAATGGAACAGGCTCGACGTTTTCACGCGCGAGTTGAGAGCCGAGCCAAAATAAAACCAACTTTCAGCCCATCGCCCCACTTCGTCCCGTTCGGTAAATAAACTGATGAACCAAGTTGTCCACACCCTATTTCCGGATATGCGGACGTTTCCTTATCTTCTCATCGGCTGTTTCCAATATTTTTTATTACTAGAGGAGCAACTTAAGTAAAAACGTAACCATGTTGAATTCGAATTATATCTGTTCATCTATTTCAATTCACACCCTGCTGAAACACTATAAATTGACCAAAACCCTAATGAAATTCGCTCTAAAATGGCGCTCAGTTCTTTTGTGTACTTAATGACGGTTCCTCGACTACTAGTGTAGACGTAAAAGTAGTTTCTAAATCGACGCTTTATCAGTTGCAGGGCTCCAATCGCGAGCATCGAGTTTATGGAGGAGCTCTCCGAGACGATGGGCAACTCTCGTCAGCTGACACCAGGCCTCCGTTACCGCAATCTAGGGAAAAGCGGACTTCGTGTCTCCAACATCGGTTTAGGTAAATACTTGAAAAAATACTCCCAGCACACTGTGGCGAATTTTTCACGTTTGAGGCCGGTAGGAAATAGATAAATAGCCATGGAATTTTTACCAATAGAAAATCATCTTGAGGGAAGAATGCGATCATTTGACTGCTCTAATAGTGATTCGACTGAGTCGTATTAAAATCTTCATGACAAGGGAGACTTCGAGGAGAAGGGAGCAGAGCATAATATCGTCAGTAGTGAAGAAACACCGGCAAACTGATTTTTCTAGGTTTTTATACGCCTGAAGCAAATGTTCCTTAAGAAACCTTCATCAGGCCAACGTATCCCAAGACCGTTCTCGAGGCAAACATCTCCTAAGAAATCGCCCTTTAGGCATATCCCCCCCCCCCAAGAAACCACCCCTTAGACAAATTTCTCCGAAGAAACCGCTCCTTAGGTGAAAGTCTCATAAGAAACCGTCTCCAGAAACAAATGTCTCCTAGGCATTAAAAATTCAAAATGAACTTCTATCAATATTCTTGTAACTCTGCCGTGTCTTGCCACAAACATGCCATTCTAAGGATAAATCTTCTATTAATAATCACCTATCATTCTTCAGGAGCCTGGGTGACGTTCGGCGGAGCCGTCAGCGAATCGGAAGCAGAAGCTGTCGTAGAGGCTGCTTACCTTGCAGGCATCAATTTATTCGATCTAAGCGAAGCACATACTGGCCCTCGTGCTGAAATTCTGCTCGGCCAAATCCTCAAACGGAAACCGTGGCCTCGGACTTCCTACATAGTCTGCACCAAAATCTACTTCAACTCCAAGTAAGAACGTCGCACAAATTTCCTGAGACAGATTATTCTGGCAAACGCTATTATTATTCCTGGCAGAGATTCACATTTTCATTAAAAACTCCCGACGTTCGTAAATCGAGAATGAAAATCATGGTCGTTAATCAAATCGCCAGTCATTAGAGGGAACCATTAATCAACCCTATAGAATATTTTCAGCGTCGATTTTTTTCCCAAGTGAGTTATGAAGCTGAAAAAGACCACATTCCGCAGACAAACAGTAATTTGATGTATAAAATACATATAAAGATATTTTCTCATCGTATGCCATAACATGTTCGGTGAAAACAGGAACAAACCTCACCTTCAATGACGATAGGGCGTGCAGAATAGTCTACCTGTGGTTGGAAAAATTATCGCTGAATAATTCACCATCATAGAACGGACCGATATCCTATTGAAAAACCAATAATAATAAACGGAGTTTGATCAAAAAAAATATCAATATCCGCTGTTGAGATTGAGGGGGAGAATAACATGGCGACTTGTTCTCCTGTTTTTTATTAGCTTGCCAAGCACTTTTGCCCCTTCGGGCATCATCAGGGCTTCGTAGCACCATTACAAGGTATCCACGGCTATTGGTGCCATAATGGTGCTACGAGGCCCTGATGATGCCCGAAGGGGCAAAAAAAAAAAAAAAAAAAAAAAAACAGGAGAACAAGTCGCCATGTTATTCTCCCGCTCAATCTCAACAGCGATGAATGATCGATGCGACAAAACAACAACGAAAAAAATCAATATTCCGCAGAGGATTGTATCTGAAACTCTGCTCATCTTGAAGGAACCAAAACAACGCACAAGTCCGTCGTTTCCTGAAAAAATAGCACGGACAATAGTCGAGAAAAGGGCAAGGATGATGAGGTACCGTTTGCCATATTTTATTCACGCCGTGAAAAATGAATAACTTCGAATGGCTCAATCGCTGATACGTATGACGCAAAGGTTTATCGACCGTGTCACCGATCCACGTTATGGCAAAAGCGTTCGCTCCCCAGATAAGAGAAACGATTCTTATCGAAACACCGGCACTCTTCCTTTGTGCGTTCCTACGAGTCGTACAAATCGATAGAAGTACACAGTTCCATAATGCCTGGCTTGACGCGCGGGGGAAAAGGTTGGAAGTGATTTAGTCCGCCGTTATATTTGTCAGGCCGTTAGTCTTTCAGTGGAGAAATATGAAGTGCTCCGAGGGCGCTCATGGAAGGCGCAGACGATTTATGAACGAGCGTTCGTTCCGTTAGGATAGTCGGATTGAATAGATAACAAACCCGACTCGGATATAGCTGATGTACAGCAACAGGAAATAGCAATAGAGAGCGATAAAAAACAAAAGACTGCATAGAAGAGGTAATTGTCGCAGCTGCTGGGAATTCAGATACTCCGGAATAAATCCTGGGACAAGATTTGGAAAACTGCGATCCGCTGGGGGAATTCAAGCTACACGATTACCAAAGTTCTAAATTGAGGGGAAGAAAATGGCGAAAACGAGAAATGAACATTTGAACAGAGGAGGACACGAAATTAGGCGGGTCTGAAAAAACAATCTTTCAAGCCTTTCAAACAAGTTTCGATAAAGATCAAAATTTTTACAAAGGGTAGCGCTCCTTTTCGAGCTGAAAATTTCAACGATTCGTTCGCCTAAAGTTTGGTTTAATAAAATTAACATTAAAAAGTTTGGTTTAATTAAAATTAACATTAAAATACCAATAAATAAAATAAATGAAAAAAAATACAATAAAAATAATAATAATAAAAACTAAAAATAAAATAACACTTTATACTAAAAATAAATAAATAAAACCCAATAAATAATAAAAACCACTGTAATCGCCAAAGAATAAAAAAAAATTCTAACCACCCCACAAAATTTGATGTTTAACGTTTCAAGCCATGTAAAATACGAATATCCAATCAAAAAAATTCTGTCCGTCCACCGTCAACACTTTTCTCACTAAACTATAAGAGCTAAATTCTTAAAATGTTCACCAAAAATCAATCTTGGCACGGCAATGACTCAATTTTGTAACCAAATTGTTACCTCAATTTCTAAGGGTATTTTTGGAGGTTCTGAACGGGAGAAAATTCGTATTTTCCGATGTTTTCAGAAAACGGTGAATTTGGTATGAATTTCTATCGATTTTTGGACGCTGAGTCCAATTAGACAGTCGCTAGGTCTATAGCTTCATTGGTTCTCGGATTATCGTAAGATTTTCACACATTCGGCATGAAAGTATAACTAGAGAGTTCTTGGAGCTATAAAACTCGTTCTATCCCGTGGAATGCTCGTCAAAGAGACTCTTCAACTGTACCATTAGGCGAAAAATTTAGCTTTTATTTTGAAAATCAAGAAAAAGAAAAATTATTAAAATTACAATAGTTGCTACCGAATTTTCCCTTATAGTAACCAAAGTGTTGTTCGGAGGAAACGTTCAAAAAAGTTCAGACAAGTTATTACCACAAATGGATGGTCTCCTTACATTATTATTGAATCAAAGGAACCTAAACCACTATACAATAATTTGCAGCGTTTTCTTCCTCATATGACACCAATCGAAGCGCTTCTATGACTACAAGTGGGCCATTACCTCGGTCCGTTTCCCTTTCAGTTTTCACGGTAAAACGGTTAGGAGTATAATGCAATCGGTGGCCGTGGTTAACATTGAAACAAGGCATTGCTGTTAAGAGATAGGACCCAGGACTGATAGGAGACGCCTTGTGGAGCCCTGACTGAACCTTCGTTCCACCCACGTCGCCCGCAAGGGACGACAGCCAACGGGTCAGGGTCGCCACCTCATCGATTCCATCCGCATAGCAGCCGAGAGCTTCAGCCAACCCAACTCCTTCCAACGTGGTTACCTATAATCTATCTTCTTCTCGCTCTATACATTGAACAATATTCCCCCTCTCTTTTGTACATAGACCGGCCAACAATTCTATAACGAGGACTATGGAAAGATGAAAATACGCGAGAGCCCTTTCAAGTTTTGAAGGTCGAAATCAGACTCAACCCGGAACGACCGAAGAGGGAAGCGTCCTTTTGAATTGCAAATAATACTAGAGCTAATTATGTGCGAAGAGTTCAATTTAGAATTATTCATTCATTTAGAATTATAGTGTCAGTAGCAATATCTGAAAGAAATCGTTAACCTCTTTTCTAAAATAACTTATTTTTTTCCTCAAATGAAAACTTAAGCACTCAATAATATGTAATTTTGGTTTGAAGGAAAAATGATTATGCTACCTTTGTACAGTCAAAATACTGCAGCTAGTAAATATTTAATCATTGATCAGGCTCGACCTTATATATAACACCAAAAGGCCATATTTTGGATGAACGGGTGAAAATAAAACTTGCCAAATTACTATTTCATAAATAAATAAAAAAACTAATTTTATAATTATAAATTAAAATAATAAATTAACTTGAAACATAAATCTAATATATAATTAAAAAATGAAAAAATAATAATCATTTTAACAAAATAAAATATGCTTATAATAAATTGAAGCAAATATATGAATAGAAAATATAAAAAGATTATCCTTTCTATATTTAAATCAAGTAAAATTCAAAAATAATATTGACTTGATTGTGTATTGAACGCATTTCTTAATCAGATACACGCCAAATGAATAAAATACATCCCCTATCTATTAATTAATAATAATGTCGAAACATTGAACCTTATTAATTACCTTTGCAATTTCCAAAAAAGTTCTACGCGCCACCCTCGCAAAATTTTCAAAAATATTCAAGGCACGTGGAATCCAAAGTTTTATTTTTTTAAACTGCAAATGATTGTACAGTCCCATCAACACGTTTCTCAGGAAACTAAGAGACTTCCTTGATTGAAATTTTCACCAAAAATCATTCTTGGTCTCAAAATGTCCCAATTCTTTAGCCAAATCGCTACCTCAATTGTAATCGGATTTTCGGGGAAGCTTTGAGGGGCGAACAATTCGAATTTTCCAATATTTTAGAAACATAGCCGCGTTTGACATCAATCTATATAGATTCTTTGACGTTGAATCGAAAGAGACCATAACGAAGTCGATAGCTTTCGTTTTTCTGTCGTCTCTCAGGTGGATGGTCTTCCTAAATCGTGTTGAAGCAAAGAAATATTCAAATATATATGAGACACACAACTTTCGGAGGACAGTCGAACCTTTGAACTTGAAAGCTACACCCAATTGAAAGGAGTATTTCTATTCTGTACTAGCCACAAACGAAATCAACAGTTGACCAATTTTTGAGCCACATTTGGCCGCTAATCGCACTGTGCGTCCAAGTTTTTCGTGCTATAAATGCCTCAGGAGAGCGCGAATTCGGTTGAAGGAAATTGGAGCGGAATAAAACGTGAACAATGAACTTCAAGTTGAGCGCGAGACCATCGCTTGGCTTAGCTGTTTACCGCCGCATTGCGGGGCTCCCTGTGGTACTAGCGAATCCAAGTTCACTTCTGCAGTCAATTGCAATTGAATGTACCTGAGAGAATAGGGACCGCATTCGACAATGAATGTTTGCTGTAGGTAATATCGCCACGAATAATCTGTATCTCAAGAAACCGAACGAAACTCGCCTTTTGATTTTATTTAAAATTAAAATATTTACATTCTCAGCAACGAATAGAACGGAAAACCAATTCTGCCGAGAAATTTCAAAAACCGAGTTTTCCTGATATAAATTATAGTTCCAAAACGCCACAACCATGCCATGCTTGAGATTCGAGATAG
>JASJUZ010000148.1:0-543345 GCA_037159825.1 Tupiocoris notatus | reverse complement strand
GTTCTGAATAATGACTATCTGAAATGGATAGTCTTCTGAAATTTTATTTGAAGCGAAGGAATAATAAACCACTGTACAATCATTTGCAGCGTTTTTTTTCTTTTTTACCACCCGCTGTGAGTTAGTGAATTTTCGAAGTTGGGACACTTGTGATTATATATGGAAAAATTCGTTGCCTAGGAACGATAAACCCTTTTCTTGACATTTTTATACATTTGCTCGTTTAAAGCTACTAAATTATGACTCTTGAAAGGAAAAATATAAAGATGTTCATTTATAGGAGCTAATATTATTGGGGAAAATTAGTTTTGATATGCTAAAACCGACTGAGCTAACATTCAAGGTGAAATTCCTGTCAAAAAACGTCAAGGTCGAAGAAAAAAAAGCTATACATCAGTTAGTAGCCAAATCAAAATACTGTCTAGATTTCAAATTTTCAAATTTTGTTTTGGAAAGCTGTCAAAACGCAAAGTCATATCATCGAGACGTTTCTGATTGAAAAATGATTATCGAAGGCGTCGCCAGTTTCGAGTAAATATACGAGCCAAAAAAGGTCCTTCGGTGTTTTTTGCCGAACGCGGCAGAGATTTATGTATTTACCAAAACGGCCTAGCCCTCGAAGAACCGTTTTTTTATTTATAGTTTCCGATCCTTATACTCAGGCCCTTCACAGCCATAGAACGCAGAACGCTATCAATTACGCGCCTTTCTGTTGCAGGCTTGCTCATTCAACTTTCTGCTGTTCCGTGCGTTATGTCGTTGCGAAATGATTGGTGGTACTTACAGCCATAATGCTGTACGACTGGCTTGTAATAACGGCTCACTTTCAGTAATCATTGGTATTTTCATCAGGTCAGGTTAGTAGGAAGGTATATCAAATTAAACGCTCTTTTGCTGGCCTTCGTTACTCAACCATAGTCTCAATAGACCTTTCCTCGCCGACTCGACCTCACCGAGGTATTTCTTCTGATTTGTGCCTTAGTTTGGTGTTGCGTATTTTTATTTTCCAATACACCGAGTTTCATATAGGTCGTGTTCAACGCTGAAATAGTCATGGTTATATTATAGAAACCTTTCTGTCTGCAAATAATGTCCAGTGTTCAAAACCAACTCTGTTAGAAATGTAAAATCGCACGTTAACGATCTCCCTCTTTTTCTTCAATAATAAATTATTGTATATATATGACATGCCAAGCCGTTCCGTGCCGTGCCGTTCCGTTCCGTTCCGTACCGTGACGTGACACCATGTTTCAGCCTCTCATCTTTGGCTGAAACAAGCTAATTTACCTTTTTTATGTTATCGCTCTGCGTCACACATCTTACCAGCGTGACGGTTTTCTTAGGAACTTTACACATCAATAGCTTTCGAGATTTTTCTCCTCAGGTGTTCGAAGACAAAAAGGGGATAAAAAAGACCACAACTCGTCAACTGAGTAATCCTAATGTTAAATTAACGCTACCTGGCGAGCATTTGATGAACGAGAGACTGGGCTAGTTTCTCCTCTAGCGGCGCCTTGGAGAACTAACATAAAGAGATGTTGTACCTTAAAAATCCGCTAGACATCGTCAACCACTTGAGCATTGGAATAGAATTTGAACTGCATGAAAATTGACGTTTACAAAAATGAAAGGCCAGATTTTTTCGACCAACAGTTCACGTTTTGCGATTAAAGTTTAATTTTTTTAAAAGTAAAATGTAAGTGTTGATGGCGAACGGACACAATATTCTTTTTATCGGATATTCGGATTCTACATGCCTTGAAACGTACAACATTAAATTTTGTGGGGGGTTAGAAAATGTTTGTTTCTTGGGGTAATAAAATAGTTTATTATAGAATAATAAACCAAAATTGTTCAGAAACGCTAAAGGAGTTTATGAAATTTTATGATATGAATTTATTGAATCACAATGACTTAATCAGGATTTCTCTTTGCTCTGTAGAATCAAGGGAGCTGGTTTTGATCATGACATTTTAGGTGACCATCCAGTCGGCAACTTGTTTCCTATTACGAAGTAATTTAACCGAATTTCTAATCAAGGTTCTCCTGGGGTTCACATGCAATAAACGTAAAATTCGGGAATTGCCAATTAAAATTTCTATCTATAATTGAAGGAATCAAGAAACGAAGCACTCGACGATGCTCATTAAAAAAAGTCAGCCAAAAAATTATTTCTGAAAGGTAAGGAAACGAAAAATTGTCATACTTTCCATGCTGCAAATAATTGGAACCCAGGCGACTCCAACAAAATGTTTCTTGAGGCGATCTGTGCTGAAAACCTCTGTGTATTTTTCAACATTTTTCAGTTTTGGGCGGTTTTTAACTAGGAGAACTACTTTTTAGGCAATAATGTCAATAGTCAATACTTTCTTGTTGAGAAAGTTAGGAAAAATGTGGGAACGAAACGATTTTCCACGCAATTAACAGTCCCCCTCCCCCAAATTCGTATTTCCCAGTTTAACATCATATTCTTTTATGAAAAGTCCTTGTGACCTTTCTTATCATTGTGAAAATTTTTGAACGTTGAATGAAAGTGGTTGGCTTTCAAATAAAAGTCAAGTTCATCCACACGCCATAATAAATATTTCAAAACACAAGCGTTCAAATATATCAATTTTTCCAACCTCTAAAAATAACTTAAAATTTTACAAGAGTGCTGTGTGTTAAAATACGTCTTATTTAGCTCATCCTTTTTGGTTTATAATAATTAACCTATGTATTCATTCGGAACTGGTACCGAAACGGAACTGGTTCCGGAACGGAACTGTTTCCGGAACTGCTTCCGGAACTGGTTCCGGAACTGGTTCCGGAACGGAACTGGTTCCGGAACTGGTTCCGGAACTGGTTCCGGAACTGGTCCGGAACAGAACTGGTTCCGGAACGGAACTGGTTCCCGAACTGGTTCCGGAACTGGTTCCGGAACGGAACTGGTTCCGGAACGGAACCGGTTCCGGAACTGGTTCCGGAACGAAACTGGTTCCGGAACGGAACTGGTTCCAGAACGGAACTGGTTCCGGAACGGAACTGGTTCCGGAACGGAACTGGTTCCGGAACGGAACTGATTCCGGAACGGAACTGGTTCCGGAACGGGTTCCGGAACTGGTTCCGGAACAGAACTGGTTCCGGAACGGAACTGGTTCCGGAACGGAACTGGTTCCGGAACGGAACCTGTTCCGGAACGGAACTGGTTCCGGAACGGAACCGGTTCTGGAACGGAACCGGTCCTGGAACGGAACTGGTTCCGGAACGGAACTGGTTCCGGAACTGGTTCCGGAACGGAACTGGTTCCGGAACTGGTTCCGGAACTGGTTCCGGAACGAAACTGGTTCCGGAACGGAACTGGTTCCGGAACGGAACTGGTTCCGGAACGGAACTGGTTCCGGAACGAAACTGGTTCCGGAACGAGACTGGTTCCGGAACTGGTTCCGGAACGGAACTGGTTCCGGAACTGGTTCCGGAACGGAACTGGTTCCGGAACTGGTTCCGGAACTGGTCCGGAACGGAACTGGTTCCGGAACTGGTTCCGGAACTGGTCCGGAACGGAACTGGTTCCGGAACTGGTCCGGTTCCGGAACTGGTCCGGAACGGAACTGGTTCCGGAACTGGTCCGGAACGGAACTGGTTCCGGAACTGGTTCCGGAACGGAACTGGTTCCGGAACGGAACTGGTTCCGGAACTGGTTCCGGAACGAAACTGGTTCCGGAACGGAACTGGTTCCGGAACTGGTTCCAGAACTGGTCCCGGAACTGGTTCCGGAACTGGTTCCGGAACGGAACTGGTTCCGGAACTGGTTCCGGAACGGAACTGGTTCCGGAACTGGTTCCGGAACGGAACTGGTTCCGGAACGGAACTGGTTCCGGAACTGGTTCCGGAACGGAACTGGTTCCGGAACGGAACTGGTTCCGGAACTGGTTCCGGAACGGAACTGGTTCCGGAACTGGTTCCGGAACTGGTTCCGGGACTGGTTCCGGCACGGAACTGGTTCCGGAACTGGTCCGGAACGGAACTGGTTCCGGAACGGAACTGGTTCCGGAACGGAACTGGTTCCGGAACGGAACTGGTTCCGGAACAGAACTGGTTCCGGAACGGAACTAGTTCCGGAACCAGTTCCGGAACCAGTTCCGTTCCGGACCAGTTCCGGAACCAGTTCCGGAACCAGTTCCGTTCCGGAACCAGTTCCGGAACCAGTTCCGGAACCAGTTCCGTTCCGGAACCAGTTCCGGAACCAGTTCCGGAACCAGTTCCGTTCCGGAACCAGTTCCAGAACCAGTTCCGGGACCAGTTCTGGAACCAGTTCCGGAACCAGTTCCGTTCCGGAACCAGTTCCGGAACCAGTTCCGTTCCGGAACCAGTTCCGGAACCAGTTCCGTTCCGGACCAGTTCCGGAACCAGTTCCGTTCCGGACCAGTTCCGGAACCAGTTCCGGAACCAGTTCCGTTCCGGACCAGTTCCGGAACCAGTTCCGTTCCGGAACCAGTTCCGGAACCAGTTCCGTTCCGGAACCAGTTCCGTTCCGGAACCAGTTCCGTTCCGGAACCAGTTCCGTTCCGGAACCAGTTCCGTTCCGGAACCAGTTCCGTTCCGGAACCAGTTCCGTTCCGGAACCAGTTCCGGAACCAGTTCCGGAACCAGTTCCGTTCCGGACCAGTTCCGGAACCGGTTCCGTGCCGGAACCAGTTCCGGAACCAGTTCCGTTCCGGAACCAGTTCCGGAACCAGTTCCGTTCTGGAACCAGTTCCGTTCCGGAACCAGTTCCGTTCCGGAACCAGTTCCGTTCCGGAACCAGTTCCGGAACCAGTCTCGTTCCGGAACCAGTTTCGTTCCGGAACCAGTTCCGTTCCGGAACCAGTTCCGGAACCAGTTCCGTTCTGGAACCAGTTCCGGAACCAGTTCCGGAACCAGTTCCGTTCCGGAACCAGTTCCGTTCCGGAACCAGTTCCGTTCCGGAACCAGTTCCGTTCCGGAACCAGTTCCAGAACCAGTCTCGTTCCGGAACCAGTTTCGTTCCGGAACCAGTTCCGTTCCGGAACCAGTTCCGTTCCGGAACCAGTTCCGTTCCGGAACCAGTTCCGTTCCGGAACCAACTCTGTTCCGGAACCAGTTCCGGAACGAAACTGGTTCCGGAACGAGACTGGTTCTGGAACTGGTTCCGGAACGGAACTGGTTCCGGAACGGAACTGGTTCCGGAACGGAACTGGTTCCGGAACGGAACTGGTTCCGGAACGGAACTGGTTCCGGAACGGAACTGGTTCCGGAACTGGTTCCGGAACTGGTTCCAGAACGGAACTGGTTCCGGGACTGGTTCCGGAACGGAACTGGTTCCGGAACGAAACTGGTTCCGGAACGAGACTGGTTCCGGAACTGGTTCCGGAACGGAACTGGTTCCGGAACGGAACTGGTTCCGGAACGGAACTGGTTCCAGAACGGAACTGGTTCCGGAACTGGTTCCGGAACTGGTTCCGGAACGGAACTGGTTCCGGAACGGAACCGGTTCCGGAACTGGTTCCGGAACGAAACTGGTTCCGGAACGGAACTGGTTTCGGAACTGGTTCCGGAACTGGTCCCGGAACTGGTTCCGGAACTGGTTCCGGAACTGGTTCCGGAACTGGTTCCGGAACTGGTTCCGGAACTGGTTCCGGAACTGGTCCGGAAGGGAACTGGTTCCGGAACTGGTCCGGAACGGAACTGGTTCCGGAACGGAACTGGTTCCGGAACGGAACTGGTTCCGGAACGGAACTGGTTTCCGTTCCGGAATCAGTTCCGTTCCGAAACCAGTTCCGTTCCGGAACCAGTTCCGTTCCGGAACCAGTTCCGTTCTGGAACCAGTTCCGTTCCGGAACCAGTTTCGTTCCGGAACCAGTTCCGGAACCGGTTCGGGAACCAGTTCCGTTCCGGAACCAGTTCCGTTCCGGAACCAGTTCTGTTCCGGACCAGTTCCGGAACCAGTTCCGGAACCAGTTCCGTTCCGGAACCAGTTCTGGAACCAGTTCCGGAAGCAGTTCCGGAAACAGTTTCGTTCCGGAACCAGTTCCGTTTCGGTACCAGTTCCGAATGAATACATAGGTTAATTATTATAAACCAAAAAGGATGAGCTAAATAAGACGTATTTTAACACACAGCACTCTTGTAAAATTTTAAGTTATTTTTAGAGGTTGGAAAAATTGATATATTTGAACGCTTGTGTTTTGAAATATTTATTATGGCGTGTGGATGAACTTGACTTTTATTTGAAAGCCAACCACTTTCATTCAACGTTCAAAAATTTTCACAATGATAAGAAAGGTCACAAGGACTTTTCATAAAAGAATATGATGTTAAACTGGGAAATACGAATTTGGGGGAGGGGGACTGTTAATTGCGTGGAAAATCGTTTCGTTCCCACATTTTTCCTAACTTTCTCAACAAGAAAGTATTGACTATTGACATTATTGCCTAAAAAGTAGTTCTCCTAGTTAAAAACCGCCCAAAACTGAAAAATGTTGAAAAATACACAGAGGTTTTCAGCACAGATCGCCTCAAGAAACATTTTGTTGGAGTCGCCTGGGTTCCAATTATTTGCAGCATGGAAAGTATGACAATTTTTCGTTTCCTTACCTTTCAGAAATAATTTTTTGGCTGACTTTTTTTAATGAGCATCGTCGTGTGCTTCGTTTCTTGATTCCTTCAATTATAGATAGAAATTTTAATTGGCAATTCCCGAATTTTACGTTTATTGCATGTGAACCCCAGGAGAACCTTGATTAGAAATTCGGTTAAATTACTTCGTAATAGGAAACAAGTTGCCGACTGGATGGTCACCTAAAATGTCATGATCAAAACCAGCTCCCTTGATTCTACAGAGCAAAGAGAAATCCTGATTAAGTCATTGTGATTCAATAAATTCATATCATAAAATTTCATAAACTCCTTTAGCGTTTCTGAACAATTTTGGTTTATTATTCTATAATAAACTATTTTATTACCCCAAGAAACAAACATTTTCTAACCCCCCACAAAATTTAATGTTGTACGTTTCAAGGCATGTAGAATCCGAATATCCGATAAAAAGAATATTGTGTCCGTTCGCCATCAACACTTACATTTTACTTTTAAAAAAATTAAACTTTAATCGCAAAACGTGAACTGTTGGTCGAAAAAATCTGGCCTTTCATTTTTGTAAACGTCAATTTTCATGCAGTTCAAATTCTATTCCAATGCTCAAGTGGTTGACGATGTCTAGCGGATTTTTAAGGTACAACATCTCTTTATGTTAGTTCTCCAAGGCGCCGCTAGAGGAGAAACTAGCCCAGTCTCTCGTTCATCAAATGCTCGCCAGGTAGCGTTAATTTAACATTAGGATTACTCAGTTGACGAGTTGTGGTCTTTTTTATCCCCTTTTTGTCTTCGAACACCTGAGGAGAAAAATCTCGAAAGCTATTGATGTGTAAAGTTCCTAAGAAAACCGTCACGCTGGTAAGATGTGTGACGCAGAGCGATAACATAAAAAAGGTAAATTAGCTTGTTTCAGCCAAAGATGAGAGGCTCCAGTTCCGGGACCAGTTCTGGAACCAGTTCCGGAACCAGTTCCGTTCCGGAACCAGTTCCGGAACCAGTTCCGTTCCGGAACCAGTTCCGGAACCAGTTCCGTTCCGGACCAGTTCCGGAACCAGTTCCGTTCCGGACCAGTTCCGGAACCAGTTCCGGAACCAGTTCCGTTCCGGACCAGTTCCGGAACCAGTTCCGTTCCGGAACCAGTTCCGGAACCAGTTCCGGAACCAGTTCCGGAACTGGTTCCGGAACGGAACTGGTTCCGGAACGGAACTGGTTCCGGAACGGAACTGGTTCCGGAACGGAACTGGTTCCGGAACGGAACTGGTTCCGGAACTGGTCCCGGAACTGGTTCCGGAACTGGTTCCGGAACGGTACTGGTTCCGGAACTGGTTCCGGAACCGGTTCCGGAACTGGTTCCGGAACTGGTTCCGGAACTGGTTCCGGAACGGAACTGGTTCCGGCACGGAACTGGTTCCGGAACTGGTCCGGAACGGAACTGGTTCCGGAACGGAACTGGTTCCGGAACGGAACTGGTTCCGGAACGGAACTGGTTCCGGAACGGAACTGGTTCCGGAACGGAACTGGTTCCGGCACGGAACTGGTTCCGGAACTGGTCCGGAACGGAACTGGTTCCGGAACTGGTTCCGGAACGGAACTGGTTCCGGAACTGGTTCTGGAACGGAACTGGTTCCGGAACTGGTTCCGGAACGGAACTGGTTCCGGAACTGGTTCCGGAACGGTACTGGTTCCGGAACTGGTTCCGGAACGGAACTGGTTCCGGAACTGGTTCCGGAACGGAACTGGTTCCGGAACTGGTTCCGGCACGGAACTGGTTCCGGAACTGGTCCGGAACGGAACTGGTTCCGGAACGGAACTGGTTCCGGAACGGAACTGGTTCCGGAACGGAACTGGTTCCGGAACTGGTTCCGGAACTGGTTCCGGAACTGGTTCCGGAACTGGTTCCGGAACTGGTTCCGGAACTGGTTCCGGAACTGGTTCCGGAACTGGTTCCGGAACTGGTTCCGGAACTGGTCCCGGAACTGGTTCCGGAACTGGTTCCGGAACTGGTTCCGGAACTGGTCCCGGAACTGGTTCCGGAACTGGTTCCGGAACTGGTTCCGGCACGGAACTGGTTCCGGAACCGGTCCGGAACGGAACTGGTTCCGGAACTGGTTCCGGAACGGAACTGGTTCCGGAACGGAACTGGTTCCGGAACGGAACTGGTTCCGGAACGGAACTGGTTCCGGAACGGAACTGGTTCCGGAACGGAACTGGTTCCGGAACTGGTTCCGGAACGGAACTGGTTCCGGAACGGAACTGGTTCCGGAACGGAACTGGTTCCGGAACGGAACTGGTTCCGGCACGGAACTGGTTCCGGAACTGGTCCGGAACGGAACTGGTTCCGGAACTGGTTCCGGAACGGAACTGGTTCCGGAACTGGTTCCGGAACGGAACTGGTTCCGGAACTGGTTCCGGAACGGAACTGGTTCCGGAACTGGTTCCGGAACGGTACTGGTTCCGGAACTGGTTCCGGAACAGAACTGGTTCCGGAACTGGTTCCGGAACAGAACTGGTTCCGGAACTGGTTCCGGAACGGAACTGGTTCCGGAACTGGTTCCGGCACGGAACTGGTTCCGGAACTGGTCCGGAACGGAACTGGTTCCGGAACGGAACTGGTTCCGGAACGGAACTGGTTCCGGAACGGAACTAGTTCCGGAACGGAACTGGTTCCGGAACTGGTTCCGGAACTGGTTCCGGAACTGGTTCCGGAACTGGTCCGGAACGGAACTGGTTCCGGAACTGGTCCGGAACGGAACTGGTTCCGGAACGGAACTGGTTCCGGAACGGAACTGGTTCCGGAACTGGTTCCGGAACGGAACTGGTTCCGGAACTGGTTCCGGAACTGGTCCCGGAACTGGTTCCGGAACTGGTTCCGGAACGGAACTGGTTCCGGAACTGGTTCCGGAACGGAACTGGTTCCGGAACTGGTTCCGGAACGGAACTGGTTCCGGAACGGAACTGGTTCCGGAACTGGTTCCGGAACGGAACTGGTTCCGGAACTGGTTCCGGAACGGAACTGGTTCCGGAACTGGTTCCGGAACTGGTTCCGGCACGGAACAGGTTCCGGAACTGGTCCGGAACGGAACTGGTTCCGGAACTGGTTCCGGAACGGAACTGGTTCCGGAACTGGTTCCGGCACGGAACTGGTTCCGGAACGGAACTGGTTCCGGAACTGGTTCCGGAACGGAACTGGTTCCGGAACTGGTTCCGGCACGGAACTGGTTCCGGAACTGGTCCGGAACGGAACTGGTTCCGGAACGGAACTGGTTCCGGAACGGAACTGGTTCCGGCACGGAACTGGTTCATGCACGGAACTGGTTCCGGAACTGGTCCGGAACGGAACTGGTTCCGGAACGGAACTGGTTCCGGAACTGGTTCCGGAACTGGTCCGGAACTGGTTCCGGAACTGGTCCGGAACGGAACTGGTTCCGGAACTGGTTCCGGAACGGAACTGGTTCCGGAACGGAACTGGTTCCGGAACGGAACTGGTTCCGGAACGGAACTGGTTCCAGAACTGGTTCCGGAACTGGTTCCGGAACGGAACTGGTTCCGGAACGGAACTGGTTCCGGAACGGAACTGGTTCCGGAACGGAACTGGTTCCGGAACTGGTCCGGAACTGGTTCCGGAACGGAACTGGTTCCGGAACTGGTCCGGAACGGAACTGGTTCCGGAACTGGTTCCGGAACGGAACTGGTTCCGGAACCGGTTCCGGAACGGAACTGGTTCCGGAACTGGTTCCGGAATGG
Source organism: Tupiocoris notatus (assembly GCA_037159825.1). Lineage (NCBI taxonomy): Eukaryota > Metazoa > Arthropoda > Insecta > Hemiptera > Miridae > Tupiocoris > Tupiocoris notatus. The sequence goes on along the minus strand of JASJUZ010000148.1, from coordinate 533,007 downwards.
AACTGGTTCCGGAACGGAACTGATAAGAGATCTAAAAATTACTATGTCAGCAAGGAAGTAATTAATTAGATACAATAAAAAAGTAGGCTTGATATAACAGTATGTGTCCGGACCAGTTCCGGAACCAGTTCCGTTCCGGAACCAGTTCCGTTCCGGAACCAGTTCCGTTCCGGAACCAGTTCCGTTCCGGAACCAGTTCCGTTCCGGAACCAGTTCCGGAACCAGTTCCGGAACCAGTACCGTTCCGGAACCAGTTCCGTTCCGGAACCAGTTCCGGAACCAGTTCCGGGACCAGTTCCGGAACCAGTTCCGGAACCAGTTCCGGAACCAGTTCCGGAACCAGATCCGGAACCAGTTCCGGAACTGGTTCCGGAACGGAACTGGTTCCGGAACGGAACTGGTTCCGGAACGGAACTGGTTCCGGAACGGAACTGGTTCCGGAACTGGTTCCGGAACTGGTCCCGGAACTGGTTCCGGAACTGGTTCCGGAACGGAACTGGTTCCGGAACGGTACTGGTTCCGGAACTGGTTCCGGAACTGGTTCCGGAACGGAACTGGTTCCGGAACGGAACTGGTTCCGGAACTGGTTCCGGCACGGAACTGGTTCCGGAACTGGTCCGGAACGGAACTGGTTCCGGAACGGAACTGGTTCCGGAACGGAACTGGTTCCGGAACGGAACTGGTTCCGGAACGGAACTGGTTCCGGAACGGAACTGGTTCCGGAACGGAACTGGTTCCGGAACGGAACTGGTTCCGGAACGGAACTGGTTCCGGAACGGAACTGGTTCCGGCACGGAACTGGTTCCGGAACTGGTCCGGAACGGAACTGGTTCCGGAACGGAACTGGTTCCGGAACTGGTTCCGGAACGGAACTGGTTCCGGAACTGGTTCCGGAACTGGTCCGGAACTGGTTCCGGAACTGGTCCGGAACGGAACTGGTTCCGGAACTGGTTCCGGAACGGAACTGGTTCCGGAACGGAACTGGTTCCGGAACGGAACTGGTTCCGGAACGGAACTGGTTCCAGAACTGGTTCCGGAACCAGTTCCGGAACGGAACTGGTTCCAGAACTGGTTCCGGAACTGGTTCCGGAACGGAACTGGTTCCGGAACGGAACCGGTTCCGGAACGGAACCGGTTCCGGAACGGAACTGGTTCCGGAACGGAGCTGGTTCCGGAACTGGTTCCGGAACGGAACTGGTTCCGGAACTGGTTCCGGAACTGGTTCCGGAACGGAACTGGTTCCGGAACTGGTCCGGAACGGAACTGGTTCCGGAACTGGTTCCGGAACGGAACTGGTTCCGGAACGGAACTGGTTCCGGAACTGGTTCCGGAATGGAACTGGTTCCGGAACGGAACTGATAAGAGATCTAAAAATTACTATGTCAGCAAGGAAGTAATTAATTAGATACAATAAAAAAGTAGGCTTGATATAACAGTATGTGTCTTCTGGTGGCTGGCTTGGCAACGAGTGCTGCTGTATCTAGATGGTCAGAATAAAAGAGAAAACGAATCAGCGAATTAACTTGCTCAATTTGTGATCCATTTGAGCTTTCAAAACTACCTTGGTTCATTGTTAGCATTCTCTACTATAACATTCCCTATAGCTGAAGAGAGTATTTGATTACCATTCCAACGAGTATAGAACTAGTATAGAACGGAACTGGTTCCGGAACGGAACTGGTTCCGGAACTGGTTCCGGAACGGAACTGGTTCCGGAACTGGTTCCGGAACGGAACTGGTTCCGGAACTGGTTCCGGAACGGAACTGGTTCCGGAACTGGTTCCGGAACGGAACTGGTTCCGGAACTGGTTCCGGAACGGTACTGGTTCCGGAACTGGTTCCGGAACGGAACTGGTTCCGGAACTGGTTCCGGAACGGAACTGGTTCCGGAACTGGTTCCGGCACGGAACTGGTTCCGGAACTGGTCCGGAACGGAACTGGTTCCGGAACGGAACTGGTTCCGGAACGGAACTGGTTCCGGAACGGAACTGGTTCCGGAACGGAACTGGTTCCGGAACTGGTTCCGGAACTGGTTCCGGAACTGGTTCCGGAACTGGTCCGGAACGGAACTGGTTCCGGAACTGGTCCGGAACGGAACTGGTTCCGGAACGGAACTGGTTCCGGAACGGAACTGGTTCCGGAACTGGTTCCGGAACGGAACTGGTTCCGGAACTGGTTCCGGAACTGGTCCCGGAACTGGTTCCGGAACTGGTTCCGGAACGGAACTGGTTCCGGAACTGGTTCCGGAACGGAACTGGTTCCGGAACGGAACTGGTTCCGGAACTGGTTCCGGAACGGAACTGGTTCCGGAACTGGTTCCGGAACTGGTTCCGGCACGGAACAGGTTCCGGAACTGGTCCGGAACGGAACTGGTTCCGGAACTGGTTCCGGAACGGAACTGGTTCCGGAACTGGTTCCGGCACGGAACTGGTTCCGGAACTGGTTCCGGAACGGAACTGGTTCCGGAACTGGTTCCGGAACGGAACTGGTTCCGGAACTGGTTCCGGCACGGAACTGGTTCCGGAACTGGTCCGGAACGGAACTGGTTCCGGAACGGAACTGGTTCCGGAACGGAACTGGTTCCGGCACGGAACTGGTTCATGCACGGAACTGGTTCCGGAACTGGTCCGGAACGGAACTGGTTCCGGAACGGAACTGGTTCCGGAACTGGTTCCGGAACTGGTCCGGAACTGGTTCCGGAACTGGTCCGGAACGGAACTGGTTCCGGAACTGGTTCCGGAACGGAACTGGTTCCGGAACGGAACTGGTTCCGGAACGGAACTGGTTCCGGAACGGAACTGGTTCCGGAACGGAACTGGTTCCAGAACTGGTTCCGGAACTGGTTCCGGAACGGAACTGGTTCCGGAACGGAACCGGTTCCGGAACGGAACCGGTTCCGGAACGGAACCGGTTCCGGAACGGAACCGGTTCCGGAACGGAACCGGTTCCGGAACGGAGCTGGTTCCGGAACTGGTTCCGGAACGGAACTGGTTCCGGAACTGGTTCCGGAACTGGTTCCGGAACGGAACTGGTTCCGGAACTGGTCCGGAACGGAACTGGTTCCGGAACTGGTTCCGGAACGGAACTGGTTCCGGAACCGGTTCCGGAACGGAACTGGTTCCGGAACTGGTTCCGGAATGGAACTGGTTCCGGAACGGAACTGATAAGAGATCTAAAAATTACTATGTCAGCAAGGAAGTAATTAATTAGATACAATAAAAAAGTAGGCTTGATATAACAGTATGTGTCCGGACCAGTTCCGGAACCAGTTCCGTGCCGGAACCAGTTCCGGAACCAGTTCCGTTCCGGAACCAGTTCCGTTCCGGAACCAGTTCCGTTCCGGAACCAGTTCCGTTCCGGAACCAGTTCCGTTCCGGAACCAGTTCCGGAACCAGTTCCGGAACCAGTACCGTTCCGGAACCAGTTCCGTTCCGGAACCAGTTCCGGAACCAGTTCCGGGACCAGTTCCGGAACCAGTTCCGGAACCAGTTCCGGAACCAGTTCCGGAACCAGTACCGTTCCGGAACCAGTTCCGTTCCGGAACCAGTTCCGGAACCAGTTCCGGGACCAGTTCCGGAACCAGTTCCGGAACCAGTTCCGGAACCAGTTCCGGGACCAGTTCCGGAACCAGTTCCGGAACTGGTTCCGGAACGGAACTGGTTCCGGAACGGAACTGGTTCCGGAACGGAACTGGTTCCGGAACGGAACTGGTTCCGGAACTGGTTCCGGAACTGGTCCCGGAACTGGTTCCGGAACTGGTTCCGGAACGGAACTGGTTCCGGAACGGTACTGGTTCCGGAACTGGTTCCGGAACTGGTTCCGGAACGGAACTGGTTCCGGAACGGAACTGGTTCCGGAACTGGTTCCGGCACGGAACTGGTTCCGGAACTGGTCCGGAACGGAACTGGTTCCGGAACGGAACTGGTTCCGGAACGGAACTGGTTCCGGAACGGAACTGGTTCCGGAACGGAACTGGTTCCGGAACGGAACTGGTTCCGGAACGGAACTGGTTCCGGCACGGAACTGGTTCCGGAACTGGTCCGGAACGGAACTGGTTCCGGAACGGAACTGGTTCCGGAACTGGTTCCGGAACGGAACTGGTTCCGGAACTGGTTCCGGAACTGGTCCGGAACTGGTTCCGGAACTGGTCCGGAACGGAACTGGTTCCGGAACTGGTTCCGGAACGGAACTGGTTCCGGAACGGAACTGGTTCCGGAACGGAACTGGTTCCGGAACGGAACTGGTTCCGGAACGGAACTGGTTCCAGAACTGGTTCCGGAACTGGTTCCGGAACGGAACTGGTTCCGGAACGGAACTGGTTCCGGAACGGAACTGGTTCCGGAACGGAACTGGTTCCGGAACGGAACTGGTTCCGGAACGGAACTGGTTCCGGAACGGAACTGGTTCCGGCACGGAACTGGTTCCGGAACTGGTCCGGAACGGAACTGGTTCCGGAACGGAACTGGTTCCGGAACTGGTTCCGGAACGGAACTGGTTCCGGAACTGGTTCCGGAACTGGTCCGGAACTGGTTCCGGAACTGGTCCGGAACGGAACTGGTTCCGGAACTGGTTCCGGAACGGAACTGGTTCCGGAACGGAACTGGTTCCGGAACGGAACTGGTTCCGGAACGGAACTGGTTCCAGAACTGGTTCCGGAACTGGTTCCGGAACGGAACTGGTTCCGGAACGGAACCGGTTCCGGAACGGAACCGGTTCCGGAACGGAACTGGTTCCGGAACGGAGCTGGTTCCGGAACTGGTTCCGGAACGGAACTGGTTCCGGAACTGGTTCCGGAACTGGTTCCGGAACGGAACTGGTTCCGGAACTGGTCCGGAACGGAACTGGTTCCGGAACTGGTTCCGGAACGGAACTGGTTCCGGAACGGAACTGGTTCCGGAACTGGTTCCGGAATGGAACTGGTTCCGGAACGGAACTGATAAGAGATCTAAAAATTACTATGTCAGCAAGGAAGTAATTAATTAGATACAATAAAAAAGTAGGCTTGATATAACAGTATGTGTCTTCTGGTGGCTGGCTTGGCAACGAGTGCTGCTGTATCTAGATGGTCAGAATAAAAGAGAAAACGAATCAGCGAATTAACTTGCTCAATTTGTGATCCATTTGAGCTTTCAAAACTACCTTGGTTCATTGTTAGCATTCTCTACTATAACATTCCCTATAGCTGAAGAGAGTATTTGATTACCATTCCAACGAGTATAGAACTATTTCACAGCTCCAAAAATTTGCAAGTTATGCCAAATTTCTGAAAGTCTTGAATATTCCTGAAGAATTGATAATTCAAGAACTATAAAAGCTATCGACCCCGCAATGTTCTCATTTGATTCAGCATCCAAAAATATATAGAAAAAATTGATATAAAATACAACTGTGCCTGAAGAACGCTTGACATTATGAATTTCCTCTCCCTCAAAAATACCCTTAAAGTAGTGGTAGCAATTTGGTAAAAGAATTGAGCCATTGTCAGACCGAGATTGTTTTTTTGGTGAAAATGTCAAGAATTAAGCTATTATAGTTTCATTGGAAAAATGTTGACAGCTTATGGCACACAGACATAATTTTTTTATATTGGATATTCAGATTCTACGTATGCCTTGCAGCGTGAAACACATTTGAGGTGTGGTTAGAAATCTTTTTTTCTTGGGCGATTATTTTATATAATAGTTTTTCTTTTTTTACAACAGTTTATTATTGAATAATAAACCAAATGAAAAGCTAAACCCTTACAGCACTTGAAAATAAATAATTATGCGAATTGTGTACTTTGGCTGGAGTGGCTGCTTGAATCTGTGGGGAGAAAGGTGAGCACCGCAATCCATGACCTGGTGATATGCTTCGAGCGACTCCTGTAGCTGTAAAACAAAAATATGTTAAGTTTACAGATTCCTAGCTCCAAAGGAAAAAAACATGATTAAATTATTAACATATAAACCTTCAAAAATACAACTTAAATTATGTAAGAATACTTACTTGGCCCTGAGACTGGAACACTGGTCACAGTGGCTGTTGGTTGCACAACCTTGGCCACGCTTGTGCCAATAGCAGCAGCACTTTGAGCAGGAGTTGAGACGCCAGTTCCTTCAGCCCAACCTATATTTTATATAGTGGTTTCCATCAGTAGTCAGAAGAAATGGGAGTAAAATTCCATAACCATCAATATTGGAATGAGGGTGGGCTAGGATTTTTTCGGGGCCAAGAATTAACACATTAATGCATTTTAACATACCTCCTCCAGGAATTCTGCCCCCAGTACCAACAGGTTTCAGGTGAACACCCTGATGCGCCAATAAATTGATTCATTTCAAACATTTGTTTCTCAAGCATATAATCATTTTTGAATTTTTCCAACTCCGCCTCAAGCTCTTTGACTCTGGAATTGAAACTTTCCAATCAGGATCAAACTTACAAGAGTACATATTTCATGATATGACGGAGTTATTAGTCACCTTTTCTCTTCACGGTGTAAATTAGCGCGTAGAATCTGGCTTTCAGTGTCAAACTGTGCAATTTGTTTTTCCAATTCGGCTTCCATTTGAAGAGACTTTTTGCTTTCTTCTTCTAAACCTTCAGCCATAGAGTCAACTCTGTTCTTTTCTTTGCTAAGTATCTGAAACAAAAAGCTTGAACGTTCTACAAAATGTTATTGCCCATTCGAACAGGAGATTAATTTTCTTATAGCTGACTGACCTGTGCCAAATCTTCTGAACGTTTTCTCTCCTCAATATATTTCATAACAATTTTTTTTCTCTCCGCCAATAAGAGAAGGACAATCTGCTTCTGTCTATTCTTATCTTCATCAGAATGCTCTGAAATTTTTTTCAAGTCTTTTTCCAGTCGTTTCTTAGCTTGCCGTTCTAATTCGAGATCCTGGAACTCAAAAAATGTTGTTTGAATAGGACATCATTCCAAAAATGTCACGACAATAGGAATTTTAAGCTCCTAATCAATTTTACAAGATTACGTCCACAAAAATCACAAGATACTCTGCTTTCTTAATAGCGGTATACTGAAACCAAACAAAAAGCAGAATCATGACAAAAACTTCTCAAAATAGAAGAAGAAAAATATGTTCAACGTATTCTAGCAAGATTTGTGTGTTCTTGATAATTATTTTCGCTCGGCAAGTTTTCTTCCTAACATCTTTCTGCACTGAAATCTTCCTCGATAAAATACAGGGGAAATCTGATTTGAATAACGGCTGTGTCCACCCGAGAACTCTAGCGCTACTAGTGGCGTTTTTTAAACTAATTTACCAGTTATAATTTTAACATCTTCAGTTTCGAAAATGAAAACATTGATTTCAGTCCTTTTTGAATTTTCATCACGTTGAAAAAATAATTTTACTTTTCCTAAACCAATTTACTGGACAATTTAGTACGGAAATATTCGCATTATCAAGAATCTCCTCCTAACGTTCGAACGGCCATCGAGATTCGACTTCTTTTCCGATAGCGAAGGGATCCGGATCGATAGTCGCGAGCCCAATTTGAAATCGCGCGTTCCTATTGGTCGCCTCGTCGGCCCTTCAGGTCACGTGACCCTCTCAGCTAAAGCATTTTCCGTTTGGCGGGTTCGTTATTCTCCCGTCCGCCATTGCGCCATTAGCGTACTCTCTTTGATCGGCTGTGCAACTCCGTGCGACTCGCAATCAAATCATGGTAAGTACCGACGAGATTTCCCAATTCATTTTCAATATCCGGTGCGAATTTCCGTTCCATCGTGTAGCGCGTCGAATTATCTAGCTACTGGCGAAGTTTCGACTCTCTGCGGCGATTTTTTATTATGTTTTTCCTCAATTTTCTTCCAGGCTGGTGGCAAAGCGGGCAAAGATAGCGGCAAGGCGAAGGCTAAAGCAGTCTCTCGATCGGCCAGAGCTGGATTGCAAGTCAGTAAAAATTCTCTCATCGATTCCACTCCGTATTTCCGCTATTGAAATTTTCTACGCGATTCCCGCGTGAAAATATTCGCGTACTCCCGTCATTCGGTTTTCTGGAAGATTTCCTTCCCGTTCCTAACCTATAAAAACAGTATGTTGATGTGCCCGGTTTTGGCTTATTGTCGCTTTATCAATTTTAGTTCCCCGTCGGACGTATTCATCGGCATTTGAAAAACAGGACGACCAGCCATGGTCGTGTGGGAGCGACGGCAGCTGTTTACAGCGCGGCTATTCTGGAATACCTAACAGCCGAGGTAAGATAGTTTTTGGTTATGTTTAGCCAACGGACGCTTCTATGGTTTGCCGCCATTCGGCCCTTCCTGTTTACTGTAGTTCAAACTGAGATCAGACTCGTATTCTAGTAAAACATAGTTTCCACCCACGAATTCCCATAGTATATCTACCTAATATATATTCAAATTGAGGATGTTGTCATTAATTTTCTAATTGAATTAAATTGGCATGTATGGAATAATTCTGTTCAAATTAAAACTCTCGAGCATTTTTATACGTTGGCTTGGACGCTGAAGTCAAATGGGTTGATGTAATAGTAAAATACCTACCTACGAATCATACCCAGTCGAAGGAATTTAATACCAATCATTCGACGAACCTTCAGATTTTACAATCTACCGTTATTAATCCGAGTATTGCCTTATTTACAATTACTGAAGTAATCATTGTAGCAACTCGAGCTTATTTAACGCCTACGTTTCCTATATCTGTCGAAATGATGAAATTCCCGCTCGAGTTTCTCACTAGGTGACGCAATGCTGTCAATTTTTTCAGTAAGCACTCGACTTTATAGATCTCATTCTGCTGATTCAAACCCGCAATCTAAGGAATTAGCGTTCGTTTCCGGTTCGTTCACTTGAGATCGTTTCATTCAAGGACAAAAATGTTTTGCTAAATGGTACAAAATGCAATAATTTCCAAGCCATACTTTCAAGATACAAACAACTGAGTTACGATAGCTTTTTCCTTCTCTTCTGAAAATATATCAATTTTGTTTATTGTTCAATAATAAACCGTTGTAATCGCCTAAGAAAAAATTTTTCTAAAAAGTTATTAAAAGCAAAACCATTGAAGCTAAATTTTTGAAATTTTCACCAATAATCAATCTTGGCTTCACAACGGCTCAATTCTTTGACCAAATCGTTACCTCAATTTTAAGAGTATTTTTGGGGAGTTTGAGGGGGAGAAAATCTTTTTTTTTCCCAACGTTCATCGTTTATACGTATATTTGGTATCAATTCCTACGGATCATTGGACGCTGAATTGAATAGGGCCATTGGGAGGTCAATAGCTTTATTGGTTTTCGAGTTATCGCAGCTTTCATGTCGAATTTGGGTGTTATAAAAAATTTGGCAGAACTCGAGAGTTCTTAGGGCTATAAAAATCGTTCTATACTCGTTGGAATGGTCGTCAAACACTCCTCAGCTGTAACGTTAGGCGAGCAATTTAGCGTTCAATGAAAAATCAATTTTTTTTTTCAATGCGAACGTTCATGAATGTTCGGAATAATTACTATCACAAATGGATAGTCTTCTTGAATCATTATTGAAGGGAAAGAATAATGAACCACTGTACAATTATTTGCAACATTTTTTGCTGAGCTTACATATATTATTTATTATGCTATAATTTCAACCTAGTACACGATTCCCTCTGACTAATACTCCTTTGCCATGAATGCCTATAATTGCTTTTATTGTGCTATACTTCATTGAAAATTATTGTCCATAGGTGTTGGAGTTGGCTGGCAATGCGTCGAAAGATTTGAAAGTGAAGCGTATCACGCCTCGCCATCTTCAACTGGCCATCAGAGGTGACGAAGAATTGGACAGTTTAATAAAAGCCACCATTGCTGGAGGAGGTATGTTATTCCAACTGTTGATACTTGAGGCAATCACGAACTTCAAACTATTTTCCTTGAGTCCACCAGTGTTGTTATCAATCTCCTTAAGTCAACAATGATGCCAACTTGACAGATATCAATCTTAATTAAAAGATTACCCTCATTGTCTAGGAGTATGGACTAATTTTATTTTTGAGGAGAAAATCTTTACTACTCCTGTATAATTGTATTCCCCAAACTCCTTGTTTCATTTTTATAATTTCAGCCTGATATATTTTCATTATTGTTCGTCATTATTTTAGTTGGCATTACCTCGCGGGCTCGATTTGTGAGGCATTGCCTTATTCATTTAATCAAATATCCCCTGAAATTCTCTTTGATATGAAGTAGGGTAAAAATTGTCTTTTCTGTGATCAAACTTCTGTATGCCAAAAAAAAGGAGAATGTTTGCCTACTTTTATATAACCTCCAATCCTCATAATTGTGTCTTCACTGATGAAATCCTTCCTTTATTTTAATATGCTCAATTTATCTTATTCAATTTTCAATACTTGATTTTGTAATTCGTATTTGTATCTAGAATTGAAAAGTTCGAAATTGGTACACACCATAAATGATTCAGTTGGGTTCAATTTAGTCTGTCAGACTGGAAGTTGCTTCTCACACTAAGTTTACTCATTTCGCGTAGTTTTTTATATAATTTTCATTAACTCAGTCCTTCAATGTTACCAATTCTCTGTTCCAGGTGTCATCCCGCACATCCACAAATCCCTTATTGGAAAGAAGGGATCTCAAAAGCCCGTATGAAGTACCCCCGAATAAAGTTCTGTGTAAAAAGATTTTTAAAAAAAATAAAATTAAGTTAAACTTTAGATTTACGGAGGGGGCCTGTGGAATACAGCTGTCCCGAACTTAGTATCTGATTCCTTTTGTTTCGCTATGGCAATTTTTTTCCTTACTATTTCATATTTGACAATGTTCTCGAGGTTTTATTTTGTCCTTACATTGTCGGTGTAAGCTCGTGTGAATTGTTCAACCATGTTCAATGGATGCACCTACTCTGTATAAAGGCTGGTCTTCATTCATTGGAATTCATTGTCAATGCAAGATTTAGTCATCAGACTTGTGCAAGTTGTACTAGGACGAACGATTGTTAGCTGCATACTTATTTATGAACCCAATTCTGGCACATGATTGTAAAAACCATCTTGTTATTGCAATTATTCTAAGTATTTGAAGTTTTGCTAAATTCAATAAAGTAATTTTTGATATGAAAAAACTCCCTTTATCTGAGCTTTACCCGAGCGAAATTTTTCTGTGAAAAATTCAGTGTTATTTGAATTGCTTGAGTGAGAGCAATCCAAATTTTACAGCAGTAGAATGTCGAGATTAAGAATATTCTGTTCGTCCGCTTGTTTATTTTTATAATGCTCCAACTTGGCGAGTATTTATCTAAGGAAATGAAGGAAAAACTTATGTTTCGAGCAGTGGGAGTTCATTTGTGTAGAAATCGGTTACAACACTGCCTCGTGACCATTATTTTGTATTTTCTCCCTCCACTTAATTAAAAACTCATTTATAAATTCTAATAATTGAGATACAAGTGTCCTATGTTATGAGAACTAATCAGAAATTTCTTTATTTGAAACGGACTGTTATTTCCAAATGTAGATACGCTTTATCATTATATTAACTTCATTTTATTACAGTTCTCAGTAAATACTGTGCGTTCTGTTTAATTCATGTTCAATCTCGTCTCAATTTTGCTGCTCGAACATTACCCAAAATCTCTTGTCGTAATAACAATGCGGACAATGTCGCCTTCGCTGTCCCACATTTTGATAGTCGCCTGTCGCTTGCAATTCTAAGCACGCACGTAGTTCACGTCTGCCATGTCAAGAACAAGCGTCAGCCCTTAGCAAACAGGGCGAGACGTGAGTACTTGGTAGTTCAAGCCCTAGTCTGATCTATCCCTTGATTCGTTTTCGGAAGGCAAATAGTCGCTGCCTTGAGGTGATAATCGCATCGTTGAAGGCGTCGACACGTTGAGCGACGTTATTCAAAGGTTACACACTCGTAAGGAACAACCGAGGTCGGTTGATGTGGTTGACGTAGTAGATAGCAGCGACGCTGATGGATTGCCGACTAGTTCGAAAAAGACAAGCGCCATGGGTGTTGAGCTCTCGAGAAGCTAATCATCGCCGCTTCCATCGTGACGAATGTGACGTCTCATTTTTAATCTTTTTTCGCCGCCAGTTCCTCTAACAAGCGGTCGTAGGGGTTGTAAGCTGAAAGCCTCGTCCGCTGGAATGAGCGGCAGTGAGAGATCCAATTACGATGGCCTCGGGGAGAGATTAAATTTTGCTCAATATGTCAAAAATACTCATCAATAGAATAATATAGAAGGTTTTGACTTTTAAAGAAGCCGGAACGGCTTTATTTTTAATAATTCAATGTTGTAAAAAGGGAATTTGCATTGAAATTTTTTATTTCGCAAGTACATGCCACAAGAATTATTGCTTGAAATAGCACTTTTGTAAAAATTACAGGTGCGAATAAAATTGGTAATTTTGAGAAATGGCTCAAACAGATTGAAGCTACCATGTTGATGAAGTCACTTGTTCTCTAGCCCTGGGGATAGGGCAGCTAAGCGAATTGGCGAGTGAAAGGGGAAACTAGGCTTGTGACGTCAGCAACTCTGTCCGTTTCCTGCTACTTTTCAATCGCGTATCTCTTCAGTTGACGATTCCTCCTTCAATTTTTGGTTTATAATTCAATAATAAACCATAGTAATCGCTCTTGACAAAAATGTCCAATTCCCCAAATTTGATGTTTTACATTTCATGGTGTGTAGACTCCAAATATGGAATGACAAAATTTCTGTCCGTACGCTCTTTCGATATTGTACTTTTCGATGCAAGTTGAATCCTAATGCGCGACTTGAAACAATTTGCCAGATCGCTAAATCCTCGGCCTCAACAAAAATATATTTTAGGATGATTCATGAGGAGAGTTTGAAATTTTCCAATATCTTCGAACACTGGCAAGTACGGTATTAATTTCAATCGATTTTTGAACGCTGAATCGAATTACAGACGTCTATAAACGCAAAGTGACTCAACTGTGGGATTTAATTGTAATTAATGCTTGCACCATGGAAAACCATCGATTCTCGGTTTCGGTATCAATAAAACTTGGCAGCTGTGGCAGTTACACGCTCGAATTGGACTTCTGAAATCGTGGACCTAATATGAGCTGAAAATGGGAACCTTGATCAATTGCTCCCGAAGGGCTGGCCCAATTTTGGGATCGTTGGTGAGTAATTGAGTTGTTAAGCGTAGCAACGTACTGGTCCTCGTCCGAAGCGGCTGTATCTGGGGGAATACAACACGGGCTGTTCCGATGTGCATGTTTAATACGGAACGAATTACCTCCATGATATAGGCGGTCCTGTAGAAACAGGAATCGCCCGCTGTTGGGCAGATGTCCTTTATAACGACAGATGAACCGTGACGATTAAGTATCGACTATTTAGCCGATTCACCGTTGTAGTGTGTAAGTTGGGCGCATGACCGCCGTTTGGTGGCGTGCATTTTTTCTGCTTATTATCTTTCAGTTATTCAGAGTTCAGCGATTCTTTCACATGATGCAGTAGAATAGAATAGAATGGAATACCATTCATTTCCGTTTAGAGAACAAGTAAAAAAAAAGAAAAAAATATAATTGGTGGCTGGAAATTCCTCCCTCATAGATCAATGATCTGTGCCAAGTGAGCAACTCTTGAAGCGGCCAGGATTCGCTAAATCGCTATACCTATTATACCTAGGTCAAAAATGTATTCGAATGGTAGAGTTAGTTCGTATAGTAATATTTAAATGAACAATTCATCAGTCGCAAAAAATACGCCCTCTAAATATATCTTCAGAGAAGATTCTTCTCATTTGGAAATTTATCAATTTCATAATGAACGTATCAATTTTCTTCGTGGCCATAATTAAAAATAATCATTTTCCTCCACCTTAATTAGTATCAGTAATTTCAATCAATTTGCATCCGTTTTTAAAATAGGCTTTAAAACAAGAAGATTTCTATAGTTGACTTGTGTTTTCTTTTTTCTTCTTAAATTCAATTTAACTGGTTCTATTTTCGTATATTAATTCATCATCAAGACGCTTTTGAGAGGCCCTTGATAAGCCGATTAACAATTATTGGAACTTGTTCGACGCGTGGGCGCTAATCAATTCAAAGGCCGCAACTGGCGCGTGAATTTGCTTAGGTATGTTCGAGAAGGGAAGCCATTAATTGATTGCAACATGCATTAGGGATGAAAGCGTCGCCGTCGAAGGATGTAACGCATAAATGGCATTGAACCTCTAATAGGGATCATGGCGATCCAAAACACTCGGCACCATTCTATCGCTTGATTGGACAGAGCTGGAATGTGGACGGCTTAAGATCCAGTACTGAACAGTGGAATCAGAGAAAAGTTAGCTCAAGTGGTTATAAGAATAGGAGACGAAGAGATAGTCACGAATTCCAATCAAAAGCTAAATTTTTCGCCTCACGGTATAGCTGAAGAGGGTGTTCGACGAGCATTCCAACGAGTATAGAACGGTTTTTAAAACTCCAAAAACTCTCGAGTACCAAAATAAACTATCGACCCCGCAATGGTCTCGCATTCGATTCAGCGGCCAAAAATCTATCGACATTGATACCAAGTACACCTTTTTCTGAAAAAAAAAAAAAAAAAAAAAAAAAAAAAAAATTGGAAAATACGAATTTTTACCAGAAGTATAGCAGCGAGTAATGGGTACGGTGAGCTCATCGATTCAATATGGAATAGGGTCTCTAGGAAAAAGATTGGGGAGGAGGCGTCGAATTTAGTTGGGTAGGTTCTAGTCTAGGAGAAGAGGTGAATCATTATGCGTTATTGTGGATATTATAGGATCATTTTGGATACGATGGGTAAAACGTTCAAATCTAGGGGATTCATGGTAGGCTTAAAAAATATGAATAATCAAATCCCACTCAAGATAGTTGGGTTGTTTAAGATAGAATGGATTTTCACGACAGGAGCTGATTTCATGGGTTAAAATATTCTTGTGGCCTTGAGTATTAATTGTGGTCAACTGTTAGGAAATGAATCACGGAACATGGGGATTTTCAAGGTGGCAAGTGTGATTCAGCCTTTGCAATTCGCCCAAGAGAATTCTCCCATGCTTTGGTTTCGATCTTGCAGATAGGCAGTTTTTTCAGTTCTTACATTTTTGTCCTAAGGGTAGCTTGTTGGATGCACTTGAGAAATTTGGAATCATCAAAAGTGATAGGGCTGGTAAATATCCGAGTGAGGTGATTTTTTAAGAATATGCTTCACTTTCTGTAAAAGTTTATTTATAAAAAATAAAAATAAAAATTTTTTATCTAGTACATACTTCCACCTGACTACATTCACTTAGCTGTTAGCCAATGAGGGTCAAGTTTTTAAAATCTTTTTTACTTTCACTTTACTCTTATAATCAATGAAAGCCAAGCTTCCTTTCTCCCAGAACTATTTAAAATGTCTTTAAGATTCGTCTCCTCTTCTTTTGAAGCGAGATTCCGCAACCTCAGCGTGAGTAATTTAGTAAAAATCAAGTGGCTATATTATTTTTTACTTTTTGTGCCCTTTTTAAAGACTCAATTGTCGTCAAACTCTTTCCTAAGAATTGGTGAACCAATGGTTTTGAATAAAATTCAGCTCGATTCCGCATTACATTATTGGCAACATAATATATTTCGAGGTATATCAGGTCGTTTTCGTCAGAACGCATCTTGTCTTCCTGCGGAAAAAAAGACGCGGGATTTTCGTTTTGAGAACAAATGAAGTAATATTTGTTTTACCGTTTCCAGTTTACCTTTTTTGCGCAAGTTTCAATTTTTTCAATTGCTCGCAGTTGATGCTTCCATTGGCGAGCCAAGATTGAAGAATTTGCGGATCGGCTAAAGCGCTGCGGTTGCTGAGTTCGACGTTGAAAAACAAGGGCGACACGTCACCTGATGACTGAAATGCATTCGATTGATTCACACCCAACCCATGAACCCCAACCCTCTATAATAAAAAATCATTAAAAAAACGAGCAATTTTGAAATATTCCTGAAACTTACGCTCACATTGAATGTTGAATTCGAAACGCGGTTCGTGCCATTTACGAAATACGACGGCCCTCCTTTCTCCATTATACTGCGCATGATTAGCCCTGGAACAAACTGATCGCTTTTATTAGAATTGTTTCCCCAATTTATCCGTTCATCATTTGACTGACTACTGACCATGAAGTGGGGCCTGCTTTGATATTCAGCACGTTGAGAGGTAAACATGGTATTTGAGTCCTGGAAAAAAGAAGACCGGTTCCCTTGAAGGATAAAATAAATATAATATATAATCCCTGGTAAAAACTAACAAAACAATAGCACTAGTAACTCACTATCAAGATGCTGTCAGCGCTAGATGCGACCACTTCGATGATTGGATCTTTTCGGGAAAAAACTAAAGCATACTATAAAATAGCTAGCTAAAATTAGTATCGCAGTTAACTTTAGGTTCGGTGGTGTGTAAGTACGATTATTTATTTGATAAATGTTGGCGCGCTTGGCATTATCATCCAAAGAAACGCCACCTCGATATTCTGAAATATTTAAAAATCATTGAAGGCAAACGAAGAAACTGTCTTTGTTTGTTTTTGTATCCAGTGGGTAAAATGTGCGATTCAAAAAAATCCGTCACAAATTTTTCAGAATGCTTATTTATTTTTTTGATCCCTGCTGTTCGCAGAAGTCATTTTTGAATAAGATTTAAGCAGTTTCGCGATCGCTTGAGCTTTTAGATGCTGCTGCGAAGTAGGCCGGTTTTGAAACTTCCCTCTGAGCCCATCTTGGGTACTGCCTTCGGGTTGCGGCGTCAGCAGCAATTTTTGCAGTTCTTTGACAATATCGGAGTCCAAAAGAACGGCCTGCGGTTGATGCTCCCCTTGATGAGCCTGGGGTAGAGTTAATTTTCTGTTTGCATGGTGATGCGTCTTGTCCGCAGACATCAGTTGCATCAACAGGGTTCCCAAGTCAGAAGTATCAACTTCTCCGTCATCCACGGACCCAGGACGTGCCTCGGTTGACGGTGAAGGAGTTTTCCCTGGCGCATGATTGAGACGAACGGCTCTCTCGTAGCCCAAAGGAAGTGACGTATTAGCTCGAGAAGTCCCATTCGGTTGGGTTCCTTCAGCATATCGGGCTTGCTGGCTGCTGACAAACCTGAAACACGACCTCATGCAAGTTAGAGAGCTGGAAGAGCTCGTCCTGCTATCCGAATGAATATTCAAAAATATTGTTGGGCATCATCAAGATTCGGAGTTGCGGGAACCTCTCCAGCACATTGAAAAGTAAGGAATGATTAATTTCCTTCAAGTGGCGATTTAGTAGAGAAGCCGTTGAGGAAACCTGCAGGCTAACTCCCCAAGTCCACTTCAGAGCCACTCTCTACCAAAACTAGTAAATCAACCAAGGGACAAGTGCCCAGCCTTGGTAGACCAGACTGTGTAGGGAGGGATAGTGGCATCCTATTTGGCTTTAGAGGGCAGTCAACTGGGCAGATTCCTTTCTACCCTTGGGCACTTGCATCAGTGATAATCGAAATTGATTACGTGGGGCTTCCTATTTGTTAACCAGTAAGAGTGTCACGGTCAATTGCCTTATTTTTTGTGTCCAGTACCATGAAGTGGTAATTTCTTATCCAGAGCCTCTCTCCAGCAAACATTGCCGCATCAAAGGGAGTTCCACTAAATACAGGGCTATGTAATATCAGCAATCAATTTTATGACAAGACTATCCAAATTTAGGAGAGAAGTGCCGATCAACAATTATGGCCAATGCCAATGGCAGATGCTGGTCCCTCAAATCAGCTGAAAGTCATACAGTCTACTGGCTTCTACAGTCCAGTACGTCGTGTCAGGTCCTGCGATGCTAATTGTTATGCTTCAGGAGCATCCAGCTGACTTTAATTAATGTTTCCAACACATTCCCCTTACAACTATGTAGCAATCCAAGGGACAAGGGCTCAGCTTTGGTAAAACAGACTTGACTATAGGAGTTGGGGAGGGAACAACGCATTGGACTAAACTTGAAAGGCAACTGGAATGATTCCTCTACTGTCTCTGGGCACTTGCAGCAGTGATCCGCATCGGTCCTCATTGCTGACGTAGTGCTTACCCTAGTAGATTGCCTATAGTGTCCAGTACCATGAAGCTGTGATAACGAATACAAAGCCACCCTCCAGCAAACATTTCAGGAGCAAGCTCACAGCAAAGGTTGCAGTATCAAAGACATTCGAACGCAACAAGTCAGGTTTAAGGCAAATTCAATTCATTTTATAACGAGATTCCGCTTGAAAGATACGTCAGCACTGATTACTTGAAGTCCTCTGGCTATTATCAAGGGAAGATCAATAGGAAGTCAAAATTAACAGGATTCGTTCAAGAGAACTCGTTGATCAGAAATGCAATACAACTAGCGTAAGACTTACTACTTATTACACTTTCTTGTTGATCGAGTTACTCTCTTCTTTTGTTTCCAAATAGAGACGAGATCAATTAATTGAGGAATATGGCTAAAAAAAACTTCACACTTTGGTGGAACTCGAACCCAATTTCTCCTAATTTCTGGTCAGACACTTCAAACCATCAGCTACAAAGAGTGATTGATTAGAGCCGTCTGGGAGGCTTTCAGGGGACACATCACCTTTGAGAGACCATCCCTTTAGCCATTCTCCAATTCCTTGTTAACTTGCCAATGCCTTATTGACTTACGTATTGTATGAGTCGCAGCCACAAGTGCAGGTGTTGTCTTCTCCGCAACCGTTCGGCGGCTTTTCCAGTTGGATGCTGAATTTCAAACACCCATTCTTGTACAACTTTCCCGAATTCGTGATCCTAGTGAAGTCAACATCACTTGGTGGAACCAGGTTCGAAATGTGCATCGTAATGTTTAACGCACAGTTCTTTCTTTTGTGCTTCGAAACGACGCTTTGATCCGGTTTTACATTCGCATTAACAGTCTCAACAGCAAGCTGAGGTGTGTAACTCTGAAGGAAATCACCGTGGCTTACATAGTCATCCTTCCACAATGATTTTTTCGTTCTGCTATTGTTTTCGGGCGGTTGAAGCCAAATTATAGGTCTGTCAGCAGTACCTGAACTCAAATTCGTTCCCTTTTCCGCATTTTCCAACACGTGGCCAAGATGTTGAAGGTAGTAGGGCAAATAGTCGACACGTCTTTTCTGTCTAGTTTTGCCACATTCGGTGCCAGATTTGCAAGACGCCGCGCCTTCATTTTTCGTCAGCTTCCGGCTCTGATCCCTAGTTTTATGAAACCTCTGCGCTATAGATTTCAAAGTTATGTCTGCTGAATTCCTCTTTTTCCTCGGAGAACATTCTTCAACGGGAAGCAGAACGAGAAAATCGTTCTTTTCCTCGTTAAGTAACGCTAGGGGTTTGGTGACAAAAGTTTTCAGAGGCACAAGAACGTAACCGTCGTCCAATTTTTGTAAGGCGTTGCCTGGAAAAAGTTATGACCACAATGATTTCATTTAGAGCGGAGATTCGAGCGTCAAATCTATATATTATGATGTAGTGCGAACTTTTTTCGTGTCATTTTTACAATAAAAATCTCTCTTGCTCTTTAAAATGTAGAAGAAATGTAGAGATAATAATATTGGAAACCGCAAACGTACCACAATTGAAATTCAATTAGAACTAGCTACAAAAAGGGGTAATAGTGAGTTTTCGTGTTTTTCAAAAACTAAAACGTAGGAGTTTGGGTTACTTTGTCAAATCATACGTTTCTTATCGTCCCTACGATCCGCTATCCACTATGAGGTGACCATAAGAAACGTATGATTTGACAAAGTAACCGAAACTCCCACGTGTAATTTTTCAAAAAAACACGAAACGCACTGAAACTCTCCGTTCTGATTGATTTTCAAGTTTGATTAGGAGAACACAGAAAAACATCCTCACCCTGGGATAATTTCGTCATCGACCTTATCGTTTCTGATTGGCCGGCCTCGCTCGGTGACGAACGGCTCTGTAACATGAAAGCAAACTGGAGAGTTCTTCACTCGAGGCAACAACGATTCGCGAATTAGCCAAAGTGTATTAGCGGCTCGCACGCACATCACGCCAGCCAAGCGAACTTGGTCTACGGCCAAATTGAAAGAACAGTATTGTTTTTGCCGTTATTCACCGACTAACGCGAAGAAAAAAATTCTAAATTGTTCAATCATCTTCCATTAATAGCTTCGGTTGTTCGTTACCGCACCTATTGACATGTTTTGGCATGTTAAACGAGCAATCGATTGCCGTTCGGAAGGAAGTTTGAGGACTTGGAAAGTTAAAAGTTGTACCGAAGAGAGGAATTGGAACCTGCTCGCGAGAAAGGTGGAGAGGTTTCCTAATTCGAGGACTTGAAGGAGAAACTTTGCGCTTAGTAACTGGTCCCCAAGCTATCAGTGAGGCCATGGGAGCAGTACACTCCGTTGCCGTCCACCTAAGAGAATTTTCAACTTGCTTTAGGTAGTTGAAGCTGGAGGGGGAAGTTCCCGGACCCTTTGGGCTTGCGTGAAAAGGCTTTCCTCGTGAAAAATAGTTCCCAAGCTCCCGGGGTTTGTAACGAGGATGACTTTTATTTTTATCGAACAGGCTACGATATTTCTTCTATAATAAACAACAATGTTATTGAAGCCTGATAATGTATTGCGATTATCCTATCGAAACGGAATAGTTGGGAGTTGAGGGCCGAACTACTCCGGCCATAGATTTATTGCGACTAATTGCAGCGAAAGGACTCACTCGCCTAATTTCGTGTCATCTACTTTACCATGATTCAATAGAAACGATATTAAAAGAGCCATAACATATTATTTTTTTCTGTTTCATATTTTGTAGACGTTTGTAGGGGCTAAAACATGACTGGAGCATCAATTCTAACATTATCACCGCTATTGAAATTTATAATGCATTGAAAAACGTTTGTCGCGGATTATGAGGCGATTTCTTTTTCCTAGAACTTGAAGAATTGGGTTGGCTAGAAATGTTAAAGTCTGGTTGGATCTGACTCTCCCTCTAATATATAAACACATACAACTGCGATTCCATCTACACTTGAGACTCACCTGGTTCTTTTCGCTTACGGCAAAATTCGTTGCACAGTCAAGGATGGCTATTAAGATTGCTAGGCTTACAGCTTTCATTGGCTCATTATGGAGCTATGGTGGAACTTAATTCCAGCCTATAGGTTTTTTCGAACTTACGATGACTTTCTAGTTGCTAATGGAATTGACGCTCAAATAAGTTCCATGGACGGATAGATGCCATGGCGTCAGTACACGTAATTGGAGTATTCGTTGGAATTTATTCGATGATGGAAGAAAAGTGATCTCAATATAAATTAGATTGAGGAGAACTCAATTAATGATATTATCATATTTCCCAAAACCCAAAAAAGCTTCAGATACGCTCTTGAATAATTTAATGCTCTAGAATCGCCAATATATAATAGTTCATTCAGATTATTATTATTAGTTTTGAAAAATGTTCGTCAATAAGTTTCAATCGATCAAACTGAAAGAGAAGGCTGACAGGGGAGAAATAAGGTGACGCATTTTCAAACCCTATATTTCCTAACAAAGCATTTTTTTTTTGCTACTACAGAGCTTTGCAGAATAATATAATTAAAATTTACTGAATTATGGGATAGTTATAGAACGAGTTATTGATGTAAATTATGGCGAATTAGGTCATAATAATAATAAGATGATTGACATCATTGAGTTATCAATGGTAATTATTATGTTCTAAAGAGATATTTCTGAAATGAATGGATGTAGTGATTAAATTGTAGAATAGCGGTGAACTACAAGCGGCGAACAATTGATAAAAATACGAAACTAAGTTTCGTTCTAGTTTTTGAGATTGTCAAAAAAACGTCAGCAGCACCTTCAGTCAGAGATATCCGAGTTGTTGAGAAATTGATTCAACCCAGCTATTTGAATGACGCGAGGAACATGAAGTAGCTGCACGCAGTGTTGAAAACCTGGAAAACGAAAGTGGAATCGAATTAATCATAACGGGTACAACAGGTGTTGGATTGAATAAATCCATTCTTATAAAAATAATAATTATTAATTAATGATTAATTATTAATTAATGATTAATTAATAATAAAATAATAATTATAAAATACTTTCGTTCCGATGGAAGCCATCGAACCGAAAAATAAAAATACTACTATATTTGAGATCAGTTTTGAGCCAATCCATATTGGATCTTCGACGCTTTTGCACTGATGGGATAACAGTTGCATCAAATCGGAAATCGGTTAAGATATGGTTCAGATATCGATCGGCCATTCAATGGGACCACCCCCAAAACCAAAAAATGTTGACGACATCAAGAATAATAAATATCTAGTTCCAACCAGCATTGAAAAATCTTCGGAAATTAATTTTCTCTCGAGCGATCGATCGCTCATCTTTTCGAATGGCTGATCAAAGTATGATACCTATAAACCTTCAATGTGAAAAAGACAACAAATAATTTTCAAGGTCCTATCGATCGAATATTGATACTCAACGTTCGATTATTAAAATTCTTCCTCGTTACTTTAGCGAAACTCATGAGTTCGATTATCGTGAATGTTTAATATGACACTGTAGCTAATAAGCTTTCGTGAGCTTTGTAATTAAGCCAAAGAACGACTTTCTCTTAGCGGGGTTAATTCATTTTGAAACTTGTAGTTTATGTAATCCATTTGAAGCTTTTAGTGAGTTCTTCGCCGATTCATTTTGTATTCAGTTCCGCAATATTAAGCGAAGTTTCGTCAGACATTTTGGAAGAAAAAAGTGATTGTATTGAGGGGAAAACGAGTAGCATCTAATTAATTTTGCAAAACGTTTCAGATACGCTGTAGGATAATTTTTTTATATAGTATTGCCAACTAGTGTTGTTATATATTTAATACTATGTATAGGTACTTGTTACTATAAGTTCAGAAAAACTAGCGTAATCGTTGATTTTCAAATAGTTTGGGAGAAAAGTCGAAGGCTGACGAAGGAAATGGAAAGGCAGCGCATTTTCAAACTCTTTATTCCCTTACCAAGCATAATTTCTATTACAGAACTTTTTAGAATGAGAGAATTTATGATTTACTTAACTATAGAATAATTGTAGAATAGAATCCTCAAGGTTAATGATAATAATTGAGGTTATATAATAATAGCAATGATAATATAATAAGAAGAAAATTTTATATCGTTGAGGTTAAAGGGTTGATGGATAAACTGCTGAGGTAAAATAGTGGAGTTATCAAGGTGACTAAGGTGAATGATCGCGGAATAATTAAAACGGAAAGGCAACAAGGTAATTAAAAGTTAGTTAGATATGGAGCTGGACAACCGACTTACGGGCTTGGACATTGCCGAGTATCCTGAAGTACCAACGCCAAGTGGGATCGATCGCGTGGCATCCTTTTTGAGAATAGAAAGCAAAGTGAAATAGAATATTGCACCTGAATTAGGCTTTAATCGACAAAATTCTAGAACAGACTGATATTATTAGCTAAATGTAAATTGAAGTTGTTGACAACGCGCAACCGTCTATGGAAATGACACCACACAAAGACTTGCGTGACTGCATAAGGATGATGCGATGGATGGAAATATGCTGTGGACTGCTAGGAGGAGAGCAGCCTGTTTGCCCTCACAAAGTCGTATCGAAAGATAACTCTCAATAAAGACGTCGATCAGCACTGACGTCTGTGTCGCGGCCTGGATGAGTCCGTTCAGCACATTCTCGCCGGCTGTGGGGCCATGGCTCGAGGTCAGTACCTCGGGAGGCACGTTAGGGTCATGAGGGTGGTGTACTAGAGGCTGTCAACTCAGGGACGCTTTCAGGTGAACTGCTGTCAGTTCTTCAATTATAGGCCAAAAGCGGTTCTTGGAAGAGTTAAAAAAAAATGCTTTACAGCATTTCCTCAACGACAGACCAGACGGTGAGGAGCAACCGCTCTGACATTGAGCTGGTAAAAAAAAATACTGGGGCTCTGTACTCAATCACATCGCTGTAATACAGCAGGAAAATGAGCGAACAGCTATCGTCGAGAGAAAATGAACAAAAATAACTGGCTTAAAAATGAACCCAAAGCGAATGGACGAATTTTTTAGGTAGCCCCGATTGTGTTACAGGATTAGGACGTCCCCAAGGCCAAGGACCTCGCAGTTATAGGAGCGAAACGATGAAGAGATTCAGAAAGCTGCATCATTGTCTGCCTCATTATTGTTCCGTTAGTTCATCCAGCTCTGATCATCAGTTGGTTAGCCTACTGAAGGCACTCTGAACGGTGCAGCATAAATGTAGAAATAATGGAAGAGAAAAACGAGAAGAACTAAAAGAAGAAAGTTGGTAACAATGTGGTCGATAATGAAGGTTAATTGAGCTTGATAGATACTGTGGTGAAATAATAAAGATATAAAATAGTTTTCAATGCAATCGTGGAATATTGTTAAACCTTACGCAGCTAAATTGACAAGGTAATTGGCAAGATAGTCTCATTTTAGTTTTTGAGATTTTTAAAACATTTTCAGCTGCGTTATTAGTCGGAAAAATCTTTGTTATGGCGAAAATAATTGTGTTCAGCTATTTAAAAGAGGCGAGGAACATAAAGTAGCTGTACGCAGTGTTGAAAACCTGGAAAACAAAAGCGAAAATGAATTATTCAACGGGACGAGCGTTGGATAGAACTGATCCGCAAAGGCCACGATCGCTTCAGCTAATCTTAAATGGATACAAATCAGGCTGAACGATTTTTCAATTGGGACAAAATGAAATTAAATAAAAATATCTAATGTAAAAGTATCTTACCGCCATAAGCGTTTCCATACTGAGAGCAAATATCCGCGATAGTTAATAGTGAGTGGGGTTCTAGATGCGTCGAGCATCATTATAAAATACTTCCGTTCCGTAGGATGCAGTTCATACCATGGCAAATTGTAGATTTCATTGAATACCATAGAACTCTAGAAGACAGAGTAGAAGAGTTTCGTGAATTTCGAATGATAGTGGCATCGAATATCGAATTACACTACTCATAAAAAACGCAGCATATAATTGTGCTGTGGTTTGTTATTCCTTTCCTTCCACTCAGGAACTATAGTAATTTAAAATATTTTTATTCCCCCAATTACTTAAGTTATAGTAAAATTAATTCCTGAGTGGCAAGAGATTGTAGGACGAGCTTTCTAACGAGATTTTTGAAACGATGATTTGCAACGATTTTCATAGCTCCAATGATCAAGTTATAGTTTCTAGCCAAATATGTCAAAATCTCAACTTTTGAAGCAATTGTCTCCATTATGGTCTCATTCGATTCAGCGTTTGAAAAAACTCTGCAGAAATTTATATCAAACAACTATTATTTAAAAAAATGCGAGTTCCTAGCCCCTCGAAATCCCCCCAAAAATACCCATAAAAATTACGTAGCAATTTGGCTAAATTGAGCGACTTATAGACCAAGAATGATTTTTGAAGTACATTTCAGGAATAAAGCTAAAATAGTTTTATTTTTATTTTTATAAACTTGGATTTTACATATTGTGAAACGTAAAACTTCAAATTTATTCACCTTTTCTTGCGATTACAATGGTTTAATATTGAATAATAAACCAAAACGTGTTTTAGAACAAATACGTAAATAAATACTCGAAGAGATCTGATTTCACACTCTGGTCACTTTTTTAGCTAACGGATTTACTGAACTGCTCAAAAGACTAAACCTAACTAGTTTACCAACTATTATTGGCCGACTACCTGGTTGGTCACGTACTGGCCTATGCAACATACGAGTATGAAGCCTTCACATAAAAGAAATATAAGAAACATCATCCCAAGCATTTCAGCCGTGATTGGACCGGTTTTCTGAAAATTGAGGAACGATTGTCATCAGGTACAATAAATTTATTCCATTTAGTCCATTAATAGACTACCAATTGAAATTTGATTCAGAAAAAAAAAAAAATTTGACTCACGTTTGACAAGGCGAACATTATACAGCAGAGGCACAATGATCCGAAAGTGTTTTGTGCGGCGTATGGTAAACCGAAGATTTTGGTCAATTTTATGGAAATACTGGAATAGGGTGGACGTTATCAATAAAAACAACAAATATTTGTGACTCGAAAAATCGAAATTCTGGACTGAAACCGAATTACGCTCATACTCATGCTACAGGTACAAAATTTCGATGTAAAAGCGTTTCCGTTTCCGAAAACGCCCACGCATATTAGAAACGTGGGTTTTTCTTACTTGTGTAGCGCTTCTTGATGAGCTGCGTGTCGTTTGATGATTCGGATTTGTTCCTCTTTTCTGAAATAATAACAAGATATTAATTGATATTCATATTTTTCATATAATCTCGGTGACATAAAAAACTACAATACAATAAAAAATTGTGAGGTTATTACGGTAAATTCGGGTCTATTTTCAAATGTAAGCAGAAGGTCTTCACGAGAGAAACGTAGGTTGAGCTGAGTCCGATCAAATATACGTCGCAACTCGAAAACGAAGCAGCGCCACCAACGTTCCAGAAAATAGAGATACCAGTTTCCAAAAAATATTTCCAATCTCTTATCTTATTTTTCCCGAGATAAACGTCCAAAACCATCGGAACACGGGTGGCGTAAGGTGTGTCGTATATCATCCACAGAAATAAATCCAACGTTGATGGCAGCACTACGTACATGATGCAGAATGTTGTTGCGAAAATTGAATAAATGCGAGCAGCTTTCATAAAAAATCGCGTATTCTCTTGGAACTCATGTTGGGTGTTTTTTTGGAATTTTTCCCTTACATCGGCTATCATGCGGAAAATCTCGATCGTTTCCTTACGCACGAGGTACAGGTGGACGTGTTTGACCATTATTATCGTGCAAAATAGAGCGAAGTAGACATCGAGGAATGACAAAGTCGAAGTAACGTAGCCATAAATTACACCTCCGTCCGATACAATGCCGGCGCAAACGTAGAACACCATTCGTGCCAATTGTAGAATCTCAAGGAGACGTTGCCTCTTGAAACCTGAAAAATCGTAATAATGACCGCACACTCTGAGCATGGTGATGATCGGCGACAAATCTGACGATGCCATCGCTGCGAGTTGTTGATCGCGAATGGCAGTACGTTGAAAGGCGAACCTTCTTTTAATGTCACGCCTGAATATTGAATAAGGAACGCATTTCAAGAAGTGCTACGACTTTTTGTCATCGTACTGATTACAAATGCATACTGCTACTTATAATTACTATCGCGTGTAGGTTTCTTGTAACCTTAAGGTGATGAGAAGGGGGTAATTCCATCACGAATTCACGGCAACTCGTATTTTCTCCAGGTGATACTGATCTTAGGTACTTAATTATTTATTCTTGGTTTTGAAGTTTGCGGGGGAGAAAAACTGGGCGACTCGTTCTCCATTTTCTTTATTGCCCGCCGAGCACTTTCGCCCCTTCGGGCATCATCAGGGCTTTGTAGCTACCAATGGTGCTACAAGAAGATATGAAGCGACTACCCAAAAACGAATAATTATTTATTTGATACTGCACCTTGACATTGAAAATGGAATTATTGATAGACATTTTTGTTCTTTGCGTTTGTTTGGTCTATTATTCAATAATTAACCGTTTGAATAGCCCCGATGAATTTCTTCCCCCTCTTAAAATTTATTATTTTAGGTTTTGAGGCATGTTAAATTCGAAGATCCAATAAAAAAAAATTCTGTCCGTCCGCCTTCAACACTTCTCTGATGAAAATGCAATTGCTACGTAGTTGAAATTTTCACCAAAAATAATTCCTTACTATGGCGAAGTCAAACAAACCGAAACTGTTCACGGTTTGCAGCTCAAGATTTTGATGAGCTATGAAAATTGTTTCATACTCGTTCGCGGTTTTGAGGGGGAGAAAAACCAGGCGACTCATTCTCCGATTCTTCATTGGCTGGTCGAGCACTTTCGCCCATTCGAGCATCTTCAGGGCGACGTGGAGCCATAGGGTCCACAGCATAGGCTGTGCTGGCACCTCTACCGTTTCCTTACGCCTTGGGTCCTCCGGGGGCGGCTCGCTTGACGGAAATTTTTTTTTTTAATTCTATTTATTTATTTTTTTCTTAATTTTTAATTTTTTTATTATTATTATTATTTTTTGCCCGGCTGTTGGGGGGGAGTTTTAGGCTCCTTTCTCGACGGTCGGGCTGGGGGCCGTCATTGTGGGCTGGGTCCGGGGGGCTGGGGTGTCGCCCGGCCCTCGGTGCGGGGGTGCGTCGCTACCCGCACTGTGGTAGGAGGCCTTTGGCCTGCATTACTTATCGACCATTGCTATGCATATGTGAAGGTAAATAAAAAAATCATCTATCTACGCACGTTGCACAGATGGACGTGTTTGACAATAAATTATTATCGTGCAAAATAGAGCGAAGTAGGCATGACAAAGTCACATGCCAATTATTGATTCTCGAACACACGTTGTCTCTTGGAACCTGAAAAATCGTAGTATTGACCCTGAGCAAGACGATGATCGGTGCGAAATTTGATAAAACCATCGCTACGAAACCTACTTCCCGAATGGTATTACTTCTATAAGGAAACTTAACTTTAATGTCGCGCTTTAATATTACAAAAGAAATGCGCTTAGGGAAGTTGGACGGAATTACAAATGTATCCTGCTAATCTTAATAACTATCGCGTGTGGGCTTCTTTTCACCTTGATAAAGGGGTAGCATCTAGAATTTACGTGACCTTAATTATTTTCTTTCAGTCGAGGACTGATCTTACTTCATTATTAATTTATTACTGCCCTCTCAAGTGTTAGAAGGTGAAAGTAATATTTTCTAAACAAAAAAAAGAAGGTTTATCGTAAAAATTCTGCGAGTTTGTGCAAAAAACGGTTGAATACAAAGCTGGGAAATTCGATATTCGAATTCCTCGCGAAACAAATTATTCATGTTTGAGAGTTTGAAATTAAATTTCCAGCACCGACACTGGGATGGATATCCTCTTCCCCCTCACATTCAATACACCGATGAACAGTATTTTACAACATAAATTGAATCACATCCATCGTTTATTCGGGAAGGCGGGCGAATCTTCTGGATCAGTGACAATCGACGATCTAGCCAGACTAATCTGCGATGTTCTTGAGCTTGCATCGTCAACCTCGCAATACCTTCGACCTGGAAATATCACCAACTGTCGCGTCGTTGGTGCAAACACGTCCTCCGTTGACGCTTTGGGATCGTACGACGACTGAAAACTAAAGTCTTCAGGCTCGCTGACGAGCCAATTGCGTCTTCGGCATGAATTCGAATACAACTGGCATTCGAGTTGGGATATTTGCTCGAGAACGTCTTCAACGATTTTCGGTCGACAAGCTCGCGGTTGTATATTCATTCCGATCATCTTCGTTCTGATGTCGTTAATTTGGTCACTGATCGGTTTCAGCGCTTTTCGCATCGTGTTGACAGCGTCGGCCGCGGACGTCATCGGTCTCTCGGGGACATCCGGATTGCTGGTGATAATTTTTGTGCTTATCCTTGTCGACAAGTTGTACTGCATTTCATTCTTCCTAACCTGCTCTTCCTTGTATCTGCTATCTTCAGCGTAGCCCAATTGATGAACGTCATTTTGCAGTTTCATCTGAATACTCGTTGGCAAATTTTGCGACGCGTACGATATGCTTGGGTTATCGGAGACCTCTTCTGCATCGCTTAAATCGACTTTCGTATTTCCAAGGATAAGGTACGAGTCTGATTTGGCTTTGATCAAAGGCGAGAATACCACCGAATTGTTCGCGCTTTCGTTGCTATCGATAATTTCGTCTTGCAACAAGCGGCGAATCTGGTCGACCAGGTTTTGCACCGCGCTTAAATTTTCACAGCTGGGACTGCACTGCGTGGAGTCATGAATCGAATCGGCCGATCGTGGTTCTTCTTCAGTCAACGAGGACGCCGAAGAATAATGGTGAGTCGTGTGATTGTAAGTTTCTTCCGTCAATTCGGCCACAGTATCGACCGCTCTGGAAATCATCGAGGATCGGTATAAATCGGAATCGGAATAACGTGAAACGTCTTCGGTGAAATCGTTAGAATTTTCGAGTTGCTCTCTGCGAACAGGACGCGTTTTGACGACCTCGATACAACTTCTTGTTTGGTGACTGCCGAATCTCGTCCTCGACGACAGCACGCTCACTTCTTCGGTTTCAGTGAGGTCATCGGCTCCCAAAACGATCGACGTCTGCGCTTCGCAATTGACTTGGCTTACTGTGGGTACCCAATCACCGTTGCTTTCCGACTCGGCGTCGTCGAAGAAGAACTCCGACTTCCCAGCTGAAAATATTGACACGGAAGCGCCATCTTTGGGAGATGATGATATGGACAAATCGACGCCGTATTTTTCAAAATCCGCCCTGGTGACGTGGAATTTTTTCCCGTCGTCGATCCCTCCTACGAGAGTGGCGTTCAAAGACCCGTCAGAACACAAACTTATATGAATTCGGATTTCAGGAAAGGTGCTTGGCGTTGCAAAGTCTCCAACCGCAAGACTTTCTTCGGCATCGAAGAAATCATCTTGAGAGCTGCTGGATTCGTGAACCGCGTCCGCCATTGTGACGCAGGGTTCACTGGCGAAACCAGTACACAGAGTTATTTTTTTACTCTCTAGTTGGAAAACGTCTTCATCGCTGAACACTCGAAGCTCCCTGGTTCTTTTGGATGATTTGTGGGTTCCAATTTCTTTGCCACAGTGAGCCTTCGTTTTTCCGAAGATTTTCTTCTGTCTTTTGGCACCATGCTGTAACAATGTGCAAAACGAATATATTTTCGACTGCTCATAAGATCCATTGAGTTCATACGAGCATTTTTTTAAATAAAAGCCTAGCGGAAATTTCCGTTTTCAAAAACGCCAGCTACTATTTTCTCTTTATTTTGACAATATCTAAAAATTGTTTTCAATGCTTTGAATCTTTCTGAATGAAATTCGAGTATCTTATTTTTGCGTGAGCTATAGGCATAAATCTGGAACCGGGCTCTTTTTTCGTACACAATTAGTACTAAACAAAAATATAAGAGCGTCTCGGTAAAAGCCGATAAAAAATGTGATACAGCTCACCTTTTTTGTCGTTAGATAATTATCACCAAAGAAATTCATCGGTGTATGGTAATAAATTCTGCGGCGATCGCTCTTGCGGTTTTATGTTGGCATGGACAAACGATTTCAGCGCCGACGATAGCTTTGAACTTTTTGGAATTCATTCAGCCCTCGTCTTTGTGTATTGCGGTAACTATTTGCGTTTATCGGGTTTATCGACGTCGTCAAAAATAGTTTCATACGCACCGAATTGCAAATATTGTAGCAGCCAATGCTACGACCGCTCGGTTTGAACCATTGATACATATTGAAAATTGTATGAATTTATGCGACAGTGTTTTAGTGCCTAAGTTAAAATTTTGGCGTTCCAAATGAAGTTAATAATATTATTTCAATCGCCAAAGAAATTCCCTAGAGCAATGATTTGATTTTCGAACGATCGTACAATTTAAATATTTTTGAATTTCCCCGAAGTTATAAAAAATTTAATATTCTCAAGCGATATTTCGATTCAGGCTGAAAATCCATTTACGTAAGTACTTCAGCACTTGAAAGCAGTGTTTTTAAAACACGATAAAACTAGAGTATGTAGAAAGGTTGGCTGTCGCGAAAAAGGGAGAAAATAATTACAGCTCAAGGCGCTTTGTAATTTTTAAAAACGTCGCTCTTCTCAACGTTTTCTTTCAAGTCGCTATTGCTTTAAAAACTTTTTCACTCGAATCTTCTCGCAATAGTGTCTTTTTTGTACCACCTCGTGTTTCTTAATCCGTCTCGCTTTTCTTGCTTGACAATCACGAAAATAATGCATATATCCTTCTCCCAACAAAATTTTTCGTTTCGTAGTTTTAACTATTTTATCCGTGCACTTTTGCCGTTCTACGTCAGGTTAGGAACGAAATTGACCTATTGGAGAACGGATTTAAAAACGAATTCCACGCCAATTTAAAGAGGGAGAAATCTTAGACTTTTGATTTTCGCCATTGAAATTTTAAAAAATCGAAATTTATCGAAAAACGCCGTTTTTGCAAAAAGTGGGTTTCGCGGGATTTTGTCTATAGCGCGCCTTAGTGGCTAAACTTTACGGTTTTAGATATATACCAAGTAAATTGCAAATTCTAGCTAGATAAATTTCCAAAATTTTTGTCGTTTGCTTTCTCTTCCGCGGAGCTATTTTTTATAGCCGTCCAAAGTCGAAACTTTGAAATTGCCTTTCGAAAATACTCAGACGGCTAGAGCACCAAATTTTTTGCTATACAGATATTTGAATGAAGACTCCTGACCAGATAAAACAGTTGATTCACATGAGTTTAGACTCCAAAAACCACGAATTAAGGTCGATTTTCAAGCGTCCGAAAACTGATTTTTTTTGGACCTTTTGCTGATTTTTCCTAGAATTGAAAAAAAAATTACAAAAATACATCTTGGTAAAATACAACTTTTTTAAAAATTTCAAATTTTTATCTCTATTGAAAGATGAGTAAAAAGCCGTTAACTGATCGGTAAAAAAAAAAAAAAAACCGAGAAGTAGAAATTTTTTTATTTCGATTTCGCTCAAATTCAGCATAATGATAGTCGATGAGGTGCATATTAATAAAATATGCTTTATTATTCGTTTCTTCCGCACTAAATTGATGAAAATAAAGTTTAAGTTGAAAAATGCCCCAATGGAAGGTATATTGTAAAATTCGTTAGACAAAACTAACCAATGGTTTCCAAATATGAACGTCAGTAATCGATTCAACTCAAAATGGAAAACTCAGCAATTTAGTGAATCTCTCTTCGAATTTAACCAGAGTGACGTCAATGAAAGCACTAGCAGAGCGAAGTGCTGCATTTGTCTCAAATCCGGATTAAACAAACTACGTTACTGTCGCTGTTAATGCAATAGATAGGGTTGGTGACAGCTTCTCTCTGATAAGGGTTGAGAGTATCTTACAATTCCCTGCAGCGTAACAAACCATCGGGTCAGTCTCTGCGAAACACAAACACGGTTAGTTTTCCTTTGGAGATTCTCCTCTGCCCTACCCTTATCAGCTGTAGGTTCGTTTCACTTCTATCCTAGCAAACAGTCTAATCAACAAGCGTTTCTTCTTCTTCGCGCCCTAGAAGGGTTTTTCTCCTAAACGGGATCCATTTGTATTTTTTGCTATATAGCTCGTTAGCGGAAGATTCATTCGTGCCGGTGAAGATAGTTGGTTTTTAGGTGAAGATTCTTTGGTAAACGTCATTAGGAGAAATTTCAGCATCTGAAAGACATTTCGTTATAAGGTTCACGTGAAAATTATGGAAAATATAACTTCATCTGGACAGTTTTACGGAACAATCATATAATTCGCAAAATTCAGCTTTTCATGAGAGGCCTTCGAAGATTTGGTATCCCAGAAAGGTGATTGTGGTCGTTTATTGTATTTTCCCTTGACTCAAAACCTCAAGTATTGCATATTTATCTCAACATGCGCTTTTAAATGATTATGTACCCTCCAACAATGGTCCATCAGTGAAATTCGACCATTTCGAAAGACGACTCACCGATAAAAAGTGAATGTAAATATTTTATCGATGAAATTTTTTGAGGAACTTAATAAAAATAGGTAACTTGCGCTTTTACAGCATAAAACAATTTGGTTGTCCATAGAATTAGCAGCTAGAGAGAACAAAGTCTCGTACACGTACCTTCAGGTCGCTTTTAAGAGGAAACAGTCAATACAGGTCATGAGCCGTCCTCGCCATCTGGATAAAACTCATTGACTTTGTTTCTTTGACAATTTCATGACTCGAGGCATCTTTTGCAACACTTTCTACAAGATCCTTCTTTTTACTTCCATGGTTACGAAATAAATGGAAGTATTGTGATCGTGTCTGTGATCAGAACATGAAAAAAGGTGCCATATCTCTGTGAAAAATTAATGAAATTCCCGGAAATGTTTTCCTGATGTATAAAATTAGCCGTTTCCGAGTTTCGGATAACCCACAGTACTTCCGTGACGCGATTGAAGTTTTTTTTTTTTTTTTTTTTTCGAGTCTTGTCAGTTTCTTACCTTCTCGTTTTCAAACATGTTGCCTGTCATTCCATTTATCCGTGTACAGTTATGAATTCGCCCGTTCAATTCCTCTCTCCAATGTAATAAAATAATAACATTTTATTGCGACAATTAGCTGAGTTATTCCACCTATCGGCTCTACTTATATTTCGCAATGCTTTGAGCGGGAAATAAATTTTTGAAATTCTTCAAGTGGCCAACAACTGGTCAAAAGTGGCCAATATGGAACGCACGACCAACCATTTTAAATACGAAATTGGGTAAAAATTATGGAACATTTATGGGGTGTTCATTCTAGAATATAGTGTGACGAGGCACTCCCTCAAGTGGTCAGAGAGAGCCGTATAGTCTCACCCTAAGTTGTTTTTTTCCAATACGATATTAGGTCGATTCTTCTTGGTAGCTGTGGTTTGACCTGGATCTAAAACAATGATTTGCTAATAGCAGCCTCTTATAGAAATTTTACGGGGGCGAGGGCGGGCACCGCACAACCAAAAGACCGACAGGTGGCTCCCCTAGCGGCGCCCCGGCTCCCCACGTAACCCGCAGTCGGTCGCCAGGAGCCCTGCACGCCCGGTTGACGTCTCTCGAACCGCCCCCGGACCCGGTTCGGTTTGTTTATTAAAAAGAACAGCCCCCGGTTCACCTGAACGAAACATCACCGGTATATAAAATTTTCCGTAACGTGTTTATGAAATGTTTTTTGAAATTATGTGATCGCGATCCGGAGTCGAAATCGTCTCGCTGAACGCGGGTGCAACTAAGGATTTCCGAGTACATTTTTCGCTGCCTTCCTGTTCTAAATTGTCGGCCCGCGACATCGGGAGCGGAAAGGAGGCCGTCGCGTTTTCAGACCGCGAATTGGAAGGCGCGCCAATTTGGGCCGGGCCTCGGGCCGTCGCCCTCTTCCCCCACTAACGTACCACACATGGGGTAGTGGGGATTTCAGAAATTTTCTTCTCGTCAGCAATACGTCGTATCAGTTGACAACCAGAAATAAAAAAATTTCGATCCTCCGAAAACGCGCCGATTTTCCGATCAGCTCCTACTCGCTCAAATCGCCAAGGAACTGGTGACAATGTGTGCTCAAGTGTGATTTCAAGTGTTCGAAGGGAATTAAATTGTAAAAAATTTAGTGGCACTGCATCATGCATATTCTGCAAACGTCGGTTCTCCTCTTCAGTCTTCTCCTCGTCAGTACTAATACAGGTGAGATTTTAAAGAATTTCTCTATGGAAATATGCCAACAACTGTTAATATTTATTAATGCAGTTGTATGCGAAATAATGAAAGACGCAGTGCGCTTCTGCTGCAGGGATTCGACGAGATCTTAAGTCAATCATTTGTAAACCGCCAAACCATTTTCCATTGCAGTATCTGGTCGGTATTTCGTGCAAATTGATACCGTATCCGGAATTTAGGAATACCAAATATCATAGGATTATCACAAGAATATCGAATGATTAACTTCAGCTCACATTGTAAACGAAAAATGCTACACATTCCTTATTTTGCTCATCTATCAAAGTACTATCCCCGCATCGGGCATTGTCCGGATCAAAACAAAGTAATTCTATGTGGTTTTTTCACCTATGCCACTTTCTTTTCAACCTTAAGGCCAGTCATATGTCAGCAGGACATAAATGGAATAATTATATTTACCTCTGCACCAAGAAGTTATTTCAAATTAGGGAAATTCGAAAAATTTGCCACTAAAAGGACTGACACTGGTTTTCGCAAAAGTTTCAACGGAAGATACACGTTTTCTCGGGCTATTATTGATATTTGGCTTAATTCACGCGGAGGGAACACAATGTGCCGAGCACTACCCTCTGAAAGAGCAACCTTCTATAGGCGCACTTGTTGGCATCACACTTCTCTTCGCAATAGAAATTCAATTGGCTTTCAATTGAGCCTATATTGAAAATCTAATTAATTTTATGATTGTGTTTTCGGAGGATTTGGATTTTTCGCTTCAATTTCCCAATATCGAAATTAAACCTAATCATGCGAAGTCGAGAGTTATTATCGCGATTCTTCGATAAATGTGAGAAAAGTTGAAATATTTATCGTGAACAGTGTTGGCAGGTGTAAGCTCCAAGGAATACATTATTATATTGGAAAATAAAAATCAGAGGAATACAGCTTCGGAAAGTTTTGCTCAAAGTATTTCACTTCCACAATGGGATTGCTTTGGAGTTCGACGCCCTGTAAAATTAAGTGGTTCCCTTTTTGCTATTCAATTAGTCGAAAAATCGCTTAATTTATTCGTTCCCGAATTCTACGAAATTATATCTCGCAAGTGTCACAAAAAGCTTAAAGGTTAAACCTCAAAAGAACATTTTTATTCTCCGTACCATCGTTTCCTGTTATTTTTTTATCCTCTTTACAGATAACGAACTCCTAATGAGTTCCATTATCCAGTTTCCATTCACTCCGTTTCAACATCATCAACCATAGTTTTTTTCTCTAGCAATTATCCAAATGGAAACGTAGTTTCTTACTTCATACGCGTGGTGAGGCCAGTGGCGAGAGCGCTCGGCGATTAATACTCGAGCTCGCTCCCTCGATAAATTCAATCGGTCTTAATTCGCTGATTATTTCAATAATTTTCAAAAAATTTTTTTATCGGCGAATTCAATAATAGCCACAAGAATAGAATCTCTAAATTCTAGTATGTACCTATCACACTTTTCGTTATTTGTTGCACCGTTCACAAGCATTTTCCCGTTTTAAATCGTTTCATTAAAACGTTTTTTTGCGGTATTTTCCAAGGTGGCCGAGGGGACATTTGGTTACTTTGAAAAATCATTCGGCTCCAATAGAAACCAAAATTCACGGTCCTTATGACGGTAACTATTATAGACGTATGATTTAAAATTATATGCAATACTCCCCACGGTCACCGTGGAAAAACACCGCTAATAGCAAACACTTCATAACAGACAAAGAGGGATTTTAAAATGCCAGCTCGAACTTCATTATTTACCTGTCAGATGACGTAAATTAGATTATAAGAAACGGTTGTCACATGAGTTACGAAAATTTACATCGCTATTCTTCATTCTCTTTATAACCACTCTTTCCATTTATTCTTCACGAACACATTGTGACAGAACAAGAATGAATAATTTCCCGATGTTATACCTGTTTAGAGAGCTTGACATAAGGGGAACTTATATTTTTATTTAATCTTTATATTTTCATCCGACTGTCTGTTTTCTCTGAGAAAAACGAATAGAAATACGTAACATATAGATGTTTCTTGAATAGAAACTGCTCAACTGTTAACGGTTCTAGTGATTGAATCGAGTTGAATTTCAACGGTTATAGTTTCATTCGGTTTATCATCTCTGACTTCAGGCAGATGCCATTCAATTAGTAGCGTACGAATCTGATCTTCGGAAAGGATAAATGATCGATTGGAAGAGCTGTTATTTAAGCGTAATGCGATTACGAGCTCACTTCAAAACAAGTAAACTGCGTTTCGGTTGAGAGAACGATGATTCAATTGATAAGGTGCCATCAATCGGGGATCATTAGATGTAATGCGGGCCCATTCAGCAGTCCCTCGCCTCCTCCAAAACAGCTTAGCATTGAAGTGGAGGGTTATCAGAGTCAATCACGGTTGTATCAAGCGGAGCAAGTTGTTGTAGGTGGTTCGATCTATACAGGAAGGAAGGCAGGAACAGCGGTCATGAAGAGAGGGTCGAGGGAAACAATGCGCACTACCATTCGCTCTCGAAGGAGCTTTCGAATCAGATCCATGCCTTCCAGCTTAAGTCTTGGAACCTCGTACTTCCTACGCTTTCAAGTCCCCCGTCCGTTTTCCTTGCCCCATCAACAGCCCCCGCGTTTACGCTTTTAATCAGTGCACTTATAGATTTGAATGTTCCCGGTTACTATTTCCGACAGCTTAGCAGACAATAACAGTTTTTGCTTTGCCGTTGTATTTCCATGGTGGCTGTGGGAAGTATTAGTTACTTTATAAACTCGTAATTCTCCAACAGAGATCACAATCCACGGTCCTTATGACGGTGAATATAATATGATTTTACGAAGTAACCGATACTTCCCACGGCCACTGTGGAAAAATACGTTCGTCGACAATGGACGGTTGAGTCAATCAAGGTTTCCGCTTTAAGGTACTCAGATCAATATAGGAATGCAAAATTGCCACCTAAAATTAATAAGATGATTGGCTGGTAATAGGTTAGATCGCTGCAATAGGCTGTGAGTATAGGTCAGCTTATCATTGCTTAGGAATTTTTTGATTTCGAAGAACGAAAACGAGTGTTTTAATTGATTGGTAGCACTGGAGCAAATTATCGCCCGATGATCGCGGAAAATACGAGTCAATTATGTACATTTTAAGGTATTTTCAACTATAATAGTTGAAAGCTGAATAAGGACCATCGTTTTTTGCAATTCTCATTAGTCGACCAAGCTCAGAGTATATAGACTTTTTGTATTTTATACTGAGGCTTAAAAACAAAGATGGATTATTTAAAAAAAAAAATACGATTTCCCTCGTCCAGGCACTCGACAAAAGTTATAGCTGGCCATACACGCACATTTCGTTGGAAAATTAAGGTACGTGGAATCCACCAACGGGAAAAACGGTGAGGGAAACAGCGATGGAAAAAAGATTTTCGTTTTCCTTTGAAAAATCATGGCGTGCCCTCGGGAAAGGAAAACGGGAGGGGATTGAACAATTCGAAATGTGAAGGGAAAGGTTTGGTTGAACTTGCGTGTATGGGAAAAAAGTTCAATGAAACTGTCATTTGGGGAGGAGCGTTTTCAAGCTTTTTTCGAGATGATCGAGGGAAAATCGAAGACGTTTTCAGTCAGGCAAAGCACTCTTTCACGTCTGCATATTGCGGCCAAGTTGTCACAAATACAAAAAATAAACCAATTTATCCCCATCAGAAAACTCTTTCCTCTTTCGCTGCGTGTAATAAATCACTTGGTTGGAAGCAGTCCTCTGCAAACCTTTTCCCGAATCATTCGTCAGTTCTCGTGGCTTGAGCTTACGTAATGAAAGGATATAATCTCATGCCACGATTTCCAACGGGATTGACCGGGGAAGGACAGTCAATAAAATACTGCTGCAGTTGACTTTAGACCCAAAAAGTTGTGGCGTTAAATACCAAAAGCATATTTCCCCATGAAAATAGTGGTCAAATGAATGAGATAATTTAAATATGTATTCATCTTCAAAACATAATTCTCATCGTAAAAATATTCTTTTAGAATGTCCACTTAAATTTGTTTGATCTTGATTAAAACTATAAAGTGAATTGTATTCGAATTCTAATGGCTAGCAAAAACGGATGAATAATTTAGGTCCCCTATCAATTTATTGCGAAAGGATCGACTGCGTTGAAAACAGTATAAAATTAACGGAACAACGGAACAAGCGGAACGGACTGGAAATATGGGTCGGCATTCGTCGAATTCGATGTTTGGGCTTGGACATGAAAAGGGCTTTTGAAACGTGCTCAAGCGGAGCAAATAGGAAACGAAAATACGTCCGACGAATGAGCACGAACAGACGGAGGAGATGCACGATTTTTTGGAGAAAAAAAGCCTCCGGCTATATTTAAAAAGGTATCATATTAATCCCTTCCGGCGCTTGTACAAAAGCAAACGGCCCGAGGCTGTAATCACTAACAGCTGAGTAAAATAAGAGCGGATATTTTTTTCGGATGCGAATAATTCATTTACGAATGTTCGATATGACCATTTAATTTAATTATGAAGAAGCTTAAGATGAAGCTGGTTGAAGTCAGATGGAAAATCAAAGCCCTTCTTTCGCATGCTCATTTTCGAGCGCTTTCACCCGTTTCAACCTTCTCAGAGTTCGTATTGTTCTATAGGAATGCTCAGGTGATTTCGGCTCTTTCTAATGAAATTCTAGATTTTGGAAGATGACTAGAATAAGCTGCAACTAGGAATATTGACCAAAGTTGAAGACTACGATCAAAAACATTATAGAGACATTGAAACCCACGACAAAAGGATTGCGTAGATATTTAATTAAGCAAGTTGGGTGTGTAAATATACCCTAATTCCAATTGAAGCGAACCCGTGTACAATCTTCAGTTCCTATCAAAGCAATATTAAATAACAACGATCTCCTTTTCTCAAAGAGACGAATCACTCAATAAACGTTTTGCTGGGCACGCAAAAAATGACGCGAACACGTGCGCGTGGGCTTGAGAATGTTTCAAATGTAGGGCGGTGTTCTCTCGTCGACAAGCAAACCGCGGTCATGTCAACATTTGGTTAGCTTTATTAAGTTTTTCGAGTCCTCGGCGAAAACGCCTGGACCAATATGAGTCAGCGTCGAAAGCAATCTCTAAAACCTGTGTTCCGCTTTGTGTCGTCCTCGTATTTCAAAGGGAGGGAAAAACTGATACCCTCGACTCTTTTACGGTTTCTTGACGAGCAGGCAAAACATTATTACACCAAGTTACTGAATAAAAACTGGACTCGGACAAAAAGGAAATAAAAATCGCTCGTTGAACAGCCGAAATTAAGTACAAAAAAAGTATAAAAACTGTTGGTAAAGATTTCTAAATAACGGATTCTTGTTTCAGTCGAATAATGAGTCAAATGTAAATATACGTATTTCATATCAAACCTTAATTTCAACGTGCCTAAGCAATCGTTGTTTTTTTTGCCCGCTTTTCGCCTGAAACGGGGATGACATTTTCAGTTCAACAGGTTTCTATAGGTTCGAGTGATAGATGGTGAATTTCCTTCGGAGGACAATTGTCTCGATCTTACGACCGACTAGAAACGTCAGGGTTGACAATGACGGTTAACGAGAGCATTCATCACGGTTTTGTGGAGAAATAGCTTTTCAAGATAGTTCTACCGGAAGCAACTGCAGTTGCAACTTTCTTCGTGTTATTCCGGTCCATGCAAATCTGACCAGACGAAAATGTTGCGCTTAAATACTTTACATGAATGTCTGGGGAAACTGGTGAATTTCCTTGACATCAGAATATTCCAAAGTTTTCCTTTTTCAATTGAATTCGATCGAATAGCAAGGCGTCTTGAATTATGTTTATTTCAATTAATTTTATTTTAAACTAAAAATAATTTTTCCGTTGAAATTAATTTTTTTTTTCAGTTAAATTTTTTTTGTGTAATGAAGTACTGCGATTGTGTCAACGTTTGCGTCAGAGTATCATCCTACAACGATGAAAAAATTTAAGGCTTGCGAGGCTGTTGGACCTGTAATTTTAATAATTATATTAGGCTTATTAGAGCGGCTTGTATGCCGTTTTAAGGGTAAAAGTAGCGTAACGGAACTTGCCGGAAAAAGGAACAACCCTAGAACTCCGACGCCGAAATTAATTCACTCTTGACCCAGATATTTCTTCTTCATGAAATATGGAGAAGATGAAAAAAATAATGCGAAGAGCAGCCGAGCAGTCGAAAGGCGGGTGAGGATTAAAATGCCTTTAAGAAGATCTCGTGCTCAACACATAAAAAATGATCTTCATTATAATTGCTGTTACTGGTTAATGGTCCCCAATTAAAATTAGTGTAATCATAAAGTTTACTGAAAACTATTCAGCAATCCACGCGTAATTGATCGGAAATATTGCGGTGGAATAAAAGCTCAAAGTGGGAACGTTGATGAATTAGGAACAACAAAGGTATATTATTATGTAAGGGTATGTTTCGTTCACTTTGCGCTCCTTCAGCCTGTATTGATAATTCCACTATCTATTTTTTAAATCATGTTTATACAGGTTAGGTACGGTAAAAAATCGTCTTTCCACGTGCCATTTCAGTTCATACAACTCTAGACAAATTTCCAGCCCTGTAATTGGCAGTGGCTGGATCGATCGTGACATTTCAGCGTAGGCCTTGGCGGTGCGAATATGACAGCAGTTCATCTTATTAATTGCTCCTAATAGTCGCGTTGCGCTTCTCGAGCGCGAATAACTTGCGCCAATTAACCGTTGTTTCCGCTGGTGAATTGGTGTTGAGCGAAAAAAGAATGACGTCAAAGAGGTCGCGTGCGGAGCGTGTCGCTTCGTATGCGGTATTCCGTCGTGAAACATTTTTCAACAATACTATCCTTTGTGTCCGTATTTCTAAACATTGAACCGTGCTTAGTTTACTAACCAAGCGGTTACCGGCTTAGTTTGGTTTATTTTGTTCGATGATAAAAATTTTCGCGGTAATCGCAATCGATGAGAATTAAATTAATTCTAATTAGAAATAACAATATTGAAAAATCCCTAAATCGTTGATTGTATCGTTGGAACGGATTAAAATCATAGATATTTTCCAATTTCACCGAGAGCCGAATGCTTATACTTACTGAAGTTAAAATCAATTATATATTTCTCTTTCCTTCGATTTGATCCAACTTATGTTTCCTTTGAAAATTCATCAATTCAATTTCATCAAATTCATAAAGAGCCGAGACGAAACGAGGTGTATCGTTTCAAGTGAAAACTCGTTTTGAACTCAAAACAAAACGAAACCATAAACACGCATTGAGAATCGAGCTATTTGCAAGTGATTGCAGAGAATAGTAATCTGCCAGCTCAATTTTATATATCCATTCACCTGTATTTATCACACAATACGTAAATACAAAAACTATTATAATACAATAACCGTACAAAAATATTCAGACGTAAGAGAGGTTTTATGAAACTGTCCATCAGCCCCAACAGTTTGTGAGGGCGACTGTGTTTTTTATAATTAAGCCAATAATTTATTCTTTATTGTCAGAAACCCGCATTTCTTTAGTATTCTTTAGTATTGCCAATTATTTATAACATGTTATGAAAAAATTCTGATTATTTGTCCATTAAGAAGCCTCGAAAGTAGGAACATCTGCAATTTTTAAGAAGCATTTTATTTTTGTTACAGGTGAGATGATAAAAACTGACTACGCAGGCATTCTGGTAGCTATGATTATTTATGTATTCAAATTTACATCTTTTTGTTTAAACTATCATTAAAACTGCCACTATTCAACTTAAACACACTTAAACTAAATTATTGGAACTTAAATTGTAAACTAAATTATTGGAAATTAAATTAAATTATTGTAAATTAAATTGTAAACATTTGAAACTTCAAGCCATTTAATTTATTCTGATGATCGAACGATACAACATCATGTACAATAAAGTAAGTCGCTATATGCGTATACATTTCGCTCTTGTTTCCTAAAATGGACTCTTCTAGTCTTTCAAGGTAAAAATCAGCTTATTTGTTCCTCCGCCGGTTGAAAAGCTTTTTGTAGGGGAACTGGTTTGATAGCAGGGCTCTTCCAATTCTCGTTTCCTTGTAGATGCGGATGTAGGTATCTACGCAAGGGCGTAGTCATTCCATTCGGTCGGAACACCTTCGAACGTTCTCTCTCTCTTGATAGTATCAAATATCAAGCTGGCCAAATCAACAGAACAACCCTTCGGCGTAAGGTTGCCTCGAAAGGCGGACAGCTTTTTACAAATCGATCTTGGCCCTTCTTCCGAACGTACAACACTTTCGTTTCAGTTAGCTCGCGCAATTTAGACTCCCGAGCGCTTCAAGTTCCTCATTATTCATTATTTCATTCCCGAAAAATCGCGCCGACGTTTCCGAGTAGGAAAACTCCAGGTAGGAACTTTAAGCGTCGTTTCATGCGACGCGAACATGAAGCGTTTCATTATTCAAACGTGAGTTCGCAGTTGGAGGAATTTACTATGTTCGGTGAACCGACCACGCTTGACACCCGAGTGAATATAAACTTTTCCCAAGTTTTGCGTTTTGAGTAACTCCACCGCGGGGGCAAAGTAGGCTCATGCTGGAAGAAACAAAATTGAACTTAGAAGTGAAGTAAGTGAGAATGTTTCTTCTTCCTATTCTACCTCTTAGTTTTGTATTTCGAATTCCCAGCTAAATCTACATTTCTGATTTCTTCCAATCCAACGGATGAACTTATGTTTCTATTTGAAATCAGAGGTTTTCACGAACTCCTGATATTGTGACTACTTCTTATATCGCAAATGTTTGATAACGTGAAAGAGCGAATATTTTACTTTATACTTAGGTGAGATTGGATACTCGAGTCGTCTTGAATTAAAAATAGGAATTTTTGAATTTGGAAAAGGTAGTCATCATGTTCACCTGGCATTCAGATACATCTGTATTGAAGGATTTGGTTATTATTTATCAGGAGTTCATGTAAGCTAGCCAGAACTTTGCCAGATGAGGACGTAAGGGGATTTCATGATAAAAATAGGTAGTATTTCTTTATTTTTTTTTATCCCATTCATAAGCAATAGATTCAATAAAATACGATACTTTGCTTTGCTTTCCAGTAATTATTG
Source organism: Tupiocoris notatus (assembly GCA_037159825.1). Lineage (NCBI taxonomy): Eukaryota > Metazoa > Arthropoda > Insecta > Hemiptera > Miridae > Tupiocoris > Tupiocoris notatus. Next base: position 488,591 of record JASJUZ010000148.1, on the reverse strand, counting down.
GGGAGAGGGGAACAAACTTGGTGAGTCTTTTTCTCTTGTTATTAGAGCTACCTGATATATGCCACGTCAACAAATCATATATCTCAAGGGATGAATAGGGTTTGTTATTACTTGTTATTCTACTTATTATTCCTCTATTAGTACTAATATTCTACTATTACTTATTCTTACCATTATTAGTTATTCTATACATAGGTCCATTAGATATCTACGAGTGAATCTAGCATTAAGAATTGATAGTATTATCACGTCGCCCAGTTTATATTTTTAAAAATTCGCATTTAGATTCAGTTTTGTGAAAAATTCACATTTAGATTCAGTTTTGTGAAAGTAATAGTAATAAATTGTTGTTTAACTTACATTGTCTTAAAATTTACGTTGAGGTGTAATAACTTTCTAGGTTTAACATTGTAAAACATATGAAAAACTATCAAAATGAAAGGTTTTTTTTTAGGCTTTAGCTTTTATTAGAAAAACTTTTTTACTCGGACTGAACAGGTTTGAGTAAACATAATCTTGATGGTACTATATTTTTGTTCTCGGTTCTTTGGTAAACATATTACATAATTATTATTAGAGAGGAACAACTAGGGTTCCAGCAATTTCATTTTTATACTAGGATCGGAATCAGTTGAAGAAAGCAGCGGGTTTTTATTTCCACATCGCAACAATGCTTTCTTCCGCCTTGTACCGACGGGGTAAAAATTCCAATAGCGAAAGAAGAAATAAAAGAAAAACACGAGGTTGAACCTTCCAGCTAAGAATCCTGCCGCACTAATGCAATTAGATGATTGGCGTCGTCATTAAAGTAGCCGAGCTAGCGAACCGGAAAGAAGGGATTTTTTATTTGCCGTGAAAAAGAGCAGATAGCCTAGTGTTCTTTTCGTTCTAACCGAGTTGCCCTTATTTCCGTGATCTTACCTTCGTGCCGTCCTCCGGAAACGTCGTCTAATTGTTTCGAACGAAGGAACCCCTCCGATAAGAAGACATTTTTCTCAACGTTTCATCGTGGGTTTTTCGTTTTTTTGACCCCAAACATTCTTAGTTGAGATTGTAACTATCGATCGTTTCGATAAACGTTGGCCATGTAAAGGGCTTCCTTGAGGTATCGCTCGGTTATACAATCTGTCCTAAGATCTTCCCTACCTACCTTGCCCCAATGTCTCTATTAGCTTTGCTTCCTCTATCACTTCCCGTATTCACTAATTTCTTCAAGTTTCGTCTTTTTATTGTAGCGTATAATCATTACTTAACCTACATTTGAAAACAAGAATTTTATAACTGAGCTTCACCAGGTGGCAACGTGGTTCAAATCAGATATGACAATAAACTAAATTAATTGTTGCAGTGAGGGTGAGATAAACACGGCGGCTCTTTCTCAATTGTTTCATTTATTTTCCGTGATATTTCGCCCATTTTTTTTTTTTTTTTTTTTTTTTTTTTTTTTTTTTTTTTTTTTTTTTTTTTAATGTTTGATTTACAGTTCATATATATATTAGAAATAGAAAGAACGAAGTGGTGTGGCTCCGGCTCTTAGCACGAGTAAATTTTTACTCATAAAGAGCCGTAGCATTAAGTGTATATTTTTACATATTATGTATTTCTAAAATGTTAAATTTCAAAATAAATGCATTTAAAAAAAATGTGTTCATCTTCCGCGTTTTTCTCCCCCTCATCACAATTACGTGAAAAATGCGACAAACAGAAGAATATATTATATGATAACGGAGTGCTCAATTGAATAAATTCAATCTCATCTATAGATTGCTGAATTCGGCTCCGAAACTGTAGAAACCTTCACCTCAAAAGCAGATCGAATTCATCAGAACTAAGTTACTTGTTGTGAAAAGTATAGAGAAAAATTTTAAGCAAGGAAGGAGCTCGAAAAAGAAGATTGACGCCTGAAAAGGTGTGAAATGGGAAATACGTAATTACTGTTGACGAAACGAAAATAAGACCCTTTAATTCACAAGGTTCGGAGGAAACAATGCCTTTGCAACTCTGTATTAAAACCCTTGAAGCTCTCGGATTTTTCGCTTTCTTTCTCTCGTCCAGAAAATTAATACCGGCAGTTCTGCTATCGCAAAGCAATTGAAGTGGTGTAAGAGTGGATTTCCCTCCAGAAAAAAACGCATACTGTGCGTGTAAATTTATGTCATTAAAATCATTTACACTCTCTACCGAGTGTTATTTTTCTTTATTCGTCCATTTCAGTTTTCTAATTTTCTTTTTTATTTGCACTTATTCTCGTTAGCAAGCAGAGCCTCAACAGGATCAAATGACCTAGGTACTTGAGTCTTAATTGGTTTAATAAACTCCCAATTTTCACCATCGCTACGAACTCCTCCGACTGAATTTTGGAAAGGAGGGAAAATAACTCAAGAAGAAAATGTCTCCTCTTCGTGGGAAAGTTTTCAAATTTTTCCCGTCCACTAACCTTGGAAAAGAGTGCATAACCATTCTTGAGCATCATTAACTCGTCTTTATGGGAAAAACTTTGACAGTTATATGTGATGGCGAAGGTGACTTTTGCTCCTTTGGCCGGTTTACGAGGTTCAAAACAATGGTAGCCATTGTTCTAGGGACAGCGAAAAGTAAAATGCGCCCGAACGGGTCGGCTAAGTTTTAAAAGCATGGGGAGTCTGGGCGAGAAATTGCTCCTTCCGACGGTTTGAAATCATAGAGAAAAAAAACCAAAAAAAAAAAACAAAAAAAAAACAGGGTTTTTAAATGAATGAGAGTGGCTTGCAGCACTTTAAATAGGACGAGGTAATGCGTTGAATAAATAATTTAAAACTCCAGGACAATCCGAAATAATTATTTAAAAATTCAATCGTACAACTTCCATTTGTAAATATTGTTTCGTTGCAAAAATGTGTCCAACGTGCACAAATAAATTCTTAACGTCTGTTTCTAGGTTACTCGTATTTTCCTCGCTTTTATAATATTGAACTATAAAGGGAACGTCCTTGCATCGTGAGAGCTAGTTTTGGTTCAGGCGCCTCAAATGCTAATGGCACCACCTGATCAAATGGAGTCGCGAGTAAACGTACTCAATAGTTCTCTTCATTAGCACCACGATGAATGCAGATTGTCTTTATCAACAATTTATATATTGACCTACCTAATGAACGTATACGCTTGGGAATGATATTAAGTAATCCATTCAATATGGATGTGGTACGGTGTTAATAAATGGCAATGAAAATTTACATAAAAATGAACATTTCAGACGAGGTTCGCCTACAATAAATCAAACATATTTCTGCTAGATGAGACTTTTTGCGAGGAACGGGACTCCAAAAATCAAATCGCTCTTCAGCTGGTTAAATAACACAGTGAAATCTCAAGGACTTGCAGATGAATCATTCAGCACATTTTACAGCTCGGTTTACAGCTGAAAATAATTCAGCTCTCTTTCTGAAATATCCATAGAGCAAAAAAAGCATTCTACGGAAAACAACCAATAAAAATAACAACTCGAAGAGCACTTAGAGTGAAGGGAAACGGTGTGATATTTTTTCTTGCATGTTCTTAAAATACTTGCATTTACTATGTAAACATGGAAGTAAAAATGTACCTTAGATTGATGGTTTTCGGATGAAATTACACAAGAAGCAGCTGAATACTTTTCAAATCATCTGTGTTAGTTGGAAACTGGAAGATGATTGCGGGCCGAAAAGTGGTAGCAGAGATTGAGAAAAGTAAGCAAACATCGTATAAAATTACACCGGGAACGAGCTACCCACCCATGAAAATTTTTCAAATTAGCCGATTTTCCGAGATAAATATATATAATAAAAGATGAGGAAAACCCTTGTTGAAAATAACAACATAAAATACTTCCGTGCGTTCGTATAGGAAAACCCTATATTGAATTCTTTTTAGTGAATCTTTCTCAACAATATCTCTTCATTTTGAGGCAAAAATAACGTGAGAGCAAACGCGACCAATAAATTATAACAATAATTATGTTGATGAATAATGTTAATGTTGATGTTTCTAAGGAAAAATTTTGTTGCGGATTATCGTACACAAATTATTATAAAAGTATGTAAATTTGGGAACCATTGAACCGAAATTTGGACAGAGGTGGCGTTTGATAGAAAAACCGTCACACGGCGATTATGACCATCGGGTGTCAAAATCCTCGCGTATAAATTCTCAATCCTTCGGTTTTTTTTTTTTTTTTTTTTTTTTTTTTTTTTTTTTAATATCAATCCGTGAGTATAGAAAAGTCGCAGAAGTGACATTCTGTAGTATGTAGGTATGCTATGTGAAGATTTTGATACAGCTCTCATCTAAACAAATACGTTCATAGCTGCTACAAGCAGTGTATGACGGCAATGGCCTCTGGAGATATGAGTTTGACCTAGGGATCTACGCTGCTGTGCGTGCGGCTATACGACCTGGTGGTCGGCTCTGTAATGTCTCTCATCCCCTTAGTTGCAAGCCCTCAGATTTCACCTTCGAGGCCCTCAACCCCGAAAACCTTCTACCGCAGCCAAAACCGACTAAGTAAATAAAATGCTCGTCTTGGGACCTTCAGAATCGCAGTGCGGGAAAGCGCGGGTTGGCGAGGAAGGTCTCTTTATTCAAAACCCTGCTCCAAGCTTATGAAGATTTATACGGCCATAATTGTGAGCGAGCCGTTTGTCAACAAAACCCTTCCCTCGCAACACCTCGTTTCTCCTAGTATTTGTTCTTGGCGAAACAAAAGGAGCCCCAAGATACGACGCGCATTCGTCATTTTAATTGTAAAATCCAACTCGCTCAACCGAAAACACAATGAAGCGATTTCCTCACTCAACTCAGTTGTAGTTGGCGTAGGCTCTACGAACTCCTGTCGCCGCATTATTCCCAATAAAGGGAACCGTTTAACGTCCTACCTGAGCTTCGAAGAAGTTGAAAATTGCCCTGCGTCGTTGATAAAGACGCTTCCCTATCACAAGGAAAGGAATCTTCTGGTTCCTTTGTGTTGCGTCCCGAAGGCGCGTAATTTCCGCGCGTGATCTCCAAGACCGGAAATAAATACAATACGAGCTATATCTTGGGGGAAACTAGTCGGTAGAGCGAATAATCTACGAGATAAACTCATTATTATTTTTTTTCCAGTTTTTTCAACGTCCATCAAGCGAATTTCGATTGCACAAATGAGAGCAGAGAGTAAAAATTAATCTAAAATCACGTTAACTCGAAATTCGTCAGTTCTCAATTAAATCCACACGTCTACTCGAATCCTTTCGCTAACGGGTTCGTTCCTACTTTTGAACTTCTCTAGCGGAGCGAATTCCTATTATCAACTTCTCGCCGTTCGAAACCGGATGGGAAAAAAGAATAAAGGAAAAACTCAGTTGAAGCGGCAAGAAACTAAATAGAAACTAATTAAGGTAAGTGAAGGAAAAAAGAGTTAAGAAGGCGTAAGTTACTGTAAGAGAAAGGAATGGAAAAAAGTGTAGAAAAAAGTCACGTCGAAAGGTAGTAGAAAAGGGGAGCTGTGAGGTTCCGTTGTGGAGGTCACGGGGTTTACAGGGCGTGCGGAGTTGATCGGCTCGTTTTATCTTCTTGGGGCTTAGAATGAGAAAAGAACAATTAATTGGTAGCCGCCCTAATTGGTTTCACGGACTTCGGCAAATGCCTTATCTCCCGGCCGGACTTGGTTTTCACAACGTGCGGAAATTGTGAAGGCGATGGAGCGGAGGTGTTTTTCGAAACGCCCCTTTCAACGATTTAAATGCGATGAAAACGTTCGATCGCTAGAATGGACTATTTGTATTCGAATGGCGACTTCAATTCGCATTATTATTGAATTAATGCCACTCGTCGGCTCTAATGTTACTCAGGATATTTATGAATTGAACTTCTTTGGGGGCTTCAGTAATAGTTTTCTAGTTGAGTACTCCTTTTAAACGACGAACGGAGACGGAAGCAGAAAAGGTTCCTTATCCCACACTCGGAATTAATTGTGTAATGAATGGTAAATAATTATAAGAGTCGTCGAATTATTTCATTCTCATCGAATATCAACCAAGGAGCTAAAAAAGAAAGGTCGTTTCGGACGTTGAACTCGGCTATAAAAATATTAATGTCTAATTTAATTTGCTTCCACTTCGATGAAACTCATTAGCTTACCATCGAATAAATGAAATTACTACGACGAATAAAAGAGCGATTTTCATTTTTTGTCCAACCTTGTTAAATTTTTAGGTGGGTTACTCATTATCACGTCCGAAAATTGTGTCCGTCGAATGACAATTGCCGAAAGAAGTAAGGGTTGCGAACTTCATAACGATTACGCGCGATAATCCTTTACGCCGCAGAACACGTGTCATTCGAAACGGCGTGCTGTCACGTTCAATACACCCCTTATGTGTCTCGCACTAATGAAGCCTGTAAGTCCGACAGTTTTCCTAAAACTCGGGGCTTTTCGCTGTTTCAGGTGATACAAAAGCGATAAAACTCTCACCTACGGTTGAAATAAAAAATCCGCTACTGTTGGACGGTAAAATCCTCGTTATGAACTGGCGCAGTTTATTGATCGGTCCTGTTCTCCTCGATAGCTGGCAAGAGGATCAGTATAGCTGGACGAAATTATAACTAAACGAACCAATATACAATATAATTCCATTGTAATTTTATGTACGCCCAGGATTTTTAATTTGAAACACGGTAGGTTCAAAAACCAGCTATTTTTCTCGAAAAATTATATAACTAAACCATATTTATTATTGTACGAGAAGCCGAAAGGTGAGCAAAAATCAGATCTTCTCTTTAACTGAAGAAATAATTTACTGGGAAGCTTGTAGAGTAAAATATCGCCAGATCAATATGAAGGTATAGCGAAGTTCCTCGGAGCATAACGTACCTTCACGTACTTGAAAACTGTTCTTTTTTTCGTAAAATTTGGCATTTTCAGTTATACTTTTATATCACTTTGCATTACTACTAGCTCGACGACGAGGAAAAGATGACCGATCGGAATAAAATTAGGTTCGTAGAGCTGTTTTCTCTCGAAGAAAAAATATTTGGCAGAATTTGACGGAACGAGAATAAACCCTCGGACAAATCTGGTTATCGCTATAAAAATATCGAGTATCAGTCTGCGGGTCGGGCGTTTTCATTTGGCGCTGAAAATAGAAAAGAGGGGCAGAAGTTAACAATACTACCGTCTATCATAATTATTTCTGCTTTTCCGACTGCCCCAGTTTTGTTTGGTTTTGCATGTGAGGGGAAGCAACGCAGACAGCATAACGGGTTATATGTATCAAGTATTTACTGCTTTCGAGGCGAGAAAAAGCAGGGCAAAACGATTTCCACCCGGTTGATCACAAGCGACGAGCAGAGGATCTCTTGGAAAAGCGGGTGAAGAGATGAAGGCAAACACGATGTATACGACGAGAGGGCTTGACAAAATGGAAGAAAAAAGTTTCTCTAAACGCCGCTCTTTGAGTAATGCCAAGCGTAGGCCAAAAAAGACTTTTCATCCGGCTGTAAAATGTTCAGAAAGGGAATTCTTGAAAATTCAATTCATGCATAAATGCACAATATGTGTCCGATGGTCTGCGATGAATTTTAAAAGACTTCACAATTGATGAACCGCTGAAAAAGCAAAGTTCGACGAAAACTGATCGATACCTTTGCGCCATATTTATAAATCACTCAATACTTCCACTTTAGGGAAGGCAGAACTTGAAACAATGAAAACCTCAGGTCCAATGTAAATAATTAAACGGAGCTTCGATTAATGATGGCGAGCTGTTGCTCGTGAAAAATAAACCAAAACTCCGCAAACGATTGTTCAGTGGTTAGACAGTTTTTTCCCGCATTTATCAATATTGATCAACGAAAGAAAACAATATCAGAACAAAAGAATCTTTCGGCGTAATGATTCTTCACACACTTCATCGCCTTTATTATTTTTAAAGCCAAATTTACTACTGTCTCTGTAAAAACGGCGTTCATTTGGATGAGGTCCGTTTGCTTATTGTCATTCGAGTGTTCCACTTCGTTGTCAAACGCGACGATTGTTGTAGGTTTGTGATCGAGTGCCCTTGAACTCTCCCACTCGAACCTTCGACGTTTCTTGAAAGCCCTTCGGTCGGCGGGCATTTCGACGTGTCAATTCGATCATTGTCACACCTTCCTCTAATCTCCTGTTTCATCTAGTTCTCATGATCGTTGACCCGGCGCTAATAGCGCTCCTCGCGAGATTTCGGTTGAATAATTCGATTTGAACAGATGCGACGAGAGGCTTCCACAGGGATGCCGGAATCCAGTTAATTACGTTCGGCTCTTATTAGGCGGGAGGTAGGATTTTGTGTAAGGGAATTAGACGGCATACTGCGTCGAGATAGTGCTGGTAGATTGAGAACGGCGACTTATCACTTGAAAGTTGGTTCAAATAGATTAGCACTTCGAAAACGGACGATTTAGTTTGTTTTCTCAACTGATGAAGTGATTTAACTGATGAAGCTTTGAAGTCGGGATTGAAAAGAGCGGACGTTTGATTGGACATAGGGTGTAAAATCGACGAAATCGAGCGAGTTGAGGCGAAAATTGGTGAATTCTTCTCGACAACAGGACAAAGAATGTACAATATTAATATTCGTATAAATTTCGCTCCGTAAACAATAATTTTCATTTTTCAATTCTTTCCAACTTTAGAATCTTCTCATTTTTGTTTACTACTCAACAGAAAGAAGATTATAATTTATGTTCGAGCAGTGTGGGGATTCAGCAGTTCTTGATCAATCTATTTTGAGCGTCTTGGTCAATTGAATTTCCTTAATTATCGTAGTTCGTGTTCAGCAACGTAGGCACGATTTGTTTTTCCAAGCATTCGCTTGAGTCACGCGTGGCTGTTGATTTGTTTGCTTTAGCTGGACCGCATAGGACTAATTACTGGTTCTACGCGTGTCAGTATCACTGCTCTGTTTACGCACTTCAACCAGATGAAATTGAGTTTATTCAACGTCAATAAATTCTCGGAGCAACATCACCGTTCGAATGTCAATATCATGAGCAGAGGGATAGTATGAGTGAAAAAACGTGCAAGTCATGCAACAGTTAACGCATTTTCGTATAGTCCATGAAAATGTTTATCAAAACCGGCCCCAAATAATTTACGAGGTTCGTAAAAGTCTGACGACCGATAAACATCGAGCCAAAAATGTTTAAAAATTTATTAATGCGACTGAACATTTGGAAATTGGAGAAGGAATATTTTCCGGCTTACGAATAAAACTTCCCCTGAGAAGTTGTATTATTTTAAACACATTACACTCGAAAAATTCTCACGACGCGATAAAATTTTTTGAGCGCATTTTGTTCATCGATAAATTCTTTAAACGAAAAAATACAAGAATTCGTTCGTTGATCAATTTTTACCGGAGCTAGAGCGGCCCGAAGGGAACGTAAAAAAATCTTGGGTATCCAATTTATTGAGAAACTGGGAATAGGTAATCAAATTTCGGTCATAGAGCCGTCAAATAGAGACAAACTCATCGTGTGAAAAAATCTTATTTTTGTTAATTAGGCCTCTGTTCAAATTTTATTGCGCTTTAAAGTTTGATGACCCGATTTTTCGGGTTTTTTCGCCTGTTTTTCGCAAATATCATTTGAACCGACGACTTTTACATAGGTGTATTACTCAAAGGCGAGAAAGAGCTATCAAATTCCTACAATTTGGTGTATTTAATTATATTTTTATGTTATGTCCCCGCGGAGCTATTCGCGATCAAAGAAAAGTCAAAACACGTTTTTTGACATAAAGTGGAATATATCTCGAGAGCTATCATATACCCTAGCCATTTTCTTATTTTTGATGTATTCTACGTTAAATTTCCTCCATTGTCTTCCGCAGCACCTGATCATTCCCATTTCGGGAACGTGACGAAAAAAATTCCAAAGTTGAAACTTCGAAAGTATGAAAATCGAAAGAAATTCGAAAAATATTACTAATCGTTAGAATTCGATTATTTTCACTTTAAATTCGAATTCTACGTCTAATTTCCTGTAAGAATCATTGGTTAATCAAATTTTAACAGTACTGTAAGTATTTGCAACGGATTTTCAAAGTTGAAAAACGTAGGAATGGCGTAGTATTAAACCTGGAAAAACTGAAAGTCCGCCGTTTTGACGTCATATGCGGATTCAGCGTTGAATTTCCTGTAAGAATAGCTTTGAAAATAGCTCGAAAACGAAAATTTAATTTTTTACTATCAGGTACCGATGCCAGCGGAGCTCGAAAATTTTTTGTAGTTTACTAACATCTATGGTCTCATAAATTAACTTCTAAAGCATAATTATTCAGTGGTCGTGACAAAAAAATCCAAAATTATGAAAATCGAAAAAAAAATTAATAAAATTACCTAAGTAATTGTCAGAATTTGATTGTTTTGACTTCAATTTAAATTCTACGCCTTATTTCTGTAGAAGAGGTTGATTAATTTACAATTTAACAGCACTTTAAGTATTTGCAACGAATTTTTAAAGTCGAAAAACATGAAAACGTGTGAAGCACTGAAATGAGTAAAAACTGATAATTGTCGTAAAATTTCCGCTGTTTTGACGTCAAATTCAGATTCAGCGTTCAATTTCCTATAAGAATAAATTTCAAATTCGCTTGAAAACGAAAATTCAATTTTTTACCTCTTCCGATGCCAGTTCCGTTGGCATCGAAGAAGCTCGATTTACGGAAAATAATTTCTGTGGCTCTGTATAAATTATTTTAACCAAATTTTTTGCTACGTACGTGTGTAAGGGGGTCAAATGAAGACTCCTGCATAATAAAACAATTTATTAAAATTAGTTTTGACCCCGAAAATCACGGTTAAAGACCAATTTTCAACCTTTCAAAAACCGATTTTTTTGGACCATTTCCAGATTTTTCCGAGAAATAAAAAAAATCACAAAAATACATCTCGATAAGACACAACTTTCCTGAAAATTTCAGATTTTTATCTGTATTGAGAGAGGAGTAAAAAATCAATAACTGTTCGATTGATAAAAATCGCAGGGGTCCCCCTTGGATTTTTCGCGAAAAATTTTTTGAAATAGATTTCGCTCAAATTCAGCATAATGATAGTTGATGATGTGTATATCAATAATATACGGTTCATTCTTTGTTTCTTTCGCACTAAATAGATGAAAATAACGTTTAAAGTTGAAAAATGTCATGTTTTCGTGTATAGTCTACTAATATTGTTGAATAACGCAAAAACGGTTGAAAAATGGATAGGTACATTACATTAGAAAAATGTGGGCAATTAAATTATCTATCTTTTGATATATTTAAACATCTGAATTGACGATTTTTTGTCTGAGTTATCCACTGTGTGAGTTACAAATCTTGGAAAACTTAAAGTTGTCATGTCTATTTGTGCTCCTATATTGCTCCAGTGTAAAAACCCAATACTTTAATGATACTAAGTACAATACAATCCCCACCAACTACATACCAAATTATAGAAACTACTATACCCACTATAATAACAACTATAGATTCCCACTCTCCATACACAAATAATCAACTACTAAACCCATACCAATACTTATACTATTTACTATATGCTATAAATAGTAGTGACAAGGACAACTAACAACCCCACAAAATAATAGGTATGTAAGGTCCGAAAGGAGGGGCGCAGCCCCCCTATGAGAAGGTTGGGCGGCTCAGCCCCTAGTTAAACATAAAACCAGTTCGGCACTTCATTAATCAAAAAATGGGATCAGTTTCTTTAAAAGTTATCTTGATAAAAAGCAAGTTGAAACTCCACAGCTTCATAGAATGAAGAATCCGTTGCTCCTTTAGATCTCGTCCGCGCGATAATGGAAATGATGAACATTGTCTCTTGTCTGGGCGAAGGAGCAGTTCAGTTGAATGAAGGCCAAAGCAAAAGAGAAATCGAGTTAGTCTGAGAGGATGGGAGAGAGAATGAATGGAAGTTTGAGGTCGTAGTACTGAGAAGATTCAAAAAGAGGACTTTCAAGTACTCAGGAGTACGAGATACTGAAAAGGAAAAGTGGAATTCAAAAACCCAAAGGGGATTCCTTATAGAATCTTACACAAATGCAACAAATATTAGTGTAACTTAAATCAGTATCTCAGTATTCTTACCACACATACGAAAATTTATTGAGTATATTCAACCACTGAATTTCGTGCAGAACGTACGTTGATGTAGTCGTCTCATAAATCCAAAAGGAAACCGCCGTTCGATGTTCGGGTTTAATCGGTCGGAAACGCTTACTTTATGAACTCATCAGAATATCCTGCGTAGGGAAAACTTCCTGAAGGGAAAAAGAGGTTTACCGAGCTGTTCGGTACTGGATGGAAATCGAGGGAAAACAGAGGATGAGAGAATTCAGCGCGAAGGAAGGCACAATTGAATTAATCAGACCTCAAACTCTTAACCCTTTCCAAATGGGACACAGAGCTTCTCGTCCACGCTCTGCCACGGCCATCTTTAAGGTAGGGTTGTCCTCGCTGGTGGTGATTCCACCAGATGAATATTACATACGATTTTGAGGGCGGAGCGCTCGTGAGTGGAATCGTCGACCTCTGACCGCATCCGAGCGCCTGGTGGCCGCCTCTGTCCTATTTTGATGGCCTTTCAGTTTATCTACATCACGACATTCTTCTTTATTACGCATAAATGTCTGGAAAAATTCCCCTCAAAACTGCGCGGGGAAATATTATACAGGCATGAAAATATTTGAAGAAGGGAATTTCACCCTTTTCGTCCACTATATCATGATCCAACAACACCATTGTGGTATTTTCAGTTTCGGGCTTCTAAATTACCGATTGCCATATTAAGTTTAGGTCAATTCACATCTTGCAAATATAAAAAAAAAAATACAAAAAAATATAAAGAGTGACGTGGAAATAGAAATGAAGAATGGAGCAGCAAGTGATTATCAGGATGGGAAAGGCGTTACAACGTGGTTTTTCCTCTGCTTGCTTATTATCTACCAACCTCGACTACAACCCTTTTGTTCCTGCGAGAACAGAGAAGGGGAACTGCTTTCAAGCCGAGCAATCCTGCTCCACTCACACCGACCGCGGACACCAAGCATCACCATTGAAATTGTAATTCGAAAGTGTCCTCGACTCGAGCAGTACGATATAATGAGCAACCCCTTACCCTGCAATCAAGGCTATCATTGTTTCTTAAATAATTAGATCTTTCCACGACCTGCGATAATTAGGGAAGGGTCAATTTGCGATGTTTTGTAATGGAATCTCATAATAGCACGCCCTGAAAGGGCATTAGATTAGGCTTTTATTAAAAATATATTCCAAGCGAAAAGGAGCGAGGTCGTGAAAAGTAAAAGTTGAACAACTAAAGTCTCTGAAAACACCTAATGATCGTATTGTATACCAATCCAGGGCAATTGAGGTAAAGAGAATGTTTCACTCGGCGATTTCCAAGAAGCTAAATTTTTCCGAACAAGATTCGAAAAGTGCTTTGCAAGAAATTAAAACTGTTAATCATCGACACTTTTGTAATGTCTCCAGATGTGATTCTTCTTATCGCGACAATTTTGTAACAAACGGCGCATATTCGCAAGATGCCGATTTTTCCAATGGTTTACGGGAAGGAGTAAGGTAATTGAAAGTGGCTGTATATGTTTTCCCACTTGAACCGCGTATATCTCACTCATCTCGCAAGGATTTCCGCTAAGCTATTCAGTCTGTTTTCAACTTCAAGGCTTAAAGGTTCTATCCGACTGAGAAGTTATGTTTTCCACAAAGCAGTGGCGCGGTCAAATTAAACTCGGCTAGAGCTAACACCAACACCGACCGTCTGGATTAACCCCGAAAAGGGAGCAGGAGATGAGACTGGACGCAAGTGGTACGCAAGGGTGAGGTCCTGGGATGGATAGTCCGCTGAGATTCTCACTCTCTTTCTCTCGGCTCAACACAACTTACCCAACAGATAAAACGAGTGTTGCGATGAAGGGGACTCAGGTTGGGGATTTGAGGTGGAGATCCTTCGCCGTTCCCTGGGCCCGTTCCTGGAAGTAATTTAATCACCGGTGATACCTTAATCTCCGAGCTTCGCACACACGGAAATGGGAAAATATTGCAACGTGGTCGGTTATCCCGGCAATGTTTACCGGCGAGCCAAAGGTCGGTGGGATGTGGATGCAGCAGGAGACCCGGTTGATTTCCTTGGAGGATTTAAAAATTGAGGGGGGACCGCGTAACTTGGCTCAGGCGCTGAACCTGTACACGATTTTACTTCACATACTGCTCTATAAAACTGAGCCGAATCTCATTTCGCTGGCAATGCTGTCGCTTAATTCGAATTTCATACGCTCGCGAATAGGGCCTGAGAGGAAAGATGACTTTCCGATTCAACGGTAACGTTAACTTAATGGAAAAAAGGGACGAGTATATTTCAATTCGCTTAATAGATTCTTAAAGGTTTTACTGAAGATCATTAAGAGGACCGTTTATTGAAGCCGCCGGTTCGGAAAATAAATTTGGATTCTTTGCGTTTGTTGTAGATTTGGCTACCACACAACAGCCCAAGAAAACTTATTATTTATGTACCTGCGAAATATGCAATCCTTGTTAGCATTATTATTATTTTTAAATACAAAATCAATTTCTTGTACTCGTATTTCTCTCTTTTTCCTGTTCTTGCTTCGTTCTTCCCTCAATTTTGAACCTTGAAATATTCCCAACTGCTTTTATTCGCTCCCTTTGACCCCTTCCCACTCTCGAAAATATTAAGTTCTCATACAACTGTTGACAGACGAAATTGTCACCTGGTGAAATTTTTTTTTCACTAAAAACCAAAGCCTTTTGATAACTTTTCGTTTCCAACCGCCTTTATTTCTACGACCCTTCTGCAAGCTTCAGTCAAGTATTTTAAATATGCCAACGATGACATAATGGACCAATGGCTACTATTTTAAATGAATGCGGCCTTGGCGTGACAACCGTGAGCCCGTGACGAACTCAGATAAAATCTCGTGAGCGAAACCACTGCGGAAAGTTGAAACCTCATTTCGCTCTAAATCAACTTCATCGGTTGGATTTCGAATTTTCCACAAGTAATATCAATGACTCCTATTACCACAAGATACGTCTATATTAAAGTTATGCTAGTAAATAGTTGCAATCCTGTTCCAAAGTTGATCACTTCAAACGGATCCTTCGAGATGTTTGAGAATGATCAATTAACTCTGCACTAACTGTCATGAAGTGTAGTAAATCCCTTCATGCTGAAATTCCCGATTTGTTTCGATAGTTCCTTTGAGTGGAACCAGTGGAGTAGAAAATTGACCCAACTATGCAGCAGTAGCAGTTGAACCGAGATCCTTCTGTAGGCGTGAGTTGCATCCAGAGTATCCTCTGTTGAGAACTCAAAGGTGTTTCAGGAGTTGGCTCAACTTCTTAATCATTGCGATGAATTCTGATAGCCCGAGCATCGTTCCATAGTCAAGGCGGTCATTATCAAGAACCTAGCGAGATTCTCATCGAGCAACATCAATTTCCAACAGGTTGGAGTTATCTAGTCAAGTATTTTCCTATTATTATTCAACATCGGTTCATCCTTGCGTAGAATGGGTGCAATTTAAACTATAACTTGGAGAATTCCATCAACGTTGATACGCCGTTGCATACCGACCTAAAGAATGGTTATCAACCGAAGCAATGAAACTTGAAAAATTCCTTGTCCCACGGGTCTTCATCAAGATATGGGCTTCGAAGACTTCCGCGAAGTGCAAATTTGTTTCTGACCACCAATCCAGACTTTAATTTTTTCCATTCCACCTTAACTAGCATCAAAAAGACAGTAAACAATTCCCCATTCATTTTTGATTGATAAATGTGTACTCTTTTTTTCTTTCTTTTTCTTTGCATTGTTTTTACCGCCATAGTAATGTAATTGGGCTTGCCCGTTAATATACAAATAAACAAAAAACCGATCAAGACTTTGAAAAGTGCGAATAATTTTGCCATGAGACTTTGACTTACTTAGCACTCCAGAAAACCGTACATAAGTGCTACTAGTATTCTGTTAGATGGATTATTCCCTACTGTTTGTCAGAGCCTACGGAGTTTTTCAGGTGAAATTTGAACAATGACATGTTTCTAATGATTTTAACGTTAAACTTATCGACCGAGCTGATATTAAAGATTCGAAGAATCATTATGCTGCAGTTCCATCGACTAATTCAACCCAGTCAAATTCGGACAAACGAGAGCTGCAAAACTTCGAAAACGGAAGAGTGGAGAATTTCGTGCCGGAATCGACAAACTTTTCCAGAACGGGGAAATGGAGTATGATAAGAAGCGATGAAGAATGGGAACTCTTCAGATGAAGACGGATGACCGCCCATGCGATTCCGGAAATTTACGAACGAACTGTTCATAAAGTCTAATTGGTACCAAATGCGATGGAACGAGAAGACTCCGAGCACACTGGTGTTCAGCAGGCGTTTCCCCGATTTGGCACATCAAGCGAAAAACAGGAGAAAAGTGTTCAACCATCTGTCAAAGCTATTAGCTAAATCTAAGCCTGGACCTCCGCAATTCTCAGAAAATATAGAATTAGTGCACGTCCAGAAATAATTTTATTTCGGTTGAATGATTTTTTTTTTTTTTGAAAAGCTGAAAATTAGAAATAAAAGTGCTACGCTGAGAATAACCAGTTTTAAGTGGAATATTGATTTGGTACTGAGACTTGGTGAAAAAGAACATCTGAACGAATTTTTCCGCGCGATGCGGATGTGAGTCTCAGTGGGTAGCTTTTTTTCATTTTGGGTCTAGTAGGAAGTTATTTTAGCCACAAGAAAAATTAGCAAAATTATTCATTTCGGGAATACTCAGCTTTCCCGCCTCCATTAGAATAATAGTGTTTACTCAAGACGCTTGTTGTGAACAGATGAAGGAAACTGCAAGTGGGGGCGTTTATCTAGCGTTTTGGGAACTGTCTGTTAGCCCTCTATCTACTCGCATTGCATTAATTTGGAGAAACATGGCATATTGTTTCAACTACTTTTTAACCTCATTTTTCACTTACCTACTAATTGGGAGCTATGAAAAGTTGAAAATAAACTGGTTTTTGGCGACCATACTTTGAAGCTACGTTTTTTGCTGCGTTTTTCACTTTTGATGCTTGTTACTTATAATAGTTATCACAAATATTGGTGTTTATTGAGGCATGTTAGTTTAATGGATGAAGAAGCGTTGAATGATTATAAAGGCGCGATTCTTTGGTGCCCACGACGTTTGCGGGATTGAGTCCAATTCGGACAAGGATTTGGCAAATTCAAAGAAATGTTCTGTCTGTTCCAAAACAGGTGGGATATTTTGTTGTACTCGTAAATACAAATTTACTGAAGCAATTGCTTTAAGGAACCGATCTACAATAATTTGTAATGTTTTTTCTTCTTGGGGATGTCATTGAAGTGAGCATAAATTTTAATCATTATTGAATAGTTATTAGTATTAGGTAACCTTATAGTTGCTCTGTCGCTCTGGTCTCTGTGTCGGGAACGCAGAACTTATTTAGATAACTATCCAAAACTTGGAAAAAACTTCTTCTGCAAAAAAATGTCAATCGCTGGAGTGAAAATACAAAAAAAACCAGCGCGACCGTGCTCTGCACGAGGACTCTGCCATTTTTCACTCTTACATAATTCAATAAAAACAAAAGAAAAAAAAACGAGCAAACGACAGCTTGCAAAAATTACCAAATGCAAAAGAAGTGGAAACTTGAACAGTATTAACAGACCCCAGATATTGAAATCACGACTTGAGTAACTAGTGAACGAACACTATTTTCGCTCTCTGACACTTTCGATTTTCACTTCGGATTTCGCTAACGTTGACAGTTCGGTGAACAGCCCGGGACCTCGGTAGGCCAACTATTTTTCACTTATGAACCAAAAATAGGTTGCGAATGCTTGAAACAAAGAGCGTTCTGTGTTCATAAAAAGGCACGCACAGACGCGACATTTTGCCAGCACCATAATCGCATTATTGCCTACGCGATTCCATTATCGCGAGTGAAACAACGTCATGAGGTCGATAAGGGCAAGAAGGATTGGAAGCTTTGATGTACTGCAGCTCAAGGATCACTCGGAGCTGTGTTCCCGTCAAGTGCCAATATCCTCGGAGAGTGTAGTCGCATCGCCTGCTAAGTGGCTGCGGCTGCGCTAACTTCCCTATCTCACCAAACCCCATCACATGCCCACAGGAACAATATCAGACTGCGTTCACGTTCTGCAAACCTTCGAGCGACGTACGTTGATCAGTATTCCTGGAAATATCACGAATTTCAACCGACAACCAATTACTTAATACTCGGCGCTTACGATGCAGCGTGAAAATTTAATTCAATGATTTTATGTGAGGATTAAGCTCCGGTGGACTTACTTTATCCGAGGTTTCGAAATTTTCTTTTCAAAGATTGCTCGGTAAAATGAGTTACCTGAGTTACTCCATCGCAGAATATTTTTTCCTGAAGAATGAGATTTATGAAACATGAGAAAAGAGGTGGAATAGACTTACGTACATCATTTCTGATGGTTCCTATTGTGCTCCTCAAGAACTGAAATGTTTATCGACGAAAGATCAATTATATACGACAGCCCATTGTGCGAGGAGTAATTCATTGAAAATAATAGAAGGAGAACGTATCTAACTTCGTGAACCGAAATCGTTCGTTTTCCTTTTTAATTTTTTTACCTTTTACTCTTTTTTACCTTTTACTCTTCTTTCAATTCATTCACAAGCATTTACTCGGATGATTAATTAAAATCTCGGTTATAAATTAGGAAGCGCAGTCAGCAGCTTTAGATAGCTTGAACGAACAACAATATCTTTTATTACAGGTGAATATTTTTTTATGGCTCGTTGATCTGCGTATTGACCTGATGAGAGAGATTCGAACTAATATCAGAGGCTGATATAGAATATGGATTAACCAGAGGTCGCCTACTTGTCCGGAAGTAGGTTCTGAACAAGACGAGAGTCCTTGAAATATTTATCTATTTTTAACCGACTTCAAACAAGGAGGAGGTTACTATGGTCGTCTAGCGGGATTTTTTTTTTTTTTTTTTTTTTTTTTTTTTTTTTTCGGTATGTGTTGTCCACCGGCGTTCAGCTCCTGTACGTCCGATCGGGTTACTTTTTTTTTTGTTTGAAAGGGTTACTATCCAGGTAGGTCCCATAATTTTTTCAATTGAGTCCGTCCAGTAGTTACGTCTCCAGACGCGGAGAAACGCCGGAAAACGTGATTTTCGTGAAAAAAGGAAGTTTTGACTTTGCAAGCTTATAACTTCTAGAATACTTGCTCGATTGTTTTGTTTCTGGTGTCATTTTGTTCATAATTTATCTGCCTACAAGGGCCTACCTTCAATTTTTCGTTCGGCATTCTCATATGGCGTGTAGACAAGAAAGTGTAACAAAAAAAGTGATGCCAATTTTCACTTTTTTGAGGTTTTTCGAGCACCGTTCCCAACCACGTCGAGAAAAAAAATATGAAAACTATTGCACTTCAAAGCACATAGATAGAGCTTTCTAAAGATGGTAAAAAATCAAGTTTAGGTGGCATAAAAAGGGAGCAATCGATGTTTTAATGGACCTGTGTTTGAGACCTCATAACTTCCAAACCAAAACTGTTTTTCCATCGTTTTTAAACTTAAATTGTTCAAATTTGAGTCTAGTTTACGTGATTCAAATTTGGTGTTGATTGGACTAAAATTAGATACTTTTTAGGCCGTATTTCTAGAAAATTTGTTTCAAAAACACGTTTTTTGGACTATTTATGTTTGTAGAAAAAAAACTACGTTAGTCATAGCATTCTCGTTAGAAGATTTGAATTCAGCGTTAAATTTTCAATAAATAACATGGTTTTCAAGGCCAAATAACTCCATTTTAATGCACAAACGTTTGGCGAATTTCTGAAATTTGGTTCGGATTCTCTCATTCAGTGTGAATGCGGATACGCTTCAGGAAATCATCACTCTATTATCGTTAGAGAAATAAAGAAAGAGTGAATTGGTGCAATTTAGTAACCAGCAATGGTGTAGACAATTATTTGAGTTTTGTAAGCTGTATCAATGGGATCAAAGTATCCGGTATGTTGACCAAGAGACCCAAATCAGTGGATGGATTATTCCAAACGTTCAAACTCACTCTCAATCAACATAATAACATTGAAAATAGTTAGGTAATCATTATACTTTAGAACTTCAACGTTCAACGGACTTATGAATTGAGTTTGGACGGTTAGTAGTAAGTGACAAGAACACAATAATGAAAGCTTGGGAAAATTCTGTAAAGAGAGCTGTCCATAATTTATTGTAAGTCACTAAAAAGAGAAAAATAAAAAAAACTTTTTAAAAAAAAATAAAACCGACTTCAAAAAGTTTGTCTATAAAATACACTCTGAAAAGGAAAAAATAACAAAAATGTCCCAACTTCGCAGAAACTCATTCGCCAACTACACATTTTAAGGACTACTTTACTACTCGTATTGACCTGACCACTTCCTGATTGATTGGATCACCTTCCCTAATAATATAAAAATTACTATTTCTCATTTCCCAAATGATTATAAGATTTTCCTTTCACCTCTGAATTGCCTCCAGATTGATCATCTTTTGGAGTCGGCGCCTCTCTGGCAAAATAACCGATGGTTACAAATAAATATTATGAATTCACGATAAATTAGTAGGTGCCAGGTAATAAGTCTGGGTCTGGACGTAAAGATTCTTAGAGAAATCTGAAATGGTTTTTAGGAAAAGGCGTGAATAGTCACCTTCAAATCGATATTGTTAATAATCAGTTCTCATAAAGGCTGTTTGTGCTCTATTCAAGAATCGTGAAAACTCGTGATATTTATATTCATACTACTGGTAATTCGGAATCTATAGGGTTCTCTAATACAATATAAGAGAGGCGCCGACTCCAAAAGATGATCAATCTGGAGGCAATTCAGAGGTGAAAGGAAAATCTTATAATCATTTGGGAAATGAGAAATAGTAATTTTTATATTATTAGGGAAGGTGATCCAATCAATCAGGAAGTGGTCAGGTCAATACGAGTAGTAAAGTAGTCCTTAAAATGTGTAGTTGGCGAATGAGTTTCTGCGAAGTTGGGACATTTTTGTTATTTTTTCCTTTTCAGAGTGTATTTTATAGACAAACTTTTTGAAGTCGGTTTTATTTTTTTTTAAAAAGTTTTTTTTTTGAAGAATTTATTTATTTGATGTTTGTCCCCTTCAGAAGATAGAGTCGCCTCAGGATACAATAATTATTGCCTCATGCTAGAAACACTGGCATATCGGACTGGTAATTCGAGCAATGAAGTTTGCCCCTATGAAATTACCAACATTAATAATTGAATTGGTAATCGAATTGTTGCAATATTTCGACCTCTCTCCAATAAGATGGAATTACTATCAAGCGGTCTCATTTTCACTCCATCGCTCCAAACTACTGAAAAACGAATTAAAGTACAAAGTGTTTAAACCATCTTCTTGGTACGCATGGTTATTGATTCAAGCACCGCTCAAAATGTACATGCGTGTCGAGCACAATAAGAAACAACTCCATTTAATAAGGCAACCGTGAGCCGAACGCTTTTCTCGTCTCGTTCCTTTTCAATTTCCCCCAGGGGGGAGAGAACGCAATGTCGTGGAATGGAGACGATTTGAGCGAACGGCATGCGTGGCCTACAAAAATAAAGACGGATGGCTGTGGATTTTTTCTCTTCTCCGCAGCTACGTCTCGCGCCTCGGCCTCGGCAGGGAAGAAAAGACGAACGGGCGGAAAACCAACAAACGCAATTCGTACCACTATTTTCTGAATTGTGCGTTCTTCGAGATGATATAAAGGCGGCGGAAATTCCACGGATGTTTTAATAAAACAGTCACTATGTCGACAGGTATTGGCTCTCAGAACACGCTCCATCTACAGCCAGAAACGTTGCCTAGAGTTGGACGAAAGCGACTTCCTAAGGGAGAATAAGGTACCCACCTACCTCTAGGACAAATGGCTGGTCGAAGGTAGGGGATGTGTACCATTAAGCGACCCATATATATGTACCGCCACCGGCTCGACGTCTTCCATTTTCCGACTCCGGAAGCCTTCAACCGGAAGGTGGTCCCGGAATGTAATAAAGTGCGCTTGTAATTTTCTTCCTCTTTTCCGTTAGAAAACGATTGCATCGCTGACTCTAAAGCAAAGGCAACTTTTACTGCTTTAAACGTTTTCTCGCATTCGGCAGCTATGGAATTCTGGATTCCTTAACGTGAACCACAAAATTCGCACAGACTTTCAGCTGTTGATCCTCTGGAAATTTATTGGCGGATTGCCGTCTTTGAAAAGAGAGCATCACATTAAAATGCACTTCTGTTGAAAATTTGCCAACTGTTGACGTGGTACTTCTAGAAATTGTAATTTTTTATTTCATGTGTTTTTTTTTTTTTTCTTGCTTCATGGGCTGGAGTAGCTGAGTTTCAACAACACTGAGAGATAAATACGAATGAAAGACGTGTGGGATTAGATCATTAGATCCTCGTAGCTCCGCTATTCGTGTTTCAGTGTGTCCGTTGATTACGAAATCTTTCCCCTTGAAATGTATATTAGGGAACATCATTAGCTTACAATCGAACCAAATTGAATAGCTTTAGTCAGGGGAAAACATGACTTTTAATGAAGATTAACGCGAAAAAGGAATTTTGAACTAACCCCCAAAGAAACTCACAACTTCCATGTCAACCTACTAATTAATATTTCGGTGTACAGAGATACTGGCGTAAAAGTTACGGCCATCCATTGGCAGAGTTCTCAACGAGTCGAAACGGTCGGCCATGGGCCGAGAAAAGGAAAAACCAAGTTGGATTATTACTTGGGCGGATTATTGACGAAGTCGTTCCCCCCAAGAAAAGAAAACCTGTCAAGCGTAAGATTAAATTATCACTGAAGTTCTCTTCTACCATCGTTGGACTTTTGAATGCGGAAGAAAGTCGCTACACTTCGACTGCCGGGTTGGTTCTCTCGTTCGAGTGGCACTTCCTTCATGACCTGAGTGAAATTCCGAAAAGATCGGCGGAGTTGAAAGAAAGTCTACAGCTGAACCTTCACGAACCCTAACGAACTCTGAGACGAGAACTGCAAAAAAAAATTCCGGACCAGCAAATTATCATTGGGAACTTTTCGACTCGTGCAGTACTTTTATTTACGGGAGCAATTTTTCTGGTACTTCTTGAGCCGAATCCGATCGGAGCTTAGTTTTGATGGCTCTGTCTTTTAAAACATTCCGTTCATTTCGGCCAATCGTTGCCCTAACTGCAATTATTTCGCTCATGCACTTATTTCATCTTAACGTTGCACACATTTTCTTATTCCTCTATCTGTTGAATATTCTCCCGATTGTTTGCTGCGTCCGACGTTGAACTGGTTAGTCTAGAGGAAAAGGACATGAGCAGATGCTCAAAACCAGTCAAGTGTCCACACGACACGTTCTGGCCCATGTCGCATTATGCAACCATCTACGGCGGTCGCGGCTTAATCTTGTAAGGTCCGGAATATTTAGATGAGCCGTTGAATTAACTCAAAGTTTCACCAGAGAAGCGTCTCAGAATAACAAGGGCAAATTTTGGGTACTTGATTTACCTTTTCGTATCTGAAAAATGTCAACCGCGTTTACGTCCGAAGGCCTCAATTTATGCACATAAATTTGTTGAATTTTGCCCTCGTAAAAGGCTCATAGTGACCAGAGGAGAGAGTAAAATTATCTAAATACCGCCCTTTGCAAACTGATATTTGTGAAATGCAGACGCGGCTAAAATATAAATTTAAAACTTGATCGAAGATTTTTTTTAATGGACTTAAAAAACTGATTTCGAGTCAAGTTTGGTTTTTAGTTAATTTTGAGCTGTTTTTGCCGAACTTTGAAAGGTCAATAAGCAATACAGTTCAACCAGAATCTCAAAATGAATTAAGAAGCATCTCGGTTGCTTTCATCGAGCGATCCACCAGTACTAATCGCATGGTATTCAAATTAATTTTGAAACTCTCCGATGACAAAGAAGAAAAATGAAACAAATCGCACTTGAATAAAATGCAAATGAAAATGTATTTAATTCGGAAAAATCGCGTTTCAATTTCTACCGTAATTAATCATATTTAGCTCGTCCTATTCAAAGAATCGTAATCAATTAAGGGCCAATGAAAAATAGATTTAGTACGCATTATATTCATTTTTTGTTTCTTAATGTCTAATGACATCTGATAACTTTGTCTGGGGGGAATTTTCTGTTGACTAGCAGCGCCGGCGGAGTTGACTGTTGGCAATAATGAGGTTCTACGAAGGTATTGAATTTCCATTAGGGAAATGCTAGACTATTCACTGAATAATCAGAGGAAGGGGCAGATGGGACGTTTTTATAAAAGATATCGCGAGCATTACGACCCTCAGCTGTCACGACTCTCATCCAACCGAGTTTTGTCTTGATTTTCACCAAAGAGTAAACTCAGTTGAAATAACAAGTTAGTGTTCGTGCAAAATGCGGAGGTACGATTCAAATTGATTAAATTTCAATTCAATGAAAATAGTGACATTAAACAATGTTTACTAGTTTCTAACAATGTTTTATTAGAACTTTTTTTATAAATTTCAAATCGCAAAAAAAAAAATTACAAACGCAATCCACAATCGGAATGAACAAATTGTATCTACAAAAATCAACAAAAAAGTTTGCAATATACAATCGTATCTACAATATACAATTCCAATCAACCAATCTAAAAAAATCACAATCTACCGTGAAAACTAACTACTAACGACTCTTACAAGGAAAAACCTACAAAAAATATACAAATCAATTTTTTAAATAAAAAAAATTGGACAGTTTTCGCCGGATTTTTGTACGCCGTAAATCGAATCGGAGATGAGATTCTTCTACATTAGGGGCCTCAAATCCTCTTTTCATTCAGGCTATGGGCTCGAGATAGCTTTACCTTCCACCCTCCGAAGACCGCCTATATTGAACTACTTTTCCGCTTGGTCGTCTCACTTTATTGCGAATAATGGTAGTCAAAGACTCTGCATGAGAGGGCACCAGTTCGTGCAAGAAGAAAGATATTTCTTTGAAGGAAAACGGCCACAATGTGCTGTTCACTATTCGAAAGCTGTGATTATTTACCTTTCCAAAAACTTTTTGGATACTATTACGATTAAAAAATATACGATTAAAAAAAGTTGATTCGCCATTAAAACGCCTTTGAAGTCCACGCAGAACTGCCAAGGGAAACATCATGAAGTATTTAATACCCTAACACAAAAAAAAACCAATCCGGAAGTCCGATTTCGAAAGAATGCAGTCGCCACGAGCCGTAAATATTTTCCCCTTGTTCGCGTGCAACTTCGCTCAAGATCAAGTGCTCGAACAATTCTATTGGCCTAGTATTGGAGGACGTGGTGGTATACGAGAGCCTTCGGGCGCCACATATTAGTTCGCGATATCTTCGTTTCAATGGAATACCGCAGACGGAAAACTCCCGCAGAACATCTAGTGAAAAGTTTTTGTCCGACCGCTTTGCTCCGAGATACACCGTAGTAAATCTAAAGAGAAGATCAGTGCGGAAAATAGGAAAGGGTGGAAGAAAAAGTAGTGAAGAGCCGCTAGTGAATCACGTCGAGACGATTATTTCATGGAATGGTGGCTAAAGGGGCTGCGGTAACAATTTCTCTTGCGACGAACACAATAAATCAACCAGTGTGTTTCGGAAGTTGGCCCTCGTTAATAAAAAATTGCGGACAGTCGAATTTGACCTAATCTTGTCGATCGAATGAGGCTGATGTCCTCCTCTGGCACCTGAACGATCGGATTTATTTTTACAATTACGCAGCATGGAGTCTTAATTGAATCACACACGTTTCCCATCTCGAACCCAGGAGTATTCCATTCATTCGGCGAGCGATTCCAGAGACAAACAGTGTAATTATGGTGCGGAACGTTCGAATGATACAGTGCATCGATGAGCGGATCTATAGCGCAATTCTCCGATGGATTGAAACCCTCGCACTTTTGGGACGATTCGTGCATTGGCGACACGAAGGCTCCGAAACGATGTGCAGCAGAGGGGGCTGTTTGTCACACGAAATACACTGCCATTGACAACACGTGCGACTATCGCGCAGAAGGGAGCTGGAGTGTACGAGCTACGGCTATGCTAATATTCGAACCGACAATACCTCCATCACCTGCACCGACACTCCTTTTCATCGCTCTTCCACGCCGATATTTGAATATCTAAACACTTTCCGCTTGGGAAATGGTAGCTGAAAGCAAGCGAGGGCACGAGCCGCACACAATAATCTTTCCCCTCTGGTAATTTCCTCTTCTCGTTCGCCGTCAATTTATCACTGTTTACAGAAAAGGCCGCCGAGCGACTGCGGATCATCGTTCGATTATGCACTCTCTCACCTCACTCAAAAGTGCTCAGCGTCTGTTGCATCTCGTAGATCACTCCTCTTTCGTTTCGTTCAATTAGCGATTTTTCCGAGTTAATTTTCGCCCCAATTTTCACAACAGTTATAATTCGAAGGTGGACATATCGAAAGAGATTCGGACACTTGTGAATAAAATAGATGAACATCTGGTAATTGCAATACGGCGACTGTTCAGCTTTTGTCTATCCGTTTTTAAAGCTGCGAGCCGAATTATATTCTAAGCTATTTTCTTGGAGCTCTAATAGCGTCGTTTTTTCTGTACAAGTTTCGCTCTCTGGCAAAGCTCCAGCGGTCAGGCGCACGCACGTACTTTGCCAAAGATGATCCAGCTAGTATTTTTAAAAAGACCGTTTGTCACTTTCGATGGCCGAGAATTGACTCTCATTGTTGAGCTGCTATTTGCGAAAAATCATCGCAAAAGTACGCTCGGTTTTAAAAATATTCAAATAACGTACCATGTGAATGAATCAATTTCGGCTGTAGGTATTGAGAAGTTTGGGGCTAATTAATAATAGTTCAACTGAGAATTGATTTCAGAGGAAATTTATTCACTAAAAAAACTGGCAGTTGTTAGGTTCCTTCGATCCCTCAACTAGAAGCTCTGTTTGTCAATAAATGCTGGCAAATTCTGGATATGCAAACTGCTTTTTATTCGTAAAATAGAAAGGAATTTTTAAAAATTTTATATTTGAATCATCTAGATCATACTTCTTCATCGGCTTTCGCTCGTAGATTTAGATGAGTAATAAAAACTGGCAATTTTTTTTCCAAGGGATAGCTAAACATACACCTCAATTCCAACAACAATTTCCACCCTAATGATCGATCGAGCTCGTAAATGAAATTGGTCGGCTGTTTGCTGTCGTTCCAGCAGCTAGAAGTTAGATTGCTTAGTTTGATTGACTGTATGATTAAGCTACAAGCAATTACCATAGCAATTACCTGTCGACTGTGCAACTGAACCTGAACCTTTGATGCGAATAACGCTGCCGATGGACATTCCAGATAGCTACGAGTGGCTAAGGAATGGCTGAAAATAGGAATCAGTGAGGGCAGATTCTAGCCAAGTATGAAATTCGCAGATCACAGAGCGCACATCATTAGCGGGCTTGTAATCGTCCTTGTCGAAAGCTTTGCTGACATTTCCCAACATTTTCTCTTCGGCATCTCGCTTTCGGCGGTTTCGCGGATCACCTCAACTCGGCAATGTTGAATTGGAATGTACAGAAACAATACGGCCGAAGTTGGTTCGACCCGTTGAACGTTGCGGACTTTATTGTGAGTAACTAGCCGACTAACAATCGACAGATGGCTAGTTTGTTTCTGAAGCCGCAGTCTCTCATCACAAGTTGTAACCGTCGAGGCAATTTGTAGGGAAAAGGACGTAATTGGCCCCAGACGGCGTTGACCGTAACAGTTTGAATTCAACTATCAGGACACAGCATTGCGCATAGTTAAGCTTTGACAGAGTTCTGGGAAATATGTCTATCACGAATGGTAGACACGTCTTATCGAGTGAAGTACAGGACAGAATTGAATTCATAGTACTATTAATTTCTGAACAATATCATACCTGAAAATTATTAATCCATAGTATATATAACCCAATAATATTAATAAATTAAATAGCATTATGAAAACAAAAACATTTAAAAAAATTATAAAACCAACTTATAAAATATTCCGTATAAGAATTGAACAAAAAGTTGTTTTAGAACCCTTCAGCGGATGGAATATGAACAAAATACCGACACAAACAATTTTTCAAGAAGCTCGCCAAGTCTTTTTGCAAAAATTACGTTTTCCGGCATTTCTCCGAATCTGGGGCCACAATAATAAACAGATTCGATTTAAATTATGAACACTCTCAAGCAGAGAAGCAATCAAATTGGACTTGCAGGGGCTAAACTCCAGCGGACAACGGTTGAAAGTTAAGATAGTATAACAGAAAAATTGAAGTGTTTAAAGATGCAAATATTCTACATAACTAACAATCGCTAAAGTAAATAGCTCGTGATAATTTTCCTCGAGCTATATTAATAAACGCCAAATTAATGAATACACCGTCACATCGTATAGTACGGCCGTATTTTTCGTAATTACATGGCAAAATAATGACAGCGCGACCATCAAACCTTCCAATAACCTACCCACTTTTGAACAGAACCTTTCGCTAATTAAAGCATCAACTTTTATACGTGTCGCGAATGTGCTATTGAATGAGTTTTAACTCGACCCCTACAGTTTCCTTAGTATTGTGGGTAATTCGTGGCGGTTTTCAGAGAACCCTGTTATTACTAAAGGCGATGAGAACTGCTGTTGTGCCTCACTTGCAAGTTAGGTGATTGAAGGCCGAGTTTCACGAGCCATGTGCACGCCATCTTGATGCAACTCTTTCCGATGGTAGCGTATTGTGATGAAATTTTCCAGAAACGCCGATATCTCCCTGGTATCTTTAAAAATATTAATGAATGACTTTTTTTTTTTTGACAGAATTGATGATAAAACCCCTTCTTCACGAAGTTGAAGTTTTGTGGAGTTGATATTTTCAATATAGTCGACCGCTAGTTTGCGTCATTTTGAAAATTTAAAAAATGTGAACATAGTCGACCTTTTCAACTAAGTCGAACTTTGTGTACGTAGCACGGTTTAAATGTTAGAAGGGAAAATTGTCAATCATTTATGGCTTTCGGCCCTACCCCTTTAGGATGCTTTATTCATTACGTATTTGGCTCGCCTTTAAAATTATTATGACGTTGCAATGTTCCGCGGACTTCGATGGAATTAGACGAAACGTGACCTGAACGTGGGCGGGTGGCTCAGCACGACCTTTGACCTGCAGTCTCCTCTATGTTTCATCCAATCACGAATCGGAAAGGATATCCTTGTTCAACTGAAAGAACCTCTTCCCTTTTGGCTCTTACTGAGGAAAGCAGATTCGTCAAATATAATTTAACATACCGGTCGACGATATTTGGAGCGTATCTAATGTCTAGAATGAAAGGTTACATTTATCGACGGAGAATCAATGATGACTAGGGTTAATAATAAATTGCGTTAAATGAATCAAATATTTGAAAGCGGAAGATGCTCCAATTCTTTTTTTCGCGATTATATTACATCCGAATTTATTAGGCAACTGTTTACTCTATGGATGATAACAGATTTTTTTAATAATGATTTTGGTTTATTATTCAATGATTAACTATTATAACCACCCAACGTTTCAACGTTTTAAAAAGCAACTTTACGTTTCAAGGCATATAGAATCCGATTATTCACAATTCTGTCCGTCCGCCGTCAACACTTTTCTAATAACTTTCTTGCAATTATCACCAAAAATCATTTTAACGATGGCCCAGTTTAATGGATACCTCAATTTTAAGGGTGTTTTTGGGGGATTTTGAGGAGGAGAAAATTCGCATTTCCAACGTTTCAGAAAAAGTTGTATTTGATATCGATTTCTGAAAGATTTTTAACGCTGAATCGAATGAGACCGTAACGGATTCGATTGCTCTAACGGTTCCCGAATCTATAAAGTAGCTATAATGTGGGATTTCCGAGATTTTTCAAAAATTTTCTATGATGGCATAACGCAAGCACTTACGGATTTGAAAAAATCGTTCTATGCACTCTCTCAAGCCGTCTCGTTAACAAATAATTTAAATTCTAATTAAATAGTTAAAAATAATAAAAATAACGATAATTGCCAAGGATTTTTCGCTTAAAATAACAATCTGTTGGTAAGTAGAAACGTTCACAAATTTTTGGTTAAGCTATTATCACAAGCGAATAAAATAAACACCAAATATAACCAGGCTCTTTGTTTTAACGGTTTCATTTTAACATTTATTAGACGATTCCGCTGCATAATTTGATACCTTGTTTAGGCGCGAAGTATTAGAATTTTAAATCCATCAAAGCTTGCGAGACTGCTCACTTGGTCGATTATTCATTCAATATCGAACCGTGCCGAAAGTGATTGAACTATGAGCGAACAACCTTTACCCCGAGGAGCTATTGAAACGGCCTCTTTCTAGACCGTGAAAATCAATTCGTTAAAGTTGCTGACGGAAATTCGTGACAAGTTGCGCGTGACTAAGCGCAGAAGGGAAGTGTTTGAACGATCACGGTCAGTCACGATCAGAATTTCTCTGAATTTCGTCTGTTGGTAAACTATAAGGTAACGGCGTATAGCGTTGTAAACGAAACGTAATGCAATAGTCCGATTGGAGGAATCAATTAGTAAAGAACGCATAGCTAAACCCGAGTTTCCCAACAGGCGAGTCTGCATAAAGGGCGTTTTTTAAATGAATACAACCAGAGAAATATAAATTAAATACGAAACTTTTTATATTCCAAGAAGCAAAGAATATGCGAAAAGAGAATCGAAAGCAATCGTTGGAACCGATTAACAGCTGGCGTTCCACAGGGAAGTGTACTAGAACCATTATTCATCCAATGTTTAATGGGTACAAGGGACGAAATGATGCTAGCTGTGAAAGCAATAATGAAAAACCATTTTTTTTTTGTCAAATAATAGAGAAAGGTAGCAAGCCTTTTTGGTCTTTCAAAACTTTTATCAATTAAAATCGAGTTTTTACAAACTCAAAAACCGTATTTATCGCATGTTTGAATTGTTTA
Organism: Tupiocoris notatus; assembly: GCA_037159825.1. Taxonomy (NCBI): domain Eukaryota; kingdom Metazoa; phylum Arthropoda; class Insecta; order Hemiptera; family Miridae; genus Tupiocoris; species Tupiocoris notatus. Next base: position 457,453 of record JASJUZ010000148.1, on the reverse strand, counting down.
TCATCGGAAAGTATGTTGAAAATATATCGAGTCGCTAGCCAATACGGTCCTATAACGTCAAATTGCTATCTGGACGGAAAATCAATTGAAATTCTGTGCCGGAAATCGGAATTGCAGGTTGAAATTTTTTGTCTGAAAATCGTTTTATATTTTTTCTACATGCTCCCAAAATGGAGAGGAAAGTGAAGTATAGGAATAATTCATCAAGGTCATGTTTCAATCACAATCAACCAATGGGAGACGTGAATGAATTATACGACGAATAAATAGACGAAGGAAATAGACTCGATAATTATTCCCAATCATCGTATCGAAATTGAAAATTTTCATTTTATGATTTAACCAGGTGCCCGATTGAAGTCGAAACCGATTCTGTATTGGCCAACGGGCAAATACTACGGGCTGATAAAATCAATTGTTCCCCCGAGATGTGAACATTCGTTCCAAAAGGTTTGGTCTATAGCCCGCCAGATAGGGACAAAACTCCAATTCAATATTCCTTTCCCAAAGGCAAACAAATTAATAATTTTGAGCCGGCAGGGCAAATGGACGGGATCGAACGTGACTTGAATAACCAAAACGGATCAAGTAGAGAATGCTGGGCAGCCGCGAGGGTTAGATGCCAAAACCATCGAGTAGAAAGGGTTCGATATCTTCTTCTGTTCATGTGTCAACTGATCGAATTAGGCAAAGTAAGTATAGGGCAAATTTTCAAAATGGAAAACGCTTTTGAAAACATTGAAATTCACATCTAGTGAAGACGATTTTCTGAAAAGCGAAAATAGAACAATCAAGTATTATTTTCTATACGGGGAGTATTTCCGGGAAAAATCTTGAAGATTTTCAAGATTTTTTTTTTCTTGAACGATTAATTCAATGGTTGAATAGTTGAATAAAAGAAAATTAATGTGAATATAATGCTATTTACCCACCGGTTTCTTCAATACCTTCTTATTAGGCCTAATCGCACCGCTGATTAATAAAATACTTCGTAAACCAGAAAAAAACAAACAATTGGAAACATTCCTATTTATCCTCTCACTTTCGATCTCCAAAGGAGCCTTCGGTTTATTACGACGATGGGAAATTCAAACTGACGAGAGAGCCAATCCGAATATTCATAAAGCTCGTATTTTCGCTACGTTTCCAACGTCAACCTCTTGGAGCCTTAAACTGAAATGCGATCGGCGGGCCGAACATCAAAGAAAACTCGCTACAGTGTTAAGTGACAAAGGAACGTGATAAGTAAGATCCCCGCCCGTTCTATCTGATGAGTTGGGCGAAAGAATTTCAAAACAGAGGAAACGGAGATCTGGGGATAAGGACGAGGGTGAAAAGTTAGTCATCCAGAAGATCGCGAGGGGCGGAGCTAAAGGCCTCTTCATCTCCCGAAAGGCATCGCTGGGGAAATCTAAAGGCCCGAATTGTTCAAAGTCTAAATACTCGTCTCCAACAAGCAGAGTCCCTTTCCAACCTCTGACCACACAATACTAACAAGGTGAAGGCTAATTGGACCTTCGTTCGGCTTTATTAAAACTTTCCACGTAGCTTTCAAACTCTAACGTAAAGGGGTACGAATTTCGACAATGATAGATGTAAACGGGTGTCATCGAGCGGAGAATTCGATACGTAGAATCGGAGAAGAATGATCGAAGAGTGATTGAAAGATTTTAAGTAGTTTTGAGTTTTCGGATTGAACGAAATCTAGCGAAAATTCAAACGACGCTCGTCAATATTTTTTCCAGGCTAAGAAATTTCCAATAAATGTGAGAGACTAGATACAAACGTCGAGGGAAAATCAATTGATACGCGTTTCGCTCTTTGAAAATTGTTCTCACGAAGAAATAAAATTCTGGACCTATTTCGGGCGTTCACGGTCATAATCCTCAAGTCAAACCACGAAAAAACTAAATTCGTCAAATTATAACTTAGAAAGTCGAATCAAATTTACTCGCCAGCGTGTTGTCGTTATCAACGGCACTTATGAATATCTATGGGATATTATTTATAGCTGCAGTTTTACGAGATATGACCGCGACTGTCAAGGGACTGCATTACGACGAAACTGCAGTTGGAAGGGTTGGGCTTTCGCGGCGAAACCGAGTCACGGAAATTATAAACAAGGGTGAAAACGGACTGGTGCTGGAGAGGCGGCTTGTATCGGTGGATTTAGGGTGCTCTCCATTAGATTTATGGCGGCCTGTAGCACACACTGCTAGTCTAGTGGAACCATCAACACTCACACAGCTACTGTCCTACTCCTTTGCGGAGCTCGGTTTACGGCCCTCTTACGTGACCAGACCAAGGACCAGGACCGAACTCTGTTCTTGGCCTATGTTCTACCATGGTACACTACTACCTCACTCACAGGCAACCCTTTAATATCTCCGGGTTCGAAAGAGTACACACTTCGACGCTCAACTGCAAACACACCGACTCTAGAATTCCCTTGTCTTACCCTGGTGGACGATTTACTGCAGAGACATCCTCTAATGAATCTCCACTACGAGAGGATAAAGTAGGCTACGAAATGAACCTGCTGCGTTGAAGAGGTCATAACTGGGGGAATGGAAGAGTTGAGAAAATGAGAAAACGTTTAACTGTAGCGTCTGGAGATAAATAGCGTTAAAAAGCGAGGTGGAAACCTGTGAAGAAATTGGGAGTATAAATAAGGAAATAATTAGGTAAAAGTTTCGAGCCGGATTGATCGAAATCAATAACCCTGAATAAAATGATTTTGTTTGAAAATAATAATAAAATGTAATGGGTAGTTATCGAATTTGAAGATAATGATTTCTAAAGAGTCTTCTCCTGAAAAAAGGTCGCTATTTTCTTTTGATAAGTGAATAGCATTTTTTTTTTTATCTCATCTTCGCCGCTGTTGTCACTCTTTTTTACCCATCGAAACAGGATTCTAACATTTTATTTCATTCAGATATTTAATTTTAATAATAGCTGAAGCCCAACTTTGCGGCCGCAATCATTTGAACTATCGGCAACTTTATGTAAAGTTCTACGACCACGGATCGCCCCTGGCTTGATATACAGTTCCACGATTTACTATAATTTCACCGTGATTAAACTACCAGCCAGAACCGTCTCAATTGAAATTTTAGCGGTCGCAGAGAGAAACAATGAGAAACGGCCAACTCTCGATAATACATTTTCGCTTCTCACGGTTTACGTGCAAGTGGAGAAATTGCCTGCTAAAACTTTTCACGGCTTCTAACACCAAAAAATAGTTATCTTAGTTATAGGAGAAAAAAAAATATCTTTACGAACTTGCCAAACTAACCCAAAGTAATACATTTAACGTAAAAGCGGCTATTATTCTCAACTTCAGATTAACTAAGAATACACTATATTTTCTGCCGGTTTTCAGAGAGCAACCATGAGTAACCTTAATCAGCTAATGGGTTACTGCACGTAAGGGATACGGACATCCGCAGGTCGTGTCATGAGACTGCTTTCTTTTCCAAAGAACGCCACGTATCTCTGACCTAGAAGGTGTTCGGCCATTTATTTAGGTAATTACTTGTCAGTAATCTCAGCCCTAAGTAAATGGAAAAACGGAAAAGAAAATGAAGACAAATATTCGATCTCATCTAGCTCAGGGCTTTTCGTAAAAACATTGCTTTTCGACAGTTTTCCCCTCGGGAAGACCAGCTTGGTCCAAATTCGGGTTCGAAAAACGGTCGTCGATGTTCATTTATAGATGTTCCGTAAGCAATGAATCGCAAAAAATAGAAAAAAAGAACACCAATAGTTGCTGATGCCAACTCGGGCCCAATAGAGGCGAAAAACCGTTCGCAAGTCACTCGACAATCTACGGCTCATCAATAATACATGAGTCGGAAGGGATCCAAGATGATTATAGTGGTCCATTTGCTGGAAAGAAACTAGATATTGTGCGGTCTGGGAAAATATTATTCAGAATTGATTTCTATTGTGTTAGGTAGCTACAAGTCAACACTTCAATGATTATGTTAGTACGAGAGCAATAGCAGTGGGTATAGAGGAAATATTTTACCATTTGAATGGATTGGAACATTACGTGGGGATTCAATTCCTAAATAAATCACACTCCAATCTGTTTCGTTATTGTTTGCTTTCAACAATCTCTCGATTCGCTAAATATTAGCACGAAATTCTCTACCAATTGCAATCTATGGATCGGGATGAATTGAGAGTTATTTGACAGATGTCCGATTAAATGTAGATAGCTTAAAAATGTATACGTGTTACTGCAACTCGCAAACTACAAATTGGTACACGTTTCATAGTTTTGTTACAAGGATATCAATTTGAAGAAATTTGAATTAATTCGAGCACAATCGGTAAAGTCGAAATTCATCTTCGGAAAAACGTGTAACCTATATTTTTCTATATTTATGAAAAGCATAAAACGCGAGGTCGTTTATTCGGTCCAATAAACTGGCTTCGTTGTTTAATAAATTCAGAAATATGTTAATATACGAAGAAGCTCGTAACGAAGGGTAGTATCTTACGATGTTAGAGCCACGAAGTTTATCATCGGCACGGTGAAAGGTTTTCAACCCCAAACTAAACCCAAATCGAGGTTTTATTAATGAATGACACAACGACAAACGGTTATAATAATAACCATTCCGTGTTTGATCTGGATATAATTTCTATTAGATCTAAAAAAAACGCAATAGATGATTTATTATTGAAAACTCGACGGTTGTCTGAGTTATCATTCGAGTCTTTAAGTACAAAAAATTATTAAAACCAAGAATTAATATAATTTATATTTATTTCCAGATTTAGCGTCGCATTAATAGATAATGTAGATGAATTACTAATGATTATTTGAATGATTAATTAATTAAAAGCATGCGACCGAATAACAATTTAGTGAAAAAGTGATTGGGGAAAGAATATACGACTCATATAGGTACTCGTAAATGTGAACTTTTTAATATTAGCGGTAAAATAATGACGCTGCTAGAGAAATTGGTAGAATAAGGTAAATAATTATTCATTTTGATAAAATAGAACTCAACTAGGAAATAAAAATTATAATGCTATTATTTATTATAATTATCTATAGTATTAATAATATAAATATAATTATATATTATTATCAGATGTACGTATGAATATTATGAAGATTTTTATTTTCTAATTGATTCATACTTTTGTTGGAATAAATTACCGTATTTTCCCCCAACTCATTAGCTTCATGATATGTAGAGCCCATAATGAAGAGAATAGTTACATTCATATCTTCTAAGTGTATATCCAAAGTTCATGCACGTTCAGTGCCCTCCAGGGATGCGATAATGGAAGCTTCGGCCCCTCCTTAACCCGAAATCTGCACTGGGTTGAACGAACTTGGAACATGATATGGAAACGTATTAAATTAAAGGAAGTCAATTGAAATTAACGATGTTTTCAACGGAGTAATTGAATTTGTGTTCATTCCAAAAAAGGAAGGTAGTTGGCTTGGAGCACAAAAAATCCTTAAATTGAAAAAAAGGGGAGCTAAAGATTGAAGTTATCGAGCAAAATACCCCAAGGCCCGGTGATGCTATTAAAACATTAACGAAGTAAAGTCAGTTTTGAATTTTCCATTTAATTGCTACACGGTTGAACAAGCGGTTGTCCAATTCCGTTCCCTTTAACGAAAAAACCGGCTGACTGACGGTTATGGGCGAATCATTTCAAAGTTACAGGTCTTGGCTCAACCCTATCACGGCTGTTGACGTCACGTTTTGATTCAGGGAAAGATGGGAGAGGCTATGAACTCTTGACCCTTCCAGACACAAACGCAACTGGGTCACAGTGGAGGGCGTTGAGGTGCGCCCACCCAACGGCAGGACCGACCTTCCAAACCAGCCACCGCCCCTCGCACCGATGCAAATGTAATTAGTCGCCGAGACCTTTATTGTTCCGGTACATCGTCATTTGGATGATGAATCCGCGGTCCGTCCTCGCGGGCAGCATCCGATCTTCGGGGAGGGAGCCAACGTTGGTTTAATCAGATGACCCGGCGGAGCAGCTCAGCTTCGATGCATATAGTTAGAGCTAGTCAAGCGTAGGATTTATTCAAATAATTGGCCGTCTGCCCCGTCCCAGCGTCGGAATTGAAACGGAATCGAAACCCGTTCGGACCTTCTGAATCGCTTTCGCGCCAAGGAAAGCATGGATATCAAGAATGCGCAATTCGAAGCTTGCGAATAATTGTTATGGAAGTTCATTAAGGGAAATTCGCCATCGGAGCGAGAAACGGGCGAAAATCGGAACACAGTCCAAGATGAAATTACAAGAATTCACTACCATTAAATCAACGTCATCTTCTGAAAGAGCATGCTAGAAATTCCATAAGAATCGCATAACTCTTGCAAGCAAGAGATGTCCTTTGCAAAGTATTTCGTTCGACCTTGGCGCAGCAGAGATTTTATTTAAAAGTAATTACAATTACTTCGTAAATCCCATTCTCCCTAAGGGAGAACCTTGTTTTGAATAAATTATGGCCCTAAGAATACCTTCGGAGCCAATGTTGGAGGTAGAAGAGCGGAAACTATTTCCCGGACTGTGAAGAGCCGTTTTCCGAGAGTAACCGTCGAAAATCGTAAAGATAAATTTTTACTGTTATCAAGACTTTTGACGGTAGGGAGGAAAAGGGAAACTACTCCGACACAGTGTAGAGGTTTGAGAAAGGGTAAATGTAGTGGCTTTGATATGGACGCTGGATAGGAGTGCGGGTGCCATTGTCTGGGAAAGTTTCCCGGCCGCAGTTTTCCACCCTTTCCATCGCATCTCTGCAATATACCCTCCTCGGCAGTTTACTGCGGCTCGCAGCCTTAGCCTACTTTTCTCAGTGAAGTTCTCTTCTTTTTGTCGCACTTCTTGTCCTTTTAGGAAAAGGTTTTTTCCCGCAGACTGCGATTTTCCTTAGGTCGGCCTTCGTCGTGATCCTCTGACCGGTCTTCATCCCCTTAGACACCTGAATGTGCCTCCTGAGTCCATTCGAACCCCGGCGAATCTACGCTTTCGTTATCTCTATTCGTTTTCTTAAGAAAAATAAGCTTCTCAACGCCAAGGCCTTTGAAGTATAGGAACTTTCTGTGCCTTGAAAACTAAAGTTTGAAAGGCGGAGTTGCTGCACTGCCAAGGGCAAAGTTCACGAGCGAGAATCGAATTGAGCAATAGTTTTTTTTTCTTCATTTCTTTGAATATTTCTCTTTGCAGTAATTTTATCAGCACGATTCTGAAAGAAAATAAAGGTGGTTAAATGAAAATATCGCAATAACGTTGGAATTTTTCATTTCGTGGTTGCTTCTTTTTGAAATTATTGGTTAACGGGAAGGTTTCTCACTGTTAGCTGAATGGGTCCAGCGTCTTAAAAAGCAGTAAAAAATACCCTTTACCTAAATGAGCAAGAAGAGGCGGTGAGACTATTTTTGTAAAAATAGTAAATCATGGAGAACGAGTTGCTATGTAATTCTCCGCTTCGATATTAACTAGTAAAATTAAATAAATCTCTTCTTACGTCTCAAACTAAAATATCCTGATTGTATAATACTAAAATATTATCTCGAGCAAATGCACCATTTTTATTCAATTGTCTTTATTTTTTATTATTTTTTAATGTTTTTATTATTCGGTTGTCTTGTAACTTTTGAAACACTTAACGCTGGCGACCCAGGCATTGGAAAAAACCCTCTGGTTGATCCTCCCTTCGGTGCAGTAGATTGATGTTATGCCGGGCCAATGAAAAATTGATATCTCCCTTCATAAACGGTTTCTGTAGCCATCTGTCAACGCTGAGGCAGACGGCGAAGCTTGGTTTCGAAAGCAACGGCGATTGATGAATTCAAAGGTATCCGAATATTTTTACTGGCCTGCTGCACCTGCACAGAAAAAGAATGTGCCAGACATGTACCCCTTTTCTTCACTATCACGTTAAAATATTTATTGAATTTAGAATTTAACCGGAGAAAACATTGATGTTTTTTTCTTCCTAGTTGGAAAAAACCTTTTTTAACTTCCGCCCAATCGCATTTTTCCTATTCCTTCTCCCTCTCGTAATATTTTTACGTTTAAATATTTCTCTACAATCGAACTTTGCCGTTCTTTTTCTCCAGCTGTTTATTTCAACGTGCGTAGGAGGAGTTCAATCGGAAATTCCACTGTTGTGGTGAGCATAGCACAGTTGACCTTCCGCAGCCGGCGTAGCTGGGTCGCTAACTTAAAAGGGCGCAGGGTCATTTCCAGCTCAAAGTTCAAAACGGCCGACAGGATGGGATGGGTCAGGTTTTCCTTCCTTTTGCCGAGTGTCTCCGCTCGGCAGCTTTCACTCACATTAATTGATTACCTCAGTTTTCTTCCTCTTCGCATTTCAAAGGCTCCGACCTAGGAAATTGACCCTAATAATTGTCCTACTTTGACATTGGCGCAGAGGAGATGAAATGAGAACGAAGCTCTTCGTTTCGGAGGCGAACTGAGTCGAAACAGGAAATGGCGGGAGTTGTTTGATCGCTTTCATCCACGCCTTTCTCATTTACTTCGAACTACCGAATGAAGTGAATAATTTATTAGAAAAGGCCGATACGGACTCGTTTCGAGTTTTAATTTCGTATGCTAAGTATAGATAATCTCAAGCGAACTAAAATTAACGCTAGATGCCGGCAGATTGTTCTTATAATTATTTACAAAATAATTCGAGCTGAATAATTGCAATTTGAGACATCTGACTGAGAATGCAACAAATATGAAACTTTCTAAACTCGATCGTAACCAAGATCATCGACATCTTCTACGTTTAAATCGGTAACAGAATGACATGTATTTTGAAGAAACTTGGTCAAAAACCGAAAGACATTGCGCCACATTCGGCGCCTTGTGCGCATAAGATCCCTCGGGATAAAAAAGAATAAAAATGAAAACGACGGTCTCCCTGAGGCAAGACAAGAAAGGATACCCGTAACTGTTACAAGTAAAAAGAGTTTTCCATGCGGATTCTTCACGAATGGTAAAAATGCTCCATGCAAATGGTCTCGTTGGTTGAGATTTCACCGTCTTTACGACATCTTCTTACAAAATGGCAATGCTTTCCGTCGTTTTTCCGTCCGAATGCGACGTTGGACGTTCTAACGATGATTGCAGATATGTTTACCCTCAAGGAACCGATAAAGCTAGGTAGAATGTTTTCGCGATTTTCATCAACGTGTACAACGGAGAATTTTATCAAGATATAAAGCCAAGAACTGGTGTTGGTAACTGGACTCATATTTGAATAGTTTACGCCGACAAAGAGAAAATGGTGTTAATCCTGAAAAAATGGTTGTTATTTACAAGTAATGGATTCTTCAACAAAGGTTAATAAAAACATTAATTACAAATATGTCATGTAAAAATAATTTTGGACCACCTTCGGAAAGTTCAACTTCAACTACAATTTTTTCATATTTATGTCTTGACGTGGTTGGGAATGGTGCTCAAGAAACCTCAAAAATGTGACAATCAGTGTCAAGTTTTGGTTACACTTCCTTCCCCACACGCCATATTAGAATACCTAACAAAATCTTTGAACAAGGCCATCATAGGCAGATGAATTATAAAACAAAATTACGTTGAAAACAAGGAATCGAGCAATTTTTCTTGAAGTTACAAGCTCGGGAAGTCCAAAGTTGCTATTTTGCATGCCGAAAAAAATCGCAATAAGTCAACCATATAGAAACCTCTTCCAGTTAATCTATATTAACGTCTGGGCGAATTCTAGCTAACGCCTTTGAATTGTTAAGATTCTCACATACGAAAGAAGTATCTCGCCATTCGCCGATAAAGACCTTACCGGCTTTCCACAACTTTCCATCCCCGATTGTTTCGCCAAATTCGTTTCCTCTATTCCCAAGGCAGATGAGGAAAACTCAATCCAAAGCAACGCGGTATTTGCCAAAAGGATTTGGAGGACTGTCGCCATCTTTTGCAGCGTGAAAGCGCTCGCGTTTTACCTCTTTTACTTACGCCCTTGGTACAAGTGGATAGATAGAGAGGGAAATAGGTGGGAGGGAGGGAGGGAGTGAGAGAGAGGTGATCGCAGTTCGAAACAGTTGTATGTATAACAAGGACGAAACGATCCCGAGTTGGACGAAGAGGCGGCTCTGAAGAGGACGACGTGCTTCTGTTTCCACAAGAACCCATAACTGCGCCAAGTGTAAACCCTCGTTGTATTTCTTTCAATCAGGAAAATGTTCACCATCGGCTGCCAAACCTGGCAATCGCTTTCTTATTTTTGTTCCGCCCGACTGTTTATTTTTTACGGTTGAGAAACGTGGGCGCTCCGAGGGAAATTAGATTCTCGAGTGACGGCTAGATAAAGTGAGACTCCTCCGCGTTCAAATAAGAAACACGTTCCACTGTTAGACCGTATTTTCATGGAATACACTACGGTCAGTAGAAAAATCATTGTTGAGCGAAGCGGCGGAAAAAGGGAAACATTTAGAAAATCTGTTTTTCGAGTGTTCACCTGTTAAATAATTGTCGAATATTTATCCTGATAAAAGAACACGGTCGGAAAATCTTTTGGGCGAAAGCATTATTAAAATTTACGCCTTGTTTAATTGGCACGAGATGCTGGAAGAGGGGCCTTCAAACTGATATTACCCTTTATAATTAAGCCACTATAAAGTTTGCCTTTGCTCGCTTTCATCATCTTCTAGAAAACTGAAATGCGGAAACGAAGAAAGTAATTTCAATGACAATTCCAGTGAACGAATGAGAGCAGAATAATTAGCATTGCCCTTTTCATTAATGGGAGTGAATTTGAAATCAAGAATCAGTATAAACACATGAATAAAAGATTTTCGTAAACAACAATTATCGGCCATCAATTAGCTTCCCGTTGGAGGTTTCCGCGAATTGAAACTGCAATAAATTCTTCTCAAATTCGTAGAATTCCTGGTACGACTCATTGGAATACAGAACTTGAACAAAACGTAATTCGTTAATGTTTGAGTTTGCTACATTTACAAAGCGAGTATCCATTCTTTTTTATTTTTTACTGCTCTGATGGTTACAACTAGATATCTTCAAGGTTGTGATGGATCTTTACAGGCGTCTCAAATCCCTCGTACCAAACGAGCCCATCAATATCCCCTTATCTCGCTGGTTGAACGTGGGGAGCCGTTGGCGCCTGTAAAGTGGTAAAATGCGTGTTTTTTCTTCTGACGGCGGTTTCAGTCGAGGGATTAGTGATCTAAAAACGAGCAAGATCAATCGATTATTCATGCATGTAGTTGAAACAAAGTTCTGAAAAATTTTTCACCGAACGTGCGTGATCTAAGTATGTTTAATAGACTAAATAACAGATCTAATTGAAAGCAAGAGTCAGGCTCCTATCATTAAAAGTCGGTTGAACCTGTTTCAGAAATACTTCGAGAACTTTTATAAATCGGCACGGCCTTTTAATATTGATTATTTGGTCTTAAAATATTATTCGAAAAGGGTAGGTTTTTTTACAACACACCATTCATTTATTTACTAACAGTTGTTCTTTATTAATTTTTTTTAATTTTGTTCATTTTAATTTCTCTACCTTTGGCCTTTACAACTGTGCTATCGAATACTCTTGTAGTCTATTTGCCTTTGACCGTTCTCCATTTTGTTACAGGTGAGTTTCAGTTCGTCGCTTCTGGCGAAATAATCGCTTTCAAGGAAAGGAATGATGAAGGTAAGACTTAAATGTCGACATGTAACACGATATCAATGACTCAAAAGTTCTTCGTCGAATTTTCTGTTTATCATAGAGAAAACACACAGCAATTTTTCAACCCTTCGGCTGCTTATTCTGTCAAACGTTAATTTTCTTTCTAGTCCCCGAAGCTCTTATTTCACGTCTTCGCACGAACTTTCCAGGAAAGGTAGAAAGTTTGAGTGAAAAGGGTCTAGTTGGAAAACTTGCAACCGATCCAGGCTCAAGTAGGTGGGCCATTTAATTAGTGTTATCCATCAGGAGTTGAGCCGGGGGACCGTGATTTACCGACATCATAAAGCCGAACGCTTGACTTTCCAGCCGCCAGAACAGGAGCGAAAATTTTTCCACGTTACGACGCGACTTTGGCCCTATTTTAGTTTAATAAACCCGTTACATGCCCAATTTTCACCAGGAACGAAAAAATTTTCATTGGAAATTCGTCCAGTTTTTTATCTCCGCATTTTTCAGGATTTTGATATTTTATAGAATAAATGTCTTAATCAAATTTTATTTTCATCTTCCTTTTGACTGAATTTTATATTTCTAAATCTAGCTTATCTGGATGAAAAAAAATTATTCGGCTCGGAGCTCGATGAAATATTTACGTTCGAACTCGTATTTAAAAGAGAATTCCCTCGATCCTGCGAAAGTAATTTGAGCAAGATTGGAGGGAGTGGCCAGGCTGCTCGGTCCGTTTGATAAAATCTTTTCGCGCGAGTTTGCGATGGCCGTATGGACGCAGGGTTTATAGAGAAGGCGTCTTTGCAGATAGCAGCCTCAATTAGCATGTTAATATCAGTTGAGCCCCAAACTTCGCGACTGCCGTTCTATCGACAGCCAGCGTTATACAAAATCAACGTCGACCAGAATCCATCGTCGCACTGTACATTCAAATTTTGAGATCTCGAATTTCGTCGAATAAATATCCCAAAATCGTCTCTCGTTGATTCTGTGAAGTTATCCAGATTGTTGCGGAAGTTCAAACGGAAGGGAATAAATCGAAATTCTCACTGCTGAATATTGGAACTAAGAATCGGTTTTGAGTTTTAGTTGAACATAACGCGATATCTCTCTCAAGAAATATATCATTTCCAGACAATATGGCGAGGATAGAAATAACGTCAATCCGTAGCCCCCGCGTCGCGTTTAAATTAGAAAATCGGAATTATTTGAGGATCAAGGGCTATTTTCCGAATTTCCCTTTTGCCGGCCAATGGGGCGCTCCTTTTCGATGGCCTTTGCAGCCGTTTTAAAGCAGCCTTTCCGCTGAAAGCTTATTCCTTATTTAAATCAAAGAACCCCTCGCTCGTTTCCTCTTCCCGCTACTCTAATAGTTGAAATACGAAACCTTTTATCATGGATTATGGAATGGAGTGGGTGGTTTCTATTATTCATAAGGTGAGTCCCGGTGAGAGGTGGAGTGGGGTGTCGGGAAACTTCAGCTATGGGTTTGAAAGCCCAGCGCGAGTAAAACAATCTTGTCTACTCAAGCTCTGTTAATACTTAATAGCAGCAACACTCGTTAATGCTTAGCGAGCTAGGGTGAGTGAAAACAAATACGAAAATCTTCAGCGTCGCTCAACTTATCAATTAAAAAAGAAAAAAAAAATTATAAACTGAACCTACTCGATTTTTGTACAGTTGAAGTGGCAAATCTTCGTTAGCTATGGTCGCGGTTAAAATTCTACGGATCGGGAAAATAACAGGATAATAATTTCTACAGATACCCCTCAACAAATGGGGCAATATCGCTACTGCTCCCGGTTGAACAATATAATATGAGCAACTCTTTTTTACGCTTGGTTGTCGTCGCATTTATTGTAGTAGAGGGGTTGTGAGGGGGAGAAAAACCAGGCGACTTATTCTCCAGATTTTTAATGGCTGGCCGAGCACTTTCGCCCATTCGGGCATCTTCAGGGCGACGTGGAACCATGAGGTCCACAGCCGTGGACCATGGGCTGTGGACCTCATGGTTAAATATATAAGAGATATATAAGTATATAATAACATATAAGTTAGCTCTCCTTAATTCGTGAAAAAATAAAAATCTTGAACATTGTTGATTTTCGTCGAGTTTTGAGTTTTTTTTTACACTACAGGAGGATACAGGACTTTATTCACACCGACTTCGAACATTTCTGCAAGCGAAGGTATATCAAGACATTACAATAAATCGCGCCTTGAAACCGTCCGATGCCAACCAAGGTCTCGTCGTTATCAAGCTTCAAAATGGGGCAATGGGCAATGCAACGACTTGTAAAAGATACGAGCATCTGGCAGCCGTTCAATGCCACCGTCCCCAGGGGCCGAAAGTAGACACACCACGATTATCGTTGCAGATGGCTAAAAAACGTTTGTCTCGAATTAGCTGTCCCACAGGCCCAACGCTCAACCTAGTTTCATTGTATTCACCTGTTTGAAACAAGTAGGCAAGCCTATGTATTATAACTCAATATCGCTGTCAAAAATTTACATAAGAATATCCAACCCGTTTTAAAATTGAGTATCATAATATCCTAAGTTTCAATTTCCAGCCTCCTGCTCATGAAAGAAATCATTAAAAAATATGCCGTCTATTTGTCTTCGATCATGTCAATGATTGATTTTCGTGAAAATTAATATTTGAAATTTCACATTGCACATTATCGATCTCGTTTCGCAGGGGAAAAAATTAGTGCGACTCTCTAAGTAGCTTTTAACAACCGCTTTCCAAATTTATCGCCGTCCGCATTCTCTTAGCTCTTTCCATTTCTTCTGAACCTCGGACAATTATATTTTGGAATGTTTTCAAGAGAGCGTGAGCCCTTCTTAACAAAAGCCGTGGAAGTTGTGAAACAACAAGCTAAAACCTTCTTGGTAGTGCCAACTTTGATGGTCTGGCTTACTCGACTGATGCTATCCCTGTTTTTCAAGCCGGTCGCGGGCTTGAAATCATAAGCCAAGAAAGAGGGCAGCTAATGGGATGAAAATCTTCCAACTTATTGAGTTGTGTTCCAAGTTGACTCGACAACTTCGCACCCAGAAGATGAATCAGTTTTGCTTTTTTTACTCCCCTCTTATTTCCATTCTTCCAATTACTTTCCATTCGAGCTCGCCCAATTCGCTAAAACGACTTATTTCCGTCTAAAATGACAATCCCTGGACTATAATTATTCGTATTAATTTCGATTATTAGCGCCGTTTAATGAATGAGTGGAATTTTTTTAATAAGATTATGAAAAATATCAAATCGATGAAAATTTGACTGAAATAGTTTCTCATTGATTTTCGGGTTGAAAATTATTTTTATCGTCATTTTGCTAGCTCATTTATTCGCTGTTAGACATGATCAAATTTACTAAGGCGAAAGCTTGCGAGGTCTTACATTTGAATATTAGGTAACAATAGCTCTCGAAATTGGCGAACTTAAATTATTACTGAGTTGAGAATAATTTCAACCTTCCCAAGAAACGATATTTCGAACTAATAGAGCTATGGAAAGTTTAGCGATTGAGATTACAGCTTCATTTAAACTTCAACGAGACGATGGACTAATTCGAAACGAAAGTTATCTTTCCATAGCGTTCGCGTAGTTTAGAAAATCCGGTATTCTCTTTAGTATAAATTGCCTTGAAAGGCCAACAAGCAGCGGAAACAATCAACATCATGTGCTACTCACTGTAAGGTACGTCCGCGAGAATTTCGAGCAAAAGAAGCGATGAAATTGCGAACAGTCACGCGACGTGGTCTTTTTCTTCCAGTTTATTCCTCCTTGGATTCGTTCCGTTAAAGTGATACGTCATCACATGGCTTGCCTGGCTTCACTAGTAAAGTATTATCGAATTCCATTGATGGTATGAACTGCTTTGCAGGAAAGAGGAAAATGGAGGGATGATGTCGAGGGTCTTGACCTTTAGCATTAACGTCGCCTGACTATCAAAGGCGTAGCTGTTATACTATTTATTTTCCGAGACCTTGGGCACACGAGTTTCAACGGACTATTTACATCGGCGGGAACCAACTGGAAGTCATTTCATAATCCAGAAAAGTGCCGAATATTATTATTGCCTGTTGATTTTATGCGACGTTTCACGTGTAACGGACGTTCGGTTTTCAATATTGTATCCCCTCAACAGCTCGTAATCTCTTGTTCCCTTTCCGGTTGAGTGGATTTCCGAATATATTTTCCTCACTTCTGGTGTACGACTTATCGCCGTAATTTCTCCCGCTTCCATATTTCGAACGAGATAAAATTTATAGTGGTTTCACTTTATGCGTAAACCCGAATAAAGCGAGTTCTTCGTTTTTATCGTCAAGTCCACTTTAACCCCCGGTCTCATCTTTCATTTTCATGCCAGCTTTAACCCCAAGCTCTCGATAGGCTGAAAGGAAGAAAAGAAAACCAGGGAGTGGGTGGGTTTAATATTTTTCCTCCTAGGGCTGGGAGTCACGCACATCAATCGCCTCATCCATTTCAGGATCACGTTGAATGACGGTCAAAAGGCCACGAACTTTGCGAATGACTGGAAGTAATGATAGTAAATTAGGGTTTTTACTGCCAGTTTTTTTTTTCTTTTTCGGGTAGCGTTCGTGAAAATGAAACCCAAATGTAATGCGGATATGGAAGAAAAGGAGGCGATTTTTTCTATTAGAAATGCTCACGATCAAGCGAGGTCTGCACTGGAATTTATAGATAAACTGCGAGAAATATTGCAGTCAGTTCGCGACGACCGGCGTGATCTAAAAAGAAACACGTGACTCGGATTGAAAGTTTTACTCTTACGTCCCGTGGAGTATTCTGTAGAAACTGAAAACCAATTCAGAACCGAGATAAAATGTGCAAAAATTTATATCGCCAATCGAATATTCGAGCAAAGAGTATGGATTTTGATGAAATTTTAAACTGAACAACAAAAATAATGTGCTAAAAAAAGAGTATCTTGGAGCTGCCAATTGACTTGAACGTGGGCTTTATACAAAATTTCGTGATTTTATCATTCTTTCTAGCTGTTTACCCGTTTAACAACTGCGTTACTTGGAACTGTGAACTATGCACACCATTTTTTATTTTTGAAATCACAGCGAGAAATATGAAGAACCTGAGCGTTTGAAGGTTTTTCAAGCTCCTAAATCAGGTCCTAGCTATATAGCGATAGTTTTACGGAAACTCTCGCGACCTGGGCATCTGCTCCCGAATTATTCGAATCACTTGGATCAGGATCCATCGTACGAATTACGTTCTAGCTTAAGTTATGGAACGATGTCACCAAAGCTGTAGAACTACGATGTGAAGTCGCGAATCGAAAATTCGAAGTTCATTTTGAAGTCGGGTTCACCAATTTAGCAATGATGAGTAGAGCTAATTAATAACTTCAAATGAAATTGGTTATATTTACAATTGACTCCATTAGATTTAAAAAATTGAAAAGTTATAGTCAAAACAGCGAACACATCTCGAAAAGAATCGGCGGCCTAGAGAAGAATGTTCTAGAACAAAAGATCCGGATTTATCCGCTTGAACATATGAGCCGTTGCTATGGCGCGCGTCGTTGCCGGTGATCTTTTTAATAATGCAGTGGAGGGACAGCCACAGATATAATCCACAGGAAAATTTACCACAGAGTTTTGAAATGAGACCCTTGTCATATTTACTTCGGTAGTTCTCTTCGGCAGTTTTCGTCGAGTAAAGATCCCTCCAAAATTCTTGACAGAACTGTAATTTTGAATCATTACATTAGTCTCTCAAAAAAAAAAAAAAAAAAAAAAAATTGAAATTAAAAAATTAAAATCAAACGGTTCTATTTTGGAAGGAATGTATGTTATCCACAATTATATTTATAACGGCGATTTATGCACATTTACTAGGAGAGTTTTTATTTATTGTTATTAAGTTTTAGTCATTATTCCCGGAGTTTTCATTTATTAATTTTAGTGAGTTTTATTCATTTTTCACAGTTATAACGATTTTTGTCACTATATGACTTATTGCCAGAGTGTGCAGGGTTATTTTAGTCGATAATAATTTCACTTGCAAACATATTTAAATGAGAGTGGTGGCTAAGTTGCAACGTCCATCGCAAGATCGACTCGTGTCAAATGCATGAACTGAGCGTGCATGGGACGCTTTAAATTTCAAGGCCTCTAGCGTTGGCAGTCGTAGTGACGTCTGTTGATTACGCGTCGACGGTCGTTCCGAGAAGCAACGAGGAATGTTTCCCGTCTCTAGGGTAAACTAGGGCTAAAGGGCTACGTGGTGCGCTTGGACTCTCGTGCGAGCCACAGATCTGCCCCATTAACAATGCTAGTTTCCCGGTAAAACCCTTCGTTGATCCATGAAAAGCAAATTTCCCCATACGAGAAATGCCTGAGGTCAGCGCTGAATATAGTATAATTTTGTAGCTGCGGTTCGGCACGTTTCACGCGAAATATTGAATCCTCATGCTAAAAAGGGAACCATTGATATATCGCCCACGATCGCCTGGATCAGACATTATACAGAGCGTGAATCATGTCTAATGTGTACTTTCAAATGATTCAATGCTTTTTGGCCGGCTGGGGAAAATGAGATTTTAAAAGAAGGCTACCTCCTCTACGTTCGAGTCGAATTCCAATCTAGTCGAAGACGAGAGGCGGATCGGAAGCCGAACTTACCGTTGGTACGTGACTCTCCGGCTCTTCTTTCCTGTAATTTATAGAAGGCCCATCGCATTGATTCCCTAACCGAACGGTTCCTATCCGCTTTTCTCCCTCTTCGGAGGAGAGAGCTGAAAAGTGTTTCCCAAATAGGAGCCCCAGATAGTTGAAAATCGGGAGAACCGCAGGATAGGACGGGAAGGAGCCAAATCCAGAGTAAACGAAAGCTCGGTATTGTATTTCCACAGTAATCTATAAAGAACGCATTCTCCGAATTTTTAGGATAATATTTATCCAGTATTTGTCCTTGCTATGGGTATCAACGATGGGTCCACTTTTAGATAATATCTAAATTATTATTATTAATTAATTGACTATTATTATCATTCAATCATTTTTATCACCAATGCAAAATTTTCGTGAATTCGTCACCAACATGAAAACACCAGAGTTATTTCCCCGGCGCATTGACACAGGCCTTGTACTCTCTGAGCGAATTTCCCATCTAACAAGTTCTAGTCGGTAAAGATAAGAGGCGATGGAAAGAGGTGAAGATGGTGAGCGGATGGAAGATAGGAAAGATCGGACAATACGTAGGAAAACATGCTCTGAGCCAGAAGAAAGCCAACACCTGTTGTACGAGCAGGAGAAAGATAGTGAAACTGAAGCAGAAAAGGAACAGTCGACGGACGGGTAGCTGATGCTGTTGTATATGCGAGGAAACGAAAAAAGACAGCGCATGTGTAAAGGCCTGAGGCCAAAGGCTCGACAAAGACTCGCTCATCCCAGATGGGATTGGTCTGAAAAGCCTGCAGATAAAAGGGAGAACCGAGGATGAATTGGTTGGCGCGAGAGAGACGGAGAGAAACGGAGACTGTGATAGAAGGACGATGTTGCGAAGGTTATGCCGAAAGAGAAAATGAGAGGGATAGGTTAGAAAGAGAGATCGTTAGAGAAGGTACGCGAAATGACGATATGGAAGCGGTGGTAACGCCCGGGGGAAGATTTTGGTTTACCTTTGCAATAGGGAGAAAACTCGGTGCGCTCTTTGTCGACTGGAAAAGAGCCATCTTTTTTTTACCAAGCCAAACACTCGGAAATTAAATCCAGAAAGGTTTGCGTTTATGCGAGGCTTTCTTACGAGGATGTTAAAAAAAGTGATGAAAATAAATTCGCCATCGAAGGGAAATGAGTCCCAAGCGTAGAAGCAATTGAGCAAAGTTTTATCCGCCAGTTAGTAGACCAATGGTGCAGAACGGTGGGAATCGAGCAACTATCGCAAATTCTATAACGGCTCATCTTAATATTTTATTCTTCTTATTTCATTATAGTCAAACGACGGTCGGAAATTACTTTACAACGAAGATCCATCCCTCATCTTTCGCGTTGGAGTTTCAACACTGTGTAAAACTCATACTGGTGTAATTTTTAGAATAGAACGCTGGAAACAAGTGAAGTTGACGGATGATATTCGGAGCGAACGTTCATCCCGTTATAATTCATGGGGAGCTTCCTGTCGCATCAAAATAGCTCGAGTTTACACAACTTAAACAGCTTGTTCTACAGTTTTTGCGACGCAGGAAAGCCCTTTCATCCCGTTGACCTTACTCAGGACCTCGCCTCAATAATGTTTGGGGGTTCTCTTCCCGACCAATAAATCTTCACTTCCGCCCAAAGGGTCAACACCGCACTGCGCTACTTCGACTCCCCCGGCGATCTGACGGAATAGGTTCGAAACCCGTTAGTGACTTGTTAAACATTAATTATAGTCGATGCCTCAAGGTTGCGGACAGGGTCGGCGATTACCGTGCCGCAAAACCGTGCCCAACCTGCGATAGCAAAAACTCAAGCCTCATTGTTGTGAAATTGTAACCTGTTCCTCTAATAGGATTTCATCTCAGATGAGCTGATTACCTAGGACTAGGTAATTAGAGACGGATACGTTACAAGGTGTACAGCAGGCGAATTATTATTACAATGTGGGCTTGGGATAATTTTATATTTTTATTATGGTGTATTTGAACAACGAGAATTAAATACGGTAGGATCTTCCATGAGAATTAAAATTAATCGTTTTTAACTATTGAAGTGATGGCGTCAGAAAATAAATTGCACCATGTGACATAAAAAGAAAAAAATAGATAAAAATGGAAAATATAAAAAATTTAAAAAAAATCGAAAGGAAAATTCCAAAAAAGTCTAATAGTACGAGACGTTCACAAAGATCAACAGTAGGTTCGAAAAAAATGTGGAAATTGATTCTTTCTGACATTTATAGAAAAGAAAAAAAACTTTAAACAATAATATATTTTAAATAATAAAAATTTATAAATTAATAGACAGAAAATAAAACAGTTGCTAATTTCAAAATCAATTTCTTTCTATAACTAACAAAACCTTTGGTAATTTTTTTCGAATCGCAGTGAAAAACTATTGACCCGGACTCCATCTTCTCCGACGAATCTTCTCATTTTAGAACACTCTCGAGCACTTCATTTCTTCTCCGGCGACTTTTTCCGTTCGGGTTAGCTCGGGATTCAGCAAAACGTCTCGGATTGACTCTGTTCTTGGCTCGGACGATCCTTCTAAAGTTCACAGGCTGAAGAACAGGCGTGCGGACACCTGTACCCGCCCTCAAGTATCATCAATCTCTTTTTCACGACAGAAGACATCTCTGACTCGGCGCCATCTCTCGAGACTTGAAGCCGTTAACCTGGCCGACGCTGTCGTCAAGTTCTATTCCCCGAAAACTTATCTCAACTCCTGCCCCCGCACAGTTACTCATAAAGGTGGCGCATACATCATAAAGTCAATTCTCTCGGATAATGCGCACGAGGAATGGGCAACTTGCATTGTAAATCACTGAATTTTCCGAAGGCCCGATCATTTTTTCGCATTTTTCCTCTTGGAAAAAGGGTCACTCAACAAACGGGTCCCAAGGCGACTGCTCGTCATTTTTTCAACCGTGAGTTCCATATTCGCGCGAAGGCTGACGTCCTTTGTGCGCGAGGGTATCAAAAGCCCGACCCCTGGCGGAAAAATAGGGATCAGCGAAGCGCGGTTTTGCACGTACGATTGGTTTTAGCAGTTTACGGTTTCAATCCAAACAGCAAAGTTTGGTTGACACGCTCAAACAGTTAAATTTAATCGGTTTACGCGGTTGATTCGCGCTTATTTTAATCGAGAGGCTCGCTGGACAGAAATTATTTTCAATATGGACGCTATTTTGGTGAAATAACTGGGGATTTACCTCTGATGAATAATGAAATGAATTCATCCTCGCTCGTGTGCATTTTTTGTTATTCTAAGCCGTGAAAATTTTCCAAGCTTATCACAAGTTATTCTAATATTATTTGAGCAGATACGCACATTTTGGAATTTTGCAGCATTCTTCGGACATCAGCTAGTGGACAGCTAGTGCCTCGCGTATTGGCATGATATATTTCCAACCGTTTAGCTCTTGGAAATAACATTTTTGATCTCTTGTAAATTTCGTACTCGATACGCCAACTATTTTGACGTTGATTGGTTCGGCAAACCTTAGGTTAATAATCCTTTCTCTCTCAACGAAGTCAACATAATTAAGGTAGATAAAGCCTCTGCGAATTTTGGCGTAATCATATATAATTCTCAAGTCTTCCAGCTCGAATCGATCTTCCTCCCACTCAGCAGCACTTTCTACTGAAAGTTTGTTTTCGAATCGACCTATTTCTAGTAGAAACGTCTCTCCGAGTTATTTCCATTTTTCGCGATTGTCAAGGTGGAAAAGTTCCTGGCTATTCCGAATGAACTTCCACGTACGTCCTTCCCGGGCCTGTTCCGGTTCCTTCCTTTTCCTGCTGACGGATGGTTTCCTTTATGAACGCCTCCGCGCCCTCTTCACGTAGATTCGAAACGACGACCTCAGTGTTGGTGTCACCGTGTGACGACCTCCGGTCGCTTCTGTCTCTGAAACATTCTGCGTAAAACTCATTCACAATAACATTCGTAACTCATTCGTTTGACAATGATAAAATAATTGTAAATTTTGCACCAACGTGAAAAATTCGACAACAGCTGCACCAAAAAGTGAAGTCAAATTTCAACCTTTGATGCGACGTGCTTCGAAAAAATTTGACAGGTGCAAATAACTTTAGCGACTATTCTTCCCAACGATGCTGATCGAAATATAGTATTTCAATACAATTGAGATTTACTTATAACATTTAAACCAACACAATCATGATTTTGAATAATTGGAATTTCTCCAAGATCAAAAAACATAAATGCAGTCAACCCTTATTCTTTGAATGGAACTTTATTTTCTGAAATGAAAAACCATCGTTGAAGAGGAATTTCGACGCGTGAATTATTTAAAACTCGTCGTAAACCGTTCAGTGTTTCCAGTTCACCTCGACAGCTGAAGTGGACAGAATGTTAGGACCCTTTTCGGCGAGCTTGAACCCCCTCGCTGGCTCGACTTTGTCTATTTATACGCAAATCGATCGACTCTGGCAGCAGCCCATCGGTCACAACTTTGTTCCAGCCCGCTTCGTACCGACGATAATGAGTCTTTGACAACCAGATACGGAGCGAAGTAGATGCCTGGGGACAATATGTGGCCTGAAGAAGCAAACTGGCGAGTAGAATTTCATGTTGCCCGAGCGACGTTTCTTGGAACAACTCTCTCGTTGAATTAATTGGCACTGTTTGCGAACAGATTTGAAGTCTGCCTGATCAAACTAGCAGAGAGAGGGACGATTATTAGACTTGTTACCGATAGTGGAAAACATTAGTTGGTCAATGCCTTGACGAAGGTAGATATTGACGGAACCGTTCGACCGAACGTAATTGCGAGCCTGAAATGGATAAATTATTTCGACACTGTTGAATTTCCGCCATTTTGTACGGTGATTTTCACGGGCTACAGTAAGTTCTCGTTACAATTGAAGTTATTAGAA
This sequence comes from Tupiocoris notatus, assembly GCA_037159825.1. Classification (NCBI taxonomy): domain Eukaryota; kingdom Metazoa; phylum Arthropoda; class Insecta; order Hemiptera; family Miridae; genus Tupiocoris; species Tupiocoris notatus. Next base: position 434,176 of record JASJUZ010000148.1, on the reverse strand, counting down.
AGAATGAAGCGAGTCGAAAAATTCGATTAATGGAATCAAGCGAACGGAACCGTTAATTAATTGAATGAAGTGATAAAGCATACTACAAATAAAAACATTGAAATGATTGTACGGAGGTTTATTATTAACTGAGCTTCAATTATGATTTAAGATGACCACCCACTCGTAATAGTGACTATCCCAAAAATTTGTGACCGTTTCTACTTAACAACATTTTGGTAACGATAAGAAAGTTGTATCTAAGGTGACTTCAACTATTTTTCTTTTTCTTAATTTTCAAATTAAAAGTAAAATTATTCGGCTAACGGTACAGTAGAAGAGAGCGTTTGACGACCGTTCGGAAGAGTATAGAACGAATATTATCGCTTCAGAGTCTCGAGTAATACGATCGTATCGCGCCACATTTTTAGAAATTTCGACTATTCCACACAAGAGCTGCAGTAACTCCAGCGCCATCTTAGCTATCGACTCCATTATGGTTTTATTCGATTCAGCGTCCGAAAATCGCCGTTGTCAAAAAATCCCCTCTCCCATCTCTAAACTCTCAAAAAAAGTTAAAATTTAGGTAATAAATAAGGCTAATAAATTGAGTAGTTCTCAGACCAAGATTGATTTCTGGCGATCCTATCTAGATTTTTTTGTATCGTCAGAATTGTGTTAACAGCTTACGGCGGACGGGCAGAAATTTTTTTTATCGGATATTTTGATTCTACGTACCTTGAAATGTGAAACCATACATTTTGAGGGAGCTAGAAAACTTTCTTCGGAGCGATCACAAAGGTATACATCATTGAAAATTATAAATCAAAAAGCTTTCTAATCCATGACAGTACTTTCGTATACACACCATATTTATATATCTCGTAATATTTATTACGGTACTATTTTTCTCGTCGATGCATTTTTCATTCCGTTGCTAGAAGGAAGTGGAAAACCAGGCGACTCATTCTCTATAGTTTTATTGACTGGCCGCGGAACCATACTTACTGGATTCCTTTGAATGAGATAACAATCAATGTTTTCTCTTATGGAGTTCGCCTCTGATAATTTATTTGGCCGAAGAAGACGATGAACACCGCGCGCGCGTAATAAACGCAACCGTCTTCTCCAGAATGAAATTTCACTAAGCAGATAGATACTGATTATTCAATTATCAATGCATAAGGACGCTGAAAAAATTACTTGAGCGCGTAGTACCGTCGAAGATTCGTTCGAAAACAGTGCTACGATCGCATTCCATTATATTTTCCGCTACAGTTCCCGCTGCTATGGTCATTTCTTCTATGTAATAAGGGGAAAGGCGGACGTCAATAAACAATATCCAAACTCGAACGGACATCGACGAAAAAGCCAATGGGCGACAACAGCAGAACTGCTGTTCTACAATGATGATAAGAAGGCGAACCCAATGGAGAGCGATATACAGTTCTTCTTTGGAGGTGATCGCCGTTCTTGTAGACCTCAAGTTGTTCCGGCGCAATATTATTTTGAACTTTAGCCGTCTTTCTTAGCTAGGACACCGTAGCTACTGTAGCCGGTTATGAGCGAAGTTCACCTTTCACGGTTGTTCTTACGGGACCAAAAAAAAGAAGCCCTTCTTGTCACCGAGGCAACGAGTTAATATTTGAGAGGATTCCCTCACTCTTCCACGCCTGCCTTCATCCAGTCTAATAACTTTGGATCTCGGTGACTGTCGCGAAGGACAAAGCAAAACTCTACTTCCATCAAGTCCCTTGAAAAGCTTGTGGGTTCGTGATCCTTAAGAAATTCAATAACGCTTAACTTTCCGAGAACGACTGAGTGTGCCTTGAGAAAACTTGTTTTGCTTGCTCGAGGTTTCGCGAAATTTCCATTTCTAATAAAAATAATCTTTTTGCGTTTTCAAAGAAGTTCCCATAGGAAGCGGTTTTAAACTAATTTCAATTCGAATTCATCAACTTGGTATCATGAATCCTTCTAAAGAAATATGCTACGGTATTTACGTTGGAAAAAGTGTTTTCCGATTTATTCGAAGAGGTTTTCTCGATTATTTTCCAGAATACGTTTACATTTTTAGCAGAATTTCAACGGATCGGCAAAACTCGACGCTGAGAGCATTTTATTTACATTCCTTCCCACTGTTTAGTTTAAAAAAATATTACTGACGATATTATTGAGCAATGGTTTAAATTGAAGTCGACGAGTCGAGTAGATTCGCTTACCAAATACGAATTTTTAGATGACCGATATAATAGTATCATGTAATGAGGCGATTTTGAAAAAGCTTTGACTGTATTTCGGACTTAGCTTTATCATCTCTCCAATTAGAAATCCGACGTTAAATTGTTCTTCACCATTCATCTAACAACGCTTTCCAGGAGTCACAATTTCTCTCAATAATTCGCACGCAGGAGCTGTTCAATTTTATTCGAACCTTTTGATGTTAACTTATCAATTTTATCGGCTTAAGAAAACAACTAGTAAGGCCGGATATTTTCAATGCCTACAAACTGCCGACACTCGCCCCTGTGATACCTTTGAGGGAATAATTTTCTAAATAGGTTTCGAGAAAATGTCCGACCGAAAACCGAGTATAACAAATGGGATTTCCATCAAAGCCGACAGCGCTGAAAAGGGAGAAGATGGAAAAAGAAAAATGAAGGGAAAAAAAAACGTTTTCGTACAATCAATTGGTAGGAAAGGACGCGGTCGGCGCGGCGCGTCGAGTCCCCTTCCATGAATGTTAAGTCCTACAAAAGAAGGTTGAAAGCATTAAAGGAAAATGTTGTTGAGTTTACAGGGGCCGCCACCTACAGGCAGGCAGTACTACGTACTGTAGGCTAGGGGTCCTCAGTTGAAGAATGAGAGTGGTTGGATATTATGGAAAGGGAAGGAGGCGTGTTGTGGAGTTGAGCTGGTCTTGTGCCAAGGTGGAACACTTAGCACCCCAGCCCCTGCCACAGTCTTCTAAATCGCGTCTTCAAGGCCTTTCTTCCTTCTTTCTCTCTTCGAACCACTTTTCATTCCTTTATACAGTCCCCTTCCCTCGATATTACTCCCCACCGTCCTCGTTGGCTTATCCAGTTTTTCTTCTGCATTATTAATTCCCGTTTTCAGGATAGAAAGCGAATTGCTGTCGAGCGAAGTCCGAAACACTGATCGAGCCGGTAACAGTCGCTGATTGGTTACAGGCCAAAGACGGAGCGGAGGAGTGTTGATTACAGCCGGTGATTAATAAATGACTATTTCTTATGGAAGAAAATGGTGCATTAATGTACCGAAACAGAGGCCATTTGACGCAATAATATTATGTGTATTATTAATTCAGTTTATTTAATTATTTCATTTCATTTATTTTTTTAAATATATTTTTTAATTAATATTTTTTGTCTCTCTGGTCTGAGTAGTAACCGAATGCGAGCGGCTCTCTGTATTTTTATACCAATTTAAAATGATACGCGATAACATTTCTGTTTTATGCTTCTCTTACTTTAACGAGGCAATTACGTAACAGAAGGCAATTTTTTCAACTGGGTATTGTTGATGCTCATGGTCTTTTTGGACTCCTATGAGAAGAAAGGCATAATATACACTGATCATACTTTGTTAAAAATTAACCTACCATACTAGAGACATTACCCAGCCCTTGTAGTTAATTTGATACAAAAAATAGCTCACTTATCGAGGTGTATAAAATGAATGAAATTGTATAGGCTCATCGCTATCTTCTTAACCGTATTTGAAGTGGAATGAGCCAAATATCATGTTACACAGGGGCTCGGTTGAACGTTTGGCTAGGAAAAGGGTCGAGCTCGACAATAAAACAGTTCGGCTCGAGAGGGGAAGCCCATGGAGGCAGTTAAGTTGTCAGGCTAAAGTAAATCTCTCTCTGTTGTTACTGAAGGAACACCCACTTTCTCGTGATATAAGATTTTCGCCAACTGTTTTCCCTCAATTTTACAAGGGTCTCTCCTTTAGCACATCGAACGACCGAACTTTCACCTGTAATTGATTTCTTTACAGAAACGTGAGGCGAATTGCGATTCGATATTTTGTCCGTTGTGTCGACTGAGGAAAACAAAGAATATACCTTGCCTGAGCCAGTTATTAAATTTGGGTGGTGCTGAATGAACAGTGGAACAGTTAACGAAGAAATGACTTGAAATATTGAGAGCTCGATTCGAGTTTCAGGCACGTTTCGCGAATAATTGACGACGCTCTTTGATTCTAGTTTGGTTGGAATAAAATTCATTAGAGAAAAAACCTAAATGACGTTGTATCTAGGTGAATCATCAACAACAAACCAATCCCGTTTCCGTCCTAATTCCGTCCCATTTCCATCAACGGGATGAGTTACATGAAATTTGCGTTGTATATCGATAGAAATAAAAGTAGAATCGCACGTCTTCAAAGAAATTGAATTCTCTAGCCGTCAACGAATCCTATCCTTTTCTTCGGCCAATCGCCGTCCAATGTGACATAACGGTGATTGCAAGGTACCAATCTAGTTTGGGCCAAGTTGTGCCAATCCGGTAGAAGATGGTCGGAGGTTCCTCCCACACATCAATACTTTCTCAAGGATTGCGGTCCGACCTCTATCCGTTGCTCCAGCGATCATTAATCTCCCGTCCACGTCGATGTAGGGGCGAGAAAACGGCCGTTAGTAGCACAAAAAGGATCAACAGATACGAAGACGCGAAAGCCCTCTTTTCTTTTTGCTACGGAAGGCGATAGCTATCTTTTATCTCTGCTAAGGCCATCGTAAAATGCGAACCTCCGGATATTATGAAACTCGGTTATTTACAGAAAATTAATCAACAAACTCGGCGAAACGGGTTGGAACTACAGTGGGTTAATTGAAAATACAAAAGCTACGAGAGGAGCTTTTTATCTCGCTCTGCTACCAAAAGAACTTAATTCAACAACAATGCAACGGCGCAGTTGAGGCCACGCATTATCGCCTGCTATTTCCACAAAAGTATGTTTTTCTCAAAAATCTAGCGTCTAAAATTCGGTGCAGTTCGTTACTCTAGAGATGAGTTAATTACGTTGTTTGTTCATATTGATGGTAAAATACAACCAGGCTCTAATTATTGTGCTGACGTGTTAATTATAATTTCATAGTAGGTCATTCACGTTCTCTATGGCGCCCATAGCCATTTACTGCGAGGATCATAAAGCCTTCATTAAGGGTTAAGTACACAATCTAACTAGATCGTTTCAGCGTTATTAATTCCTGCTGAACCCGGGTCTATTTCTTCATTAGTCACCCAATACTCGATGGAGCCCGCTCGACTCAAGTGTTGTTTTTATCCCTAAAATCAACAGATTGTATTCTACGGAAACTATTTGCGAAACTATAGAAGCGGATATTTCCATTTAGTTCTATTAACATAAGGACGATTTACTTGATAGCAGCTCGCTTTCGCAACGACTAAGGACCCGCGTCTGGTTTCAACGACTATTATTCAACGACTATCTGTAGAAACAGAACCAAGGTTCGATAAAATATTTCCGCACGGGGGTTCTGTAATAATTTATTAATTTGTAGCAATAGCGAATCAGGGGATTTTGTTTTTTGCAAGTCCACTTTTGGTTTATTATTCAATAATAAACCGTTGTAATCGCCCAAGAAAAAAAAATTTCTAACCCCCCTTTAAATTTGATGTTTTACGTTTCAAGGCATGTAGATTCCGAATATCCAATAAAAAAATTCTGTCCGTCCGCCGTACGCCGTTAGCAGTTTTCCGGCCAAACTGTAAGAGCTATAAATTTGAAATTTTCACCAAAAATCAATCTCGGTCCTACGACGGCCCAATTCTTGAACCAACTTGCTAGCTCAATTTTAAGGGTATTTTTGGGGGGTTTTGAGGGGGAGAAAATGCATATTTTCCAAGGTTTTTCAGAAAAATGTGTACGTGGTATCAAATCGTATAGATTTTTGGACGCTGAATCGAATGAGACCATCGCCGGGTCGATAGCTTTATTGGTTCTCGCAAGTTATCGCAGCTTTTGTGCCGAATCTGGGAGATTTTCACAAATTTGGCATTAGGGTATAACTCGAGAGTTCTTGGAGCTATAAAAATCGTTCTATACTCATTGGAATGATCGTCAAACACTCTCTCCAGCTGTATCGTTAGGCAATAAGTTTAGCTTTTAATTAGGAAATTAAGAAAAATAAAAATGATTAAAATTACAATAGTTGCTACGGAGTTTTCCCCTATAATTACCATCTGTTTTTCGGTGGGAACGTTCACAAATGTTCCGAATATTTAAAATGACAAATGGATAGTCTTCTTAAATCAATATTGAAGTGAAATAATAATAAACCACTGTACAATCATTTGCAGCGTTTTGAAGTAACAATGGATCAGCTTTAGGATTTTCATTTTTCAAGCGAAAGGACGATGAATATTAAATTTAAATATTTTGTCTTCTCGACCTTAAAATCACATTTCAGGTTCAGGGAATTTCAAATTCAGTTAGCGTTGAAGAAGAAAGAGCATAAGAGAAAGAACTACTATTTTCACAAGTTTTTCCCGTACGTCGCTTTATTTTGGGAATCAGATGAGTATCTTCAACCGACTTTTAGCAATTCCAAGTTCTATAGCTCTGGTAGTCACTCGAGCAATTTCTTCTTCCTTCTCTTATTTGATCTCCGCAAGAAAACAAAAACACGGAGATAAAAAACTTGGCGATTGTTCCGCTCGGATGTGCGAAAAAGATAAGGCAACGGTTGACCCGGATAGTTGGACATGTTGACTTCTGAAAAGTTCCCTACTTCAAGCGAAATGGTTCACTTTAATGTTCTACACTACAGTTGAGCTGATAGCCATTTCAAAAACACTTCCATCGCCGATTCAATCCGTGACCGTCGATTCGCTCGCTTTGGAATCATTCCGATTAATTTGGCTTCAATTAACATTTTTTCTATTTTTTTTTTTTTTTTTTTTTTCAGAAAACTGAGAATATACGCGGGTTGACATTGAAGTAGGGACATAATTTATTGTGATATCGCTTGAGTGAGTGACATGGATAGTTCGACTATTTTTTAAGAACATCGTGACAAAATATGCGGCAATTATTAGAGCAATATCTGTCGATCAACTTGTTGAACATGAAATTCAAATATAAGCTACGGAAACATGATGCGACAATTTCCTCCTCAACGAAGCGATAGCGCTTCATTTCAAACTAACCTAGATTTCCCTCGGCTGGAAGATTTTGCGAAGGTGCTTCCCTTCAGAACCGGGCAAGCTATTAGCTTTTTCATCGGGTCGGACCGTTATAAGTGGATTATCTTCCAATTTGAACTCAATCTGTCGCTGTCGCGATATCGAGCTACTTTGAGGAGCCGCGACTGCCAAGGATTATCTCCGTCTGCATTCCGCTCTGCGTCGGTATTGATCAATAAATCGCAGCCATTGCTATCAGGCTCGAGCGAATACTTGTCATTCCATAGATGAAAATGGCGATAAATTGTTAACATAGTTAACAATATTTTTGCAACCCTCGACCAGCAAATTATGCGGTCTCGCGTAAAGTAGTGTTTTCCCCAAATAGGGTTTCGGCGTTAGAAACTCAGCCATTAGTGGCAACAAAGCTGCCCTTAACCGCCAGGCCCTTTAGTGGTTTGTATTACCAAATTTCATCCTAATTTGAATACAGTTTTCTCGCTATAACTCAGCACGCGAATACGATTATTTCGGTAAGCGATGGAATATATTACGCGGCTGTTCTTCATTGAAGGCTCAACCAACCGCAAGCTGATACGTTTTGCTTCGCTCGAGATTCGACCTCGAAACGTTTATTTAACGATCTAGCCATTGGACCCCAAAGTTGTTTACGTCCATGAAAGAAAAAATTTTCTAATGAAGCCGCGAGTTCGAGCCGAGACCTTTGGCGGTGATGAACTTGGAAAAGTAATTTATTATTTTGATTGGCTTGTGAACAGTGGCGAATTGAGATAAACCGAAGTTTCTAACGGTTCCTTCTTGACTAACGATAAATACGCGAGCTTCTCATAACCACGAAACATTCGAAAGCCTCGTAATTCCTCGTCTATTATAGGAGTTGCATTCTAGTAAAAAAGGGAACTGTATCAGGGTTGAACTGAGGCGTACTCAGAACCGAACAAGCAATTACATTTCAAAATAACTCCAAAGGTGGGAGAAAAACTGGTGATTTTAGTAATAGCTCACAAAAAAAATGTATAAGTCTTCTCCCTTAAAAAAATTCATGTTTCACGTTTAAAGATAAGCGGAATCCGAATAACGAGTTACAAAATTTGCTACGAACAGTTATTATCCGTCCGACGTAGGTAATAATAATTTTTTGGCAAAACTATAAAAGCTTATAGGTACTTGAAATTTTCAACAAATATCAATCATGGCCTGCCAGTGGCTCAATTCTTCAGAAAAAAACGCTACCTCAATTCAAGGATATTTTTGGGAATTATAAGAGGGAAAAATTCATATTTTTCAAGGTTTTTCGCTCAAATGTGTATTTGGTATCAATTCATCTAGATTTTAAGACACGATTTATAAATCGAATGAGGTTTTCAACTAGTTTTATTCTCTGCTCTCTTCAAATTCGGTTATAGATTTAAACGAAAATTTTGCACGGTATTCAATATTCTTCAGATGAAGAATATGCTTCAGACGCTGACCTAATTATGATGATTGCATCTGTCACCATATTTTTTGTTTTTATATGCCTCTAATTTGTATAGATTCCCCAAAAATGCTATAGCGACCAGAAAGCGATTTGGATGCATCTCAATGGTCCTAATATCCGATTAACTGTCTTATAGCAACGATTTCAACCTGCAGATGAAATATATTTATTGTTGTATAGAGGCCACTAATGATGCGGCAAAATGCCGTAACTTTTAATCGAGCTCGTCTAGAAGGAAAAAGAACATGTGCACTGGGAAGTGACTTTTACTACAAACGCCGACCGAATCGTCTACTTTTATCGATAAATTGCAGTCAAATGAACATCCAGAAATGACTCGGGTTTAGAACCTGTTCGATCTTGGTTTACGGAAAGGATTATCGTATGTGATATCAATACGATTGCCGGCTAGGGAGGTTTCGCGAAGGTCGGAATGGTTTGGAGATTTATATACACGCGCATGATAGCAAATGTAGCGTTATTAATGGGGTTCCGACGAAAAACGGCCCTGCAGAGAGATGACTGATAGGTGTTGTGTCGAGTAATGGATGTGCTATAGAGCTGAGGGAGTCGCAACGGCGAAAGGGTTTAGCCTTTTCTATAGTAGAAAAGGAACTCTTGCTTCCCTCGTGTGGTACACACTTCAATTGAAAAAACTCGATACCTCGTTCCGTTCCATATTCAAGCAGAAATTCGTTTTGCAATATCATATAGAGGAATATCGATGAGCGGGATTGTGCCGACGTATCTCGTCTGAAAAGAGTTGTAGAGCTCTCTACAATGTCCGATCGAATCCATATCAATTCTCACAACCGTTCGAAGTGCGATAGTCGGAAAATGGAATCGGTGACAAGCTCATTCTTAAGACGTCTGTTGAATTTTTATAATCCCTTGAGACGCAACGAATTATAATACGAAATAAATAATAAGTAAATAATTGTGTAAATAATAATGTGTAAATAATAATAAATGTGTAATAAATGTAAATAATTTTACAAAATAGAAACGGCGATAAAAATCATCCTTATTCCATCGGTGTTCTCTCTGATTTAACTAAAGTTCGTGCGAGGAGAAAATAAAATTAATTCCCTTTTTTCACCTACTGAAATCGACTAGAGTGAACATTTTGGTTACTCAAACTTGTTCACAGCCTCAAGACGATCAAGGTAGTTTTATTTCATAATGATTAACTATAATTTATCGAACCGGAAACATTTTTCATTATACGGTTTCCCCTCACTCCAAATTTTCACAGATGATGACGAGTGTTTAGTTCTATATCTCCATGTACCAATAAAAAACTATTCATTTTAAATATAATATTTTATTACTTAATTTAATTATTATTAAATTATCATTCTGGTATCTTCTACACGATGGAACCTTGATTTTCAATTTATTCCATGTTCCCGAAAAATCGCCACAGTTGACCAATACCAAACACGTCCGCTTGCCATTGGCATCGATTTTCTCAGCATTAGTTCAGAACAACCAGCTCATGCTGAGTGGTCCGAATGTTATCGTCTGCAAATTGTCGCCCGCGGTGAAGTGGCGGACAACTACGGCCAGCTGTCAGTAAATATTTGCTTTCGATCGATTCGTCATTATGTTGCGACTGAGGAGTTCCGTCGTCTGACTTCATGAACAAGGGCTTTCACCTTCCGAGTATTCTAATAACATAATGAAACGCCGTTTATATCGTTCGTCTCGAATTCGAAAACCCACAACATAGCGCATATTAATATATTATAGAGTATAAAAAGCCCATCGAACTCAACCTTTACGCCGGTGCGACCACTTATAGATCCTGGAGTATTGTGCCTTTTTCTCGCATATCCTTTGGCGAATCCTTCAAACGACAAATGTGTAGATCGCTTCTTAGTAAGCGCTCCACTGTCTGAAAACGATTTTTCTCACAAGCCAGGTCAGCCATGACCTTCGATGGGTAGAACGTTTTTGCGCCTCTGAAGAGGTCTTGGAGAGCAAAAAGTACGATCTTGATGACTTCGCGCGAGTAATATCAACTGGAAGAGGAAGGCAACAAGAAATATATGAGAGTGGCAGCTGCCACGTTGGGGTGGGAAAAATGCCAAGGTACTCTGAGTCACCCTGGAAGGTTTTAGTTGCATCACCATCCGCATCTTCACGTCTACCGAATGAACTTATGGTCGTGAAGGTCGAACCTCCTCCCCATCTCCTGCATTCCTCTTCGTCTACGGCTGAAGCTAATTTTTTTTAACTTCGCCAGTCCTTAGGACTTTCCTTTCAGCTGCGCACCTAATTGAATCTAGGACGAAAATATAAGTCGTACTTATTGGCTTCGTGATTGTTTGTTAGGGATTTTTTCTTGGCAAGCGCTACCAGCAGTTGAACTCTCTAGCTACTAAGTGTAAAGCCTTATTTCAGCTCAAACAAGTATACAGTGCACGCCTGAGTGCTGCTGGCGTTTAGTCGCTATACAAGAAGTGTTAATCGCTGGAAGGGGTGTCAACCACCCTTTATCAACGTCCCATTTTAGAGCCATAAATTACCCTGCGAGCCTAACAAGACCCTCGTGACTGCAACGTGCCTTGGAGACCGTTGGAGAGGCGCTTCGCTCTTCTGCTCTCTTAGCATGCGACAAGGACCCAAAGAGCCTTCAGGCCAAAGCTACAGATGACAGACTTCATCAACCGAAATCTAGCAATCGATCAATCCCAAGGCAAACTCTCAGTGCATTGTCGCAATAAGAATGTTTATAGTGTCTTATATTTACAGCAAATAAATCCAGCGAACCCTTCAAACCTATGAGTTTAAATTCAGCTTGTTCTCACTGCATTGAATGCTCAAAGGTCCATTGTCCTTTAATAAACCCAGAGTCACCTGAAGATACCCTCAAAATAAATCATAAATCTACGGGGACTTCCGCCTCTCAATCATTATACCCCACCACCGCTTCCACTCTCACTTAACAGTCCTTTCACGACCGCATATAATTTCAAACACTTGATGGTTCTCATGGCTGATCGTCATTTGACCGCAAAAAATGTTTGGGTTATAAACAGTGTCCTGTCATTTTTCGAAGATCACGCACGTAAACCAACGCTTTCAAAATCTCCTGAAAACCTTTAATGTCTCATTAGGGACTAGTATTCCACACTGCACTCTTCCCAGCAGCAAATTAAGTATACAACACGAATTTTAAGGTTCAAATGCCTTCACTTAATTTCCCACACCATAAATGTGCTATGCCCTTGGTAGAGCCTGAAATCCTCCCACAACTAGTCCACTTTTTCAATTAAAAGCAGCCTTTACCGGTTGAAAGGTGAATACCCCAGCACTTTCCTCAAACGCTCGCATGCGTCGACGTCAGCACGAACGGAAGTTTCTCGAGGGCGCCTTTGTATTGGACTGTCTCATCTCATACGTGCGCGATTGGTCGTAGTTTACTCGCCGGCTCGAATCGTTGGTTTTTATTTCCCGTTCGAATCAACCGAACGCCGTGAACCTGCGCCTCGCTCTCCCTTGAGGGCCTCTCCTGTTCCCTATGTTTACTATCCCGTAGCCCCTATCGTCAGTCTGAGCCTCGCCATCCTCTTTATCCATTTCTGCCACTTCTGCTATATCCTCGCTTTTGCTCTTATCTCGAAAACAACTCCTCTCCGGAATGAATTCTCTTTCCCCAGCACCGCAAACAGTGGCCTCGTTTCATTGGTGCCGTAAAAACCCCCCGTCGGCAAAGAACAAATTTCTTTTCATGTATGTATACGCTGGTTCGCTTTTCGGATCCGCGGAAAAGCCAACCGGTCCATTACACCGTGAAATGTTTTGCTTCTACTGTCTGCTTTCCGTTTACGCGGCGTCAATTTACATAATTTACTCGATCCCGTCCTTGGGCGAATTCTCCTAATTGGGGCCTCAAACATATAAACAAGAGATTCGGTAGAACCACTTCTCAGATTGTGCTAAGGTTTATTGTGCTGCATCGATCCCTAATCGAATGTTTTTATGGAGAATTTGTTATCGAGACTAATGGATGCTACTCTTTCACGTTTCAATATTCTTTGGTTGGTTATTCAACAGTAAACCATTGTAATCGCCCAAGAAATTTGTTTGTAACCTCCTCAGAATTTGATGTTTTACGTTTCACGGCCTCTATAAAATCCGTATATAAATAAATATATTGTAATTTTAATTATTTTTCTTAATTTCCAAATTAATAAAGAGAAAGTTTGACGAGCATTAGAACGAGTAAGGAACGACTTTTTTTGCCCCGAGAACTTGAGCTTCTCATGCCAAATTTGTTGAAATCGCTCAGCTAAACACAAAAGATGTGATAACTCGAGAACCAATAAAGCAATGGTCTCATTCGATTCAGTGTCCAAAAATCTATAGAAATTGATTCCAAATACACCTTTTTCTGAAAAACGTTGAAAAATACTAATTTTTCCCCCTCAACATCCCACAAAAATACCTCCAATTTGAGGTAGCGATTTGGCTAATAAAGAAGCGATTTTAAGACCAAAATTGATTTTTGGGGAAATTTTCAGAACTTGGCTAATATAGTTTCGTCAGAGAAGAGTTGATGGCGTACGGCGGACGGAGATAATTTTTTTTATTGGGTATTCGGATTCTGCATACCTTGAAACGTAAAATATCAAATTTCGAGGCGGTTAGAAAATGTTTTTTCTTGAGCCCTTACAATGGTTTATTATGGAATAATAAAAAAAAATCATTCTGGGCCTGTAAGTGGCTCAATTTTTTATCAGAATCACTGCCTCGATTTCACAGGGATTTCAAGGAGTTTTTATGGGGAGAAATTGGTATATTGGTTTTGATTATAGGTGAGTATAATATTAATTTATATAGATTTTTTGACGCTAGATCGAATGATGCCATAACGGAGTTGATAGATTTAATAATTCTCAAGTTACCGCTGCGTTGATATGAAATGTTGAGGTTTTGAGAAAAAATCCATGATGGAGTTATAATGCGAATTTATGAAGTTATAAAAATCGCTTTATAGTTGATCGTGCTCATAAAACACTCTTTAAAAAAGTTCTAATAATTCATTTTTGTAGAAAGTAATTCTAATTTTAACTAGATAAGTTCAGAAAAATAAAAATTATGAAAATTACGATTGTTATTTAGGTAGGAGTTTTCCGTATTCTCGTACCAATCTGTTGTCAAGTGGAAGCGTTCACAAATGTTCGGGATAGTTGATATCAAAAGTCGATGGTATTTTTAAATCATAATTTAAGCAAAGGAATAATAAACCGTAGCACAATAATATACTGCGTTTTTTACTGAAAGTTGGGAGCAAGTGAAAAATAGCAAGGCAGAATTGTCGTTTTGAAAAGAGCGGCAAAATCACTTGAGGGGCGAGTAATTGGTTTTCCTCGAGGGTATTTCAGTTTACCTAAGCCGAGGAGGTTTTGTAACATCGCGAAAAATTCCCAAGCGTTGAAAATAAATTGGATGAAAACTGTCGTTAACGCTGTTTTCAGTTTCTATACTGTTTAAATGATGCATCATTTACTGAAGTATAAAGCATCCTGTTGTAAGATGTAAAAATTAAACCCCATTTCGGTCATTAAGAAAAGTAAGATTTTTTTCAATTTTAATAGAACGCAATGATTTGAATGCAACGTACGGTGAAAAATTCATAAACTGCCGTCTCTCGGTTACGTCTACGTTATGCCAACGAGATGCCGCCTGAATATACTATTCAATGCTGAGGGAGCATTTCAAATCTTTTCATCAAAGAGCGTCAAGCCAACCGGTGAATCGCCATCGTGATGACCCTTTTCACCCGAGGATTAATTGGAAAACCCGACCATCCCTTTCTTGCAGAGCTTGCCTCCTTTATTAGCTTGTTGCTCTCTCTTGGATCTCTTCTGCAGACCGGTTTGATCCCTGACAGCTCATCTCCCTCAGTTTCCCCAGGCCGAGGGTTGTAAGTAATTTTAACTTGAAAGGGTGAAAATCGCGTATAGTGATGACGAAGGATTGGATTCATTTGATAGCGAAGCGGAGACCTCCGAGAGATATAATTCAGCTGAATATATGGTTCAATATAGGTCTCGGTAATTTTAATAAAAATAATGGCATCAAGGAGATCTCAAGAAATTAAAATGAACGTTATCGCGTACGCGAACGCACCGATTCCTCGTTAGAATTTCCACTCTTAGATTTACAGAAGCGTACGTAGCAAAAGTTCGCTCGAATGTGAACTTCGACTCACTGTAACCTATAGCGTTGGAGTAAATGAACAAACATGAAAATAATGAGATGATACAAACTGTATTCAACTGTATTGACACGTGAGTTCGGTTCGTTAACAAAACTAACTTCGCCGTTGAACAGTTCCAGCAGCAATTTTGTCATCTCTTCTCGCGATACGGCGTAATTATAATTACATTCTATGCGTTGGGAGCAGAGAAGCGTTTTCTTACGACAAAATCCAGTTCCAATAACCGAACGCAATCTCGGATCAAAATGGACAACTGAATGGAACTGAATGGAACCACGTTTCCCGCTGTGAATTATTTTTCAAAAAAACTCTAGTCTTTTGATGCGAAACATAGCTCTCCGCAGGTGATCGAATCAACGAGGAAGGAATCCTTACAATAGCTAGCTCGTCTGTATTCAGAACGAATTTAATTCAGTATCAGTTGGATATTCATGGGGTAATATTTTTCATCCCGCCCTAGCAACTCTAGGTTCATCAGTAACGATTACATTTTCCCAACAATGCCTCCTCTCGCTTTCTCAATAGACCTGCGATATTCGAGCCGTCGAGGACGAGGAAGTAAACGAGCTCGAGGAAAATAACGAGTGGAGACGGGTGAATAAGAATATTTTCCCTCCGATTCGCATTCGGCAACGGAAAGTGGCAAGAAGGGGCCGGCCTTCTAAATTGTGAGAAAATATTTCCGCTCAACCCTTTTTTGCATAAATATGTAAAAAAGGTTTCCAGAGGACCACTCGGTGCCGCAAGATAAATACAAGGGGGTACAAGTCAAGCACGGGCAAAGCTCGTGGCGCATTAAACGTGAAAAACTTATATAAATCACCGGGACACTTTTCCTTTACGGTATCCTCTTCCACTGCTTACTTTTCGTATACTTTTTCATCTCATTCTTTCAACGCCCGAGAGCGAAATTTCCAGCTTCTTGGAGGGAACAATCGAGATTAATTCCGATGTAAAAGAAATAACCGCTCGCAGGTTAATTCGAATACTCGAGAAGCTCGAGATTTTCATTATTATTTGGTTCGCAAACGATGTTCATTAATCGAGCCTTTGCCAAGATAATTAGAGTGGAAAGAATTTGACGAGAAAATAGTCTTATTTAAAATACAAAATTCTAATTAACATTCCGAGATGAGGAGAATGAAATTTCACAAAACTCCCAAACTAATGCATTCACAAACTGCGAATGGTATAATATCCTAGATGTTTTTCTCGGAGTTTTCTGTCGCCACGTTTTACGATTGTGAGTAGTTCACAGACTGCGAGCAAGAAACCACACGTTAAGTTTAAGTTGCTCAGAGCTATTTAAACTTGAGCACCCGACTTTCGAAGACTGACCCTTTTCAGGGGGAAGTTTCCATTTCACTGTAGTTTGACGGAAAACGTTGATCAAGCAACGAAAACAGTGTGCAAATCGAGGAATGGGGTAGGAAAAGGGAATGTTGAACAAAAAATACAGCTTTTCCTTATTTTATCCTTTTAAACTTTTTAGCGCTCGCCGCAACGTGAACCATTTTCTTTCAATTTTTCTTCCTTAATTTATTCCTATATAGAAAAAAAGCAATAAAAAATGCAAATCCCAATGTCGAGAGTGGCTTCTCCTTAACCGTCAACCGGGGTTTTCCATTAAATTGAAAAAATATTGAGGCACATGCTCGAAACATATTATCTTTCGCGGTTTCACTATGTTTTCATCCGAATCAAGTAGGAATTTCGTCCTTTCATTATTCGAGCTCCGAAATGAAAAAAGGTCCACTTTTCTTTTACTTTAAGAGCCTTTATTGTAACGTGCGCTAGGTCGAGAACACTTCACAGCACCTCGAGACAAAAACGCTTTTACAAGTTTCTCCACTCTTAACCCAACCTTAAAAGAAAAGAGCATCACCCTGCGAGGAAAACTGAGCACCTTGTACGATGCGAATTATATAAAACTGCACAACGAGGAGGAGAAGAGGTATACGATTTATTGAGAAATGGCCGGAGAGATTCAAATGAAATAAATAGGGATTGCTTAGAATTTAGACCCAATGGGTGTAAAAATCGCAGATTTTCCATTTTCGAACTTGAATTTTTTTAAAAATTCGAAATGTATCGGAAAGGTCGGTATTCAGAACTTCGGTGTTTGCTGCGCTCTAACTAACGAACGAGTGGATTTTATACATAGAAAATACATTGGAAAGTTGAAAGCAGATACATTTTTGAACATTTTCGTCATTTGTATTGGTACGATTACTTTCTCCCCCGTCGAGCTAGAGCGAAAACCTGTTTTTTACCAAAAAGTGAAATATATCTCGAAAACGGAAACAATCCGTGTCATTTTTTTATTTTTCGTCGATTCTAAATTGAATTATCTCAAAATGCTTCCACAGAAACTGTTGTTTCTAAATTTGCGTACGTGGCGAAAAACAATTCTAAAGTAAAAACTTCAAAAGTGTGAAAAACGAAAAAATTGATTGAATGACTTGAAGTCCTCGCAAATGGCCGTTTTCACTTTCGATTCGAATGCTACGTCTAACTTTCTGCAAGAATGAGTAATAAAATATTATTAAACAGTCCTGTAAATACTTGCAGTGAGTTGTTAAAGCTGAATAACATAAAGGCGGTGTAATACTAAAACTGGGAAAAACTAATCTTTGTCGTGTATTTGCCGTTTTTTTGACGTCAAATTCGGATTCAGCGTTCAATTTCTATGAAGAATAGCTTTCAAAATCGCTTAAAGAACAAACATTTTAATTTTTCACCCTTGCCGATGCCAGTGTAGTCAAGAGCTTGGTTTACGGAAAAACGTTTCTGTCGTGCTGTATAAATTTATTTTGCCAAATTTTTTTATAAGTACGTGTGTAGGGCGTTCAAATGAAGGCTCCTGCATAATAAAACAATTGATTCACACAAATTTTGACCCCGAAAACCAAGGTTAAAGTTCGAAATTTGAGGGTCCAAAAACTTATTTTTTTGGACCACTTGCAGATTTTTTCGAGAATTGAAAAAAATCACACAAGTACATCATGGTGAGATACAACATTCCTGAAAATTTCAGATTTTTATCTGTATTGAATGACGAGTAAAAAATCGTTAACCGATCGGTTCAAAATAAACGCAGGGGTATCCCTTGATTTTTTCGTGAAAAACTTTTCGATTTGGATTTTGTTCAAAGTTAGCAAAATGATAGTTGACGGTGTGTATATAAATAATATAGGCTTCATTCTTCGTTTCTTTTGTCCTAAATAGATGAGAATAATGTTCAAAGTTGACAAATGGGATCTGTTCGTGTGAATTCCACCAATATTGTTCAATGAAGTATTAAAGACAAGTATTGGCTGAAGATTACAAGTAGGTTCAAGCAAGTGACAAAAGAAGAAATTCCGAGAAAAAAACTGTTGGTCAAAATAGGGTAAATTACAAATTACACTGAACATAGGTAATTATTTCGGCTGATTTATCTACTTCTCCATTTTCTATGGATGTTTTAAACATTTCTTTACATCAAACGTGTATAGTTAAAGGAGAGGGAAGAGCACGAGTTTTGAAAAATTCTTTTGAAAAGACGTGTCAACTATTCTCCCGTATTTTGCACGTAGCTAGGTTCCAAGAGCGCTCAGTGGATAAGGCTGTCCACGGTCACTTTATAAACAGTCGAACGTCGATGGAGCCTGTGTGAAGAAAAAATGTTGCGGTATTGAAGCTTTGGTTCAGTCGTCTATCGCTATTTCCGCATACGAACGAGAACATTCTACTTCGTGAAAGGATTATTTTCTGTTGCTGATAGCTATTGAAGATCTAGTAAACCAAAAAAAATTACGGGCAGAAGAGTCGCCGTTCATTTCCTTCGATTTCCACCGTTGAACGTATAGAAATTTAATCCAGCTCTAAAACAATGCTCAGATGTGTTCCAATCGGATAAAGTTATTACTCGAATTTGTTTTCGCTTAGAACCGGCTCGTAAACACCGAGCAACGGGAAAGTTTCAGACTCGAAGGAGGGGCAGTTCACATGTAGATCCGTATCCTCCTTCGCGAGTTCAGCAATAAATCCGCAGGCGCCTTTTATTGCAGGGGACGGAGGAAAAAAGCTGAAAAGGGCTGCAGAGCATCGGGCGGCTGGGTCTTGTTGGTTGTTGGTTTTATAGCTTGTTTCCAAGAAAGTAAAACTGCTGGAGGGGAGGAAGAAGGTCGAGGGATACGAAGCGGAAGAGTGCCAGTCGGCGAGGGCAGTGCCAAGCAATATTTTCCGAACAGGACGAAAAGAGGGATGCGAAGGATGCGAGGGCCTGCGAGATCTAATCTGCCCAATATTGCTGAATGTACAGGATATGCAGTAGAGGGAGTCGCCTTTGGCTCCTTAGTTCCCTCAAAGTCCTAAGGATCAAACCTAGCAGTATCCGGATATGGAAGACTGTAGGTTATAGCCTCTTTTATTTACCCGTTGTCACGGTGATATCCAGCGTTGCGCGAATTGACTTGCGGAAGGTGTCCGTTTTATATCGGAAAAAAATATCGTAAACGTTTATCACTGGTTCATCATACGCGAAACCTGCGAAAGGCCCTAACGAAATAAGTGTAAACACTCCGTATCACAATCTTCGCATTTCGAATCGAACGAAGAGAAGAAAGACGAGTTTTTCTTTAGCGATAAATCCAGGCGAATAAACGAAAAATACGCTGCAATGTAGAGTGGATCTTTCCAAATGACCGTTGCTTTAACTATGGCTATTGTCGGCTATTCTTTCATTATAGTGACAAAGCTGATGAGTTGGTAGCATGAATTTGTCGCCACAATAAAAAAAAAAAAAAAAATCGAAATATTAAAACCAGTGGTGTGCAAAGATCGCACAGCATTTCCATGTTTGTGTCGGCTAACAGATATAAACAATTATAAAATCAACAAAAGCTCCCAAAGGCCCCACGATACAATTTACTAAAAACGTAGTCGCCATTTAGTCGAATGCCTCGTGAAGCCTTTTTCGACAATCCCACCCAGAAGATGATTTTTTGCAATGCGCCGCTATCTCGATTGAAAATGCTATTTTTTCGCCTTGAACTGAGTTTTTCAGTATTCTGTTTTCTCCCTATTTTTGCTTTCTTATTTCTCTGCGGCGCTATGCTCGCCAACCGAATTATTATTGTATTTTTCCTAATTTTATAATCGGTACACGCCCGTCTCATGAATAAAGAAATAAATAAAACAACCCAGGAGAGCGAAAACCGCAGGGAACAGGTTAATAATGCGGAAGTACTGTGTGTGACCTTAACGATGCAAGACCATTTTTGTGTAATGGGATAATTTTTATAGAAATGGGACACCAAAATAACGCGGGCCAATAGATAAAAAACCAAACTTCATCCGCTTGCCAAACGAACAATATGAGACCTTCAAAAATATTGATTGTGACGGCCTGTAAAAACCAAAATAGAAAAAACTCTAAAGGAATATATCTCGGAAGTACTTTTTGTCATTTAAAATCTAATAAAAGCTAATTTAACACATTTACTATTGGAGATCAATTTCTGAGAATTTCATTGAATCTAATCTATTTTTCATGGAGTTTGAACGGAAAAATTCTTACAACCGTTCCAGAGTCGACTTTTCAGGCGATCACACTATTTATATTTACTACGTAAACACGAAAGTAAAAATAATTTAAGTTAGATTAAAACAGAAACATTCCTATACCTGAAACCAGAATTGCTTTATGCCAATTTACATTTCCTCCTTATTATTCTTTAATTAGCCAACACCTTGTTCTTGAAGTCTCAACACTATTGCTGGTATAAGTTCATTACGAAAATTCCTCGTTCAACACCAAAAATCGCGCCGCACTTTAAAATTCATGCAATCAAGAAAAAACTCGCTTATGCATTCTCCATAGAACGACACGCCATTTCAGCGGAACTTGAAGCAGTTTGGGAATAACGAGGTTTTTTACCACTTTTATAGTTCACAAAAGAGTTAGAACCTCGCTACACCCGGAAAATGAGAAACAGTAGTTAAAGCTTCACCTCCTTTATGAACTCGGGTAAACGGCTTCTCGTATCCGCTTTTTTGCGTTCTTGATCCCCTTGTCGAGCTAACTTCCTCCTTCTTAATGGGCTCCCGTATGGATAGAGCCGCTCCCCCTTTGGGTTTATTGACTCCGCGCCTGTAATCGAGTTGAAGTTGGGCTTTTTGCAAGCAATGTTTCGAAACTTGCGGAGAAACTGTAAGGATACGACGCAAATGGCCGTTCACTCGGTTGTATTAAAAATACTCCCGCGGCCAAAGGTGCAACGAGGTACGCTTTTTATGACACCGTTACCTCAATCCTCCGCGTCTCGAAATGCAATTCAAGCGACAGCAGAACGTTATTTTTATGCGACATAATTTCTATAGTAGAGGGGTTGTGAGGGGGAGAAAAACCAGGCGACTTAATATTATCCAGATCTTTAATGACTGGCCGAGCACTTTCGCCCATTCGGGCATCTTCAGGGCGACGTGGAACCATGAGGTCCACAGCCTCCTGGAGGAACTCATGGAAAGACCTGGAGAATAAGTCGCCTAAGTTCAACACGCCCATGGTATAGAATAGAATAGAATAGAATACGTTTATTATTAATCTGTACAATATTAGTGCCGGAGGCCCTCTCTTCCATAATGCACAGAAAAAAAAATTACAGTTAAAATTAAATATAGTCGTCAGGAGTTAAGTATGTCAGGCATACACCAATGGAACATAAAGGAAAAATGTATACCTAGTCGCCGTTAAATGAAGATCTCCGCCAATTAATTGAACGGCACTTCGAACTTAGATAAATACGTGGTGAAGCCAGCCGACAGTTAGAAGATCATTAAAAAACATTGTGAAAAGTGCGACGGGCAGATTTCATTAGCATGGCCACCATAGTGGTTCAATCGAGAGAGGCTACATTGATAAACAATCTCACTCTGCACTGTTCACCGCTCGCGTTCATATTGCGTTTAATTTAAACTCTCGAGATTTCCATTTTAATTACGTGCGATGCTGTTTTTCCACGAGAACGCTTCTTCGTAAATTGATTTTATTCCAGTTAGGCCAGAAGGGTTCAATGAGCGGTATAACAGTCAATCTATCCATTCTCTTCGCTCTCGTAAGCCGTTTGAATCACCACAGAGGCAGCGATGGCTCCCCGGGAACTATTCATTGGACGTATCGGTCCATTTTGCTGTTAGTAAATGGGAACCATTATCAGAACGTTTATCCCACGCTGTTTCATTCAAAACGGCGAACAGTGTAATTAGTATCAACAGAGAGGAAACTATTTCGCTGTACTGTCAAGCAACTAAAACATTTAAGGTGTTTCAGTTCTTGTTGGAAAAAAATGGCTGATGGTGAAGCAGAAGAATGAAAATCAGGTGCTACGGATTGTCTTATCTTATCGTCTTATCTCGTCTTATCTTCTTATGTTATCTGCTTATCTTATCTTCACATCATATAACATGTTATCATTTCCCCTCTCTTCAATTGTGCCCCTTTTTTGGCTGGTGATGATTCGCAGATGAAATATTGAGAGATGCACATACATTCTATGCTCGAGGAATAGTCCAGAGAGTCCAGGTTGCACCACAATGAATCATTCTTGAAGCATTGCATCCCTTCACGACAGTTTCCATGAATAACCATTGTTTGGGTTGATGATGCAACTTCAGCTTCAACTTTAAAGGGCAGATAAAATGGGTAATGTTTTTACCGTTGGAGGTTTCTTTTAATTGGAACTTGTCTGCAGATTCAATCACTAGAAACAAGAATGAATCCTGCCGACCAGATTTTGTGACGTAATTCATTTTCTTTTTCCCGCAAGAGTTCTTTCCTTTTTGCCGAGAAAGAATTTCGAAGGAAGTTATGGAAAATAAAGCGCTGGAAACCACACAAGTCCGCAAGACAGGCGGGCAGACAGGTCGAGTCAATGAGGGCCCGAGCGGGGCAGGCCTTCGTCTTATTTATATGCAAATCAGGGTCAGGTGAGCTAGAAAGGCCAGCCCAAGGCAGGGAAGAAATGGAAAAGTCGGGCAAGTTGGAAAAGGAGAAGCTGCAACAACCAATGGAAAGCGGGGAAGTGCCCTTTGCAGTTGACGAGGGTGGGGAACGTTTCGAGAGTATTCTGAGCAAAACTCATTTCTTACACCTGTTCAGTTCAGATCTCCAAGATTTGAGCACGTTAAGTCTTTCTCCGCCCGCCGTTCAAAGGCACCCTGCTTGTAACGTATCGCTTCTAATAAAA
This sequence comes from Tupiocoris notatus, assembly GCA_037159825.1. NCBI lineage: Eukaryota > Metazoa > Arthropoda > Insecta > Hemiptera > Miridae > Tupiocoris > Tupiocoris notatus. The sequence goes on along the minus strand of JASJUZ010000148.1, from coordinate 411,058 downwards.
GGTACTTCCTTGTTTAAGTTGTGAGTTTCCAGCCAAAAATGTACCTGCTCTTGGTCCTGTTCGAATCGCCTATAGAGAGAAGAATAATGTTATCCCAACTTGGTAAAGTCGAAGGAAAAAATTATGCTCACTTACTCAAAACGCTTTATAACCATTATTCTCGAATTTCAGAACAGGAAACTGGGTTCAAAAAGTTTCTTATTCCTCCCGCTGGCATACTGAAGACTGGAAATCTCCGATTGACCAGAGTTTGCTGAGTAGAATGTATGAAGCACGTAGTGAAACACTTCCAGTGGACTTCCTAACTCTTCTAGGCACAAATATACACCAGTCAAGTTGCGAGGAGGGAGGGTAAAGGTTTCAAATCCCTTTCTTCTCACTGGACAACGATGAACACCTGAAAACTGCGGGATTTCACAATAAACCACCGTTGTTTCTATTATTGTTTTTACTGAGGTAGATGAAATTGCTGTCTCTTGAATGTTTCGGGTGAATGAAAATAAATAGTACTGCTTCACGTCATAATCGCGGTCCATTTCTTTAGCCGTGTGGGCTTACCGTAAAGCGTGCGTCTAGTGGCTGTCCATTTGGCCGATACAGTGGGCCCTCAAAGGCGCTCCATCACTGGACTTCAGTGGGCGTGAAGTGGCGGAATTAAAACGGTCTGCGTGGGAGGGGGTCGCTTTTCAGGGGTGGACTTTTAGCTAGGGCCAACGTCGGCGTGGAGAATGGGTGGTTTGGTTCCACGGGCTTGGAACAAGGTAGAGGCGTTCCCGGAGGTATTTGTCAGCTTGGATGTGGGAACGGACTGGAGGCAGAAAGGAAGAGGAAGTCTGGGCGACTATATATTAGATTGAACACAGCGTACTTTATCAAAAGGTAGGCGGATTTCTCTCCCTAACTCCTTCTTGGATCTAGAGGGCCTTACAGATCACCCTGTAGTGTCTAGAGTGGACAGAACCGGACCACTCTGCGAGCCGTTTCCTGGCAAAACATAAGCGGTCGAATGCTGTAAAGGTAAATACAAGTGCGGTTTTTGCTGAGCACAAAAGCCTCGAATGGCCAGTGGTAATCTTGTTAACAAACCCTATTTTTTCTTTCCTTACAAAGCTACAATGTACTTACTGTAACCTGAAGGACGATGTGTTGTCAATTGTGTACCACAACCTCGTTTTGAAAATGTTATCACATTATTTGATCGACATCCCAAGGAGATATGACCGAATTTTTCGTCCTCTGACCCATATTTGACCACGAACTCATTGAACGACAACTGATCAACACAAACAAAAAAAATTACCAAACCCAACCGCCAGTTAATCACCACACAGTTATTTATAAGCCACTTATCAGAGTCACCGATTCAAAACGGGAGCTAAAGACACTATCAAATAAATGATGAACGAAAGCTTCAGATAAAAATATCCAAAAACGAACAGGAAAACCAAGGGCAGACAAAGGTCTCGGAAAATGTCCTAAATCGATTACAATTTGTTTGTTAGCTGAAAACCGCGTCCACACTATACGCGCGAGAAGGAGCTACAGGGAGCACGAACTTAGTTTGTAGAGGATGAAGGTTAATAAAGCTGAGCGTTTGATGTTGTTGGCGCTCCCTATTCGATGAGCAAATATTGTTGTTAATTATGGTGCCCTATCCTAGGCTGTTCGCCTAGGGTAGTTTTCCTTGAATGTGAATTACGCTAAGCGAGCTTACGAATACAACGTGAGATGAGAGGATAATCCATGTTACTACGGGAGAATCATGGTGGAACAATTTGAAAACCGCCATTGCATTGTGTAGTAGCTAGTAGGTGACATAGGAGGTTCAATAGTCGGCCACAACTGTGAAAGTAGCGCTAGGAGCGCACAGCTCTGCCAATTTTGATTATACATACCTATATTATATCAAAATTCAATATTATATGAAAATATAATAATCAATATGAAATATATTAAGTTGACAACCTTGAAAATTAAATACCGTTTATACATTAGGAAAATTGGAAAATTATTTAAAATGAAAACTATCTTTACACATAATACGAATAATTTGAAAATCAAGAAAAAAAATTCAGACAGTTGTACAAGCTTTTGAATATTGAGAAAACTGCAGAACTGATTAAAAAATTACGAAATTGATGCAATTAGTTTATAAATAAGGAAAAGTGGACTACCAATTCGAATACCTACTAAATTTTTTTACAATTTATTTTAAAATAATATTATACCTATGTACACTTTATTGAAAAGATTATTTGAAAAAAGGGACAAAATTTAATTTTTATTAGCAAATCAAAACAAACAAAAAACAAAATACAATACAATTTTTTTTTAAATTACAATAATTTATTGACAAGTTTTTAAAAAACTACAATTATCTATTAACAGTTTTTTTACATTACAATAATTTACTGACAATCCTTTTTTTAAATCACAATAATTTACAAACAATTTTTTTGAATAATTAAAAAGTTTTTCAATTAGAAAAAAATTGAAGTTGAAAACAAACGAAATAAATTTAAAAACACATAAATTTGATCATTAAATTTGAAAGTGGATTTTTGAAATGGTGACTGTTTAAAAGTTGGGTTCAAGTTCAAGATGGGTTGAAAGTTCAAGAAGACGTTTATAGATGACATGAGAAATTTTTTTCCCCTACAATCATTTAAATGAAAAATTTTTAAAAATTAATTTATCTCATGATTAATTTTTGAACGGTTTTGAAATATGAGTACGCTCTATAAAAAATTATTTTGCACCTTGTTTGATCTATTTTATTTTTTAAATTAATTTATTGAAAACGAAAATAATGATTAATATCATTAGAGTAGTAGAATAAATTCGAATTCGCAGAACCAATACGAGGGAAATTTAATGTTGGCGCGTTAAACTGACGGACGCTTCGTTTAGGTTAGTTTTCAGTTGCTTGAACGTTCACAGATACGAAACGTGACTGCGGCGAAATCGGACTTGGTTGCTTGCTGTCAATTTTGAATTCATTTTGTGCGCGCTAGTAATTAGTGAAATATCGTAGTGACTTTCGAAGGAGTCGTTTTATTGAAATTGGCTAACATTTTATTCGATTCGGTTTCAAAATGGCTCACGGAGGCGGCGACAGCGGTGCGACGAATTTTCTGAAAGATTTAATCGCCGGCGGCATTTCGGCGACGATTTCGAAAACGATCGTGGCGCCTATCGAGCGCGTTAAATTGCTGCTGCAAGTGCAACACGTGTCGACGCAGATCGACAAAAGTAAGCAGTATAAAGGTATTGTCGACGCTTTCGTTCGCATACCGCAAGAGCAGGGATTTCTGAGCTTTTGGCGCGGCAATTTGGCCAACGTCGTACGCTATTTTCCGACGCAAGCGTTGAATTTCGCTTTCAAAGATGTGTACAAGAAGATATTCATGGAGGGCATCGATAAGAAGACGCAGTTCGGAAAATATTTCCTCGCTAATCTCGCGTCAGGCGGAGCCGCGGGAGCGTCGTCGCTAAGCATCGTCTACCCTCTGGACTTCGCGAGGACTCGTTTAGCGGCCGACGTGGGAAAAGCGGGGGCGGGACGTCAGTACAACGGCCTTGTCGACTGCATCGTGAAAACGTTCAAGTCCGACGGCCCGATCGGGCTTTACCGCGGGTTTGTCGTGTCCGTTCAAGGGATCATCATCTATAGAGCCGCCTATTTCGGGCTCTACGACACGGCTTTGGCTGCGATGCCGTCGGAGCGTAAGAAGAACCCGTTTATCAACTTCTTGATCGCCGAAGTGGTAACGACGAGCGCCGGCCTCGTGTCGTATCCTTTCGACACGGTGCGGCGACGGATGATGATGCAGTCTGGTCTGCCGAAGGAGAAGCGCCGTTACAAGAATACGGGCCACTGCTGGTCGACCATTGTGAAAGAAGAAGGCGCCAACGCGTTTTTCAAAGGCGCCCTATCAAACATGATCCGCGGAACCGGAGGCGCCCTCGTTCTTGTCCTCTACGACGAAATCAAAGCTCTCCTTTGAAAATCTCAACTTTCTCGGTGCATTGAGATATTTTACAATAATTTCCCTCTTAATAAATGAAAAAAAATGCGACCGTATTTGTTGAGGAATGTGTCTTCTTCATTTTGAATAAAGTTTATTATAAAGTACTTCTATAGAAATTCGTCTAATTTGTAAAATGAAAAATTCGAGTTGAATATTTTACAAATGGAAAATGTACAATTTTGCGTTGAATATATTGATTATTTTCAATGAAAAAAAATATCGGTTTTGATTATTTTTTAAAATTTCTTTTGAGCTGATAATTTTATGTTTTGCGAATCTATTATAATATTTTTATTTAAATTCTTTTAAATATCTTGACTGTTGACAATATGACTACATTCTGTTAAGTATCTTGAATAAACATTTACCTAATCGCTTTGGTTTGAAACATTCCATTTTTCCCATTCCTTTTTCCTGCGTTATCATTTCTAATTTTTCCGCATCACTTTCTTTTTTCATTTCACATTAAAAAAATTACCTACCTATTAGCTTGAATTTTCAAGGCAAAAAAATTAATTTACATTTTAAAAGTATTAAAAATTTTCTAAAAAAAAAAATCCTAATGTTTTCACTGTTTTATTTTCTATAAAAAATGCTTCATATTCAGGTTTTGAAAGTAGTTATTTCTAATTAAGTTAGTCGCCGACGAATGCTCGTACCATTAATGAACGTCGAAAAAAATTGTTCCAATTCCTCCGATCAGCTTTTTGTTTTCAGTGTTCAGTCTCTTGACGATCTGAATGAATTTAGTACAACAAAAAATTCTAAAAAAAATGCAGTAATTTTCAGCAGTTGAATTTTGATTTTCAAAATGCAGTTTTTATTTTCTGCATTTGTGGTGTATTCTATCATGTGCAGGGTTTAATGCGTACCTAAAAATATTGCAATATACCGAACGTTTTGTTTTTAGATTCGGAAATTTATTCGACTTGGTTTTTAAACTGCGGGAATATAAATAGCAAAGATGAGCTCGCCGAGGCTGTCAGCTGTGTGAACGAAACGATAGAAAGAGCCGGATCGGAGATTCCTATAATTCCTTTATTCTGTTTTCATTCGGAATTGAATTAATTTTCAATTTATGCTTCGCGAAACTCGTTCCGCGCCGTTTCGGAATGATGAAATGCAAACAAGCAAAGTCTACGACGGAACAAGTCGTCAAAAGCACATTAAACCTTACCCTCGTCTCTATAAATTCCACTCAGTATTCTCACACTTGAAGTGCCAGTTTCTGATTTATTGCAACTGATTTGTAAGGCTGTTTTCCCAAAGACTCAGTTCCCTTGCGGATAATTTGTCTCCTGCGTTAGCGGTTGGTAGGAATTAAGTTTCATACAGCTTTTTCTCATCTCCCTTCACTCCATCCAATTCACGTTGTAAGGCTGGATTGCCTATTCAAAGGTGGAAATTCAGTCAGACAACTTCTTAAGAAGAAATACCTGACATTTTTTTTTTTACTCTATTTATTTTATTTATTTAGATATTCAGATTAATTCGGTGAATTCCAACTAACAAAAGAAAAGAAAGTGTCCTAGCAGTACTTAGATGCTGCTAAAAATAAAGTAGGAAAATATAACAGAAAATTGTTCCAGAGAGAACAAATTAATTATTGTCAATCGTCCTACATTAACGGAAATGACCTCTGTCCTCATGCAAGAAATTACGCGTCGTGACCTCTCTAAGTAAAAAGGTAAAACGGGGAAAGTTGCACTCACCTGGAGGCTTCACGAAAAAATCGGAAAAAATAAATGAAACTTTCTTGATGAAATCGCGATTTTAAAAGGTTCAAAAAGGAAATTGTCAAAAATCTAAATAATAAAATTAATCATCTTTTCCTTCTCGTCGCATTTCTTGATGTCCGGGGGTTGTGACTCTACGGCTCCACGTCGCCCTGAAGATGCCCGAATGGGCGAAAGTGCTCGGCCAGCCAATAAAGAATCGGAAAATGAGTCGCCTGGTTTTTCTCCCCAACCTCCGGAAATAAAATTAATGCCACGTGGGGGGAAAGGGGGCAATCGGATTGTGATTGAGGTCAACCGCACGACTGATGCCCTGATGGCCCCCTTCGCCCCCTTCAATCAACCCCCCCTTCATTGCCTTGGTCTGGCAATGATGCCCGACCATGTCCTATGGCAAGGACGAGGACCCCAATCGTGACAACGTTGAACCGTTCCCACACTGATACAATCGGCGTTTCTTGCGGCCTGTATAAATACAAATCCCGTATTTCTCACTTAGGAACTTCACTTAGGGGCATTGGAGTTAGCTTCTCCATTTTTTATTTTTTCTTTTGGTAGCTGGGCAAACATTTTCGACTCTAAAGCCGGGTCCAGACGAGTGTAACGTGTAATGTAAGATTACGTGTAATCGAGCGCGAACAGTGTGGACGGCCCACGAACGCAAGGCGAACGCGAACGCGAATCCCTTTCTACTGTACTGCGAGCGCCTTTGTGTTCGCGGGAAAAACCGACAGCCGATGGATCCTCCCGAGCGCCCTCTCGAGCGTTACAAGTAATGCTCGTTGTGCCGTCCACACGTAGGATTCGCGTTACATTACACGTTACATTACACTCGTCTGGACCCGGCTTGATGATGGCACTGTCTGAGATAGTCCGATGATAAGGACAATGATGGTCCCAGTCTGAGGAAAATATGGGCTTACCGTTCAGTTGTTGAGCATAACCTGCGCTTAAAATTCAGCTAGTGAGCACATCATGCACTTAAAACTCAATTAGTGAGCACATCATTGAATTAAAATTCGATCGTGGGCATATTATGGGTTTAAAACTCAGTTGGTATCATGCGTTTAAAATTCCATCGGTGAGCATATATATCATGCAATTCAAACTCTATTAGTGAGCGAATCAAGTGCTTTCTTGGGGTCTGTATAAATACAAATCCAGTATCTCACTTAGGAACTTCAGTGATTTGAATTATTTTTCCGAAATAATGTCAATATTTGATACACGTTCGATCCGCCCTGCTCCTCTTGCCTTCTTGTAAGTCAACCAACCGAACAGGGGCGAGGCTGATAAAATAACGAATATGCATCACTCTTCCGCATTCGCCCCCTAAACGTCGACTTCTCAAGCGTTCTCTCAATGGTTAGCAGTTACGTTCCTTGATATTGAAGCTCGAACCCTCGCTCGAAGTAGCGTGATTCATCGCATCCCATTCCATGCAGTAATTCTAACGTTACTACCGTGGAAGTCGAGTCAAGAGGGTATTCCTACCTTTCAATTGCCTTCCTACGTGCTACAGATAGCGTTGGCTTCGAATACTGCTTCTCCACTAAAATGATTTCTTTCCTATGCAGGCACGCACTGATCCATCCCATTGCGGAGACATCCGTTCTAGCTCATATTGCACGAGGGGTTGCGTTTCATAAATTTTCATGAACGGTGCTCGAAGACGTGTCTTTTATTACTTAATTGCTTCCTGCATCGTCCTCCCTATTTTTTCGGCTGATAATAAATTTCTTCTGCTCGACAGCCGTTTCTTCCTGTACAAAATCGACTGTTGTAGAAATAGCTGGTGAAAAATCGGCTTCCTTTTAATATACTTGTGGATGAGCTTCTTCGACCTGATGGTCTGCAGGGCGCAAAAAGCTGGCAGTTAGCTTCTCCATTTATTTTTTCTTTTGGTCCAATGATAGGGACCATAATGGACCCAGTCGGATTTTAATAGGAATTAGGGATAGGAATAGGAATAGGAATTATGAACAGCAATTAATAGGAATTAGGAATTTGGAAAAAGAATAGGAATTAGGAACAGGAATTAATAGGAACTTAATAGGTGATCATTCCATGCGCTTTAATTGGTGAGCATAATTTTACTCCATAAATTCAACCGATTAGCATATTTATACATTTAAAATTCAATTGGTGAGTATATCATACGCTTCAAGTTCTATCAGTGAGCATATTATGCACTTAAAACTCAATTGGTGAGCATATCATAAAATTAAAATTAAATCGTAGGCATATTATGGGCTTGCAATTCAATTGGTGGGCATATCATGCACTTACAATTCAACCAGTGGGCATATCATGCACTTACAGTTCGACCGGTGGGCATATATTGTGCTTAGAATTCAATTGGTGGGCATATCATACGCTTAAAACTTAATTGGGGGTATGTAATATGTTTTAAATCCAACTTGTGATCATATCTCGTGCTTATATTCAATCGGTGATTATTCCATGCGCTTAAAATTGGCGAGCATATCGTGAGCTTGGAATTCAATCAGTGAGTAAATCACGTTTTAAAAATTCAATCGATGGGCATAATTAGTACTTAAAATTCAACTGGTGAGATATTAAGGCTCAACTCTCCCACCGAATTTATTCTAAAAATCTTTATTCATCATTCAGTTATTCCGATAAATTACAACGATAAAAATTTTGTGGGTAGCAGAGCGTTCTCCCACTGTTATTTACTCCGCGTTCTGTCACCGGGAGAGGAGCTTTGAAAAATAAAAGCTCCTAGGTGATACTCCCCCGAGCTTTCGAGAACAATACGCAGCCGCAGGGGGGAAAATATTTTCATTTTTCCAAGTCCTGTTGATCTAAGCTTGCAGTGCAGATGCGCCAGACGTTTAGGTTGATTCTCTCCGATGGATGTGCTAACAGGAGATGACGCCTCAAGGTGTTTACCTTTTAGAATAATATGTACACAGGAGCTGAGTTGGAAGTGGAGTGTGCTCAGTGTGGTCGTCTCCTTGATTCTCCTCCTACTACATCCATCGATGCGAGACCGCTGTTTGCTACAGTTTACTTCGCTCACCACAAGTTCCTGCTATCTCGATGCCGAACAAACGGCGAGGTCGGACTTATGTGGCCGCGGTAGCAGCTGCTGTAAAAAAAGTAGTCACATCGGTCCTGTATGTATTTCGTCGACGTTTTCCCTCTCATGTTGACAACGCCTGACTCCGACAGGATCCGTCGAGGATCGTGTATTTTCTCGTTAGCCCCTTGGTAGCAGTTTTCGAATATCACCCGCTATAATTCGCTGCTGACCTCGATGCTGACCGAATACGAATTTATAAGCCGAGTTTTATTTTAGACCACAGTAGATCGCTACAAAATCGATACAACGATTCCATAACAATGCCTAGCATATTAATAAATTACAGAGGAAGGTTGCTCAGGATGTCCATGGTCTCGTGTTGCTCTGAAGCTTCCTAAACTGCAGGATTACGTCAATTTACCTTTCCAACGCGTTCTGCCTATTTGTATCTATTAATTTTATGTTACGTTGCCTTCTTAATAAATGTTAAGAGTTGATTGAGTCCAACAGTTCACTGTTCTGCTGTAGATAAGACCGTTTCAAATTATATGAATGTGTCTCGTCTATTTATAATGGTTTTGGGTGCTGTAGGCAGGCAAGAAATCTCCGAAAATGCCTAACCTTGTCGGCGTTGCTGATTAATTATAGCATTTCGCGAATCTGAAGGCTGTCAATGCCTTGTTATTATGTCTGCGTCTATTCATAAATGCAGGGCGAACTTGTTATCCCACCGAGCATGATAATCTTCCGGTGAAAAGGGCGTTTATTATTTTCGCGGTTTATTGCCAACGTGAATGAAGACCGGTGTGTAAAAAAAAGATATTCATGGAAGGAGCGAAGGTCGGCGCTATTTCAACAGTAGAGTTAAGTATAAAGGCGTTGAGATGGTATTGTGTGAAATTGCGCCTCTCCTCGCTTCTCTTCCTTCATTCTGCTGTGGTCTTGTTATGATAAATAGTGACTCATCTCATTTGAACAGTACACGACTAGCTGGCCGACTCCATGGCTTCAAAACAGCAAATTGAACCTCTAATGAACCTTCGCTGAAATAGGGCCTCACTTTGTAAAGAGACCACAGTTTCCTGTCTCTCGGAAAACACTGCGGCTGTTCTTTTTCTATTGGGCGGAGTTGGAAACGCCGGTCCGTCGCTCTAATATCCCGAGCTCGCCTCGTTACTTCATCCGCCTCATTTGCGTTTCAAATTGACGATTCATCTTTTTTCAACCGTTTTCCCCTTGCGTTGATGATTGATTACTTAGTGCAGCTGAAGTTTAACGAGCGGTTACTCCGCGAGACAAAATCTGATTGGCGTTTCTGCTTTGATGTTTCCATTCGTCCGGTGGCATTTTTTCCAATTCGCGGAGGCGATTGCGCGCTAAAAATATGCGACCAATTCGTTATGGGTTCGTTACTTATGATAAGTTTCTATGTTACTAATGGAAAAAGTTCGACCTACTAGCATGAATTACCTGAACTGTCCTTCAATAGACCTCGTTACGCCTTTCATAGATGAAGTGATCTTCAACAAATTATTGATACGCTCTCAGAGCGAACCTGCCAAGTTAAAACTTGGGTCGCTCAATTTGTAATGGAATTATTAAGCTAAGATTCTCTCCTCGTTTTACTGCTTCGCGTCGAGAATCCATCTAGGCACTTGATTCGATGTTTCTCTTGAAGGTATTCTACGTAACCGTCACGTTCAACCAACTCTCGAGCGAGAACGGTTCAACAAATCCTCGTGTGTCGTTGGAGCTCGTTCGAAAGCCGCTTAGTTAACCTCGAAATCCGAGAGGACGGGTATCACCTTACTTGGATACAATTACACTTCCAAGATTCGGAAACGCTCGACTCGGTTATTTCAAACGTATCATCCTAAATTGTTTTCTCCGGTGTAGAAGATAAGATCGAATACACTGACGAGATACCCTTCATCAAAGGGCGTCTCAGGGCAAAGCCAAAATGCAACCGAATTGTTTCGACCGAATTTCATTCATGTTATTAATTAATCTAGTTAATCCAAGAGCTTTGATCGCGACTTCTCCGAGGAACCGTGATGAATTTTCATGATATCACGAAATATTCAATTTTTCCAAATGCATTAAGAGAGAATTCGAATCACGTCGTTAGAGCGAAAGTTTGACTGATAACGGTCAGCGGAAGTGGTCAATGAACAACTGACAATGATGCATTCCAGGAAGAGCTGCTATGGTTTTGAGATAAGTCACTATGCTGTTTAATCCGTGGCGCTACAGGTTGCCAAAATGCTGACAGCTGTTATTTTACTCATCATTTTAGAACTGGCTTTACAGTTTCATGGTGATACCTTCATTGGCTCCAATCTCCTTGGTGCGATTCGGAACAGAGACGGTTGTGGGAACATCCACTCTATCTCCTTGAGAAATGACAAAGGATTGATTCAAATTCCCTACCGCTACCTTCTCGACAGGTTCAGTTGTTACGCACAGCGCCACTTCTCTGCCAGGTCAGCCAATGTGTATCCACAACTCTCTACAACTTGGCCAACTTCGCACTGATTTTGGCAAAAAGACTTCAACCCCCCACCTCCACGAGGACTCGAGGAAGTTTCGTTATGTCCTTGAGATTGACAAGCGTTTGGTAGTTCGCTCGGTTCCCGCTCGGTCAATCGACAACTGCCAAACATAGTCAGGTGCGTCTCCCAACACGGTGCTCTCCAAACTCTTCAGAGACAGAGGCGGTGCTCTAGAGTCGTCAGAGAGAAAACCACGCTCTCGAAGACATTAGAGACGGTGCACGTCAGAGACAAGGATGGCGCTTTCCAGAGACAAGTAGGACGCTTTTTAAAGACTGGAGACAGAGACGGTGTCAGAGATTTCAGAGACAGACAATGATGGAAGTCGAGAAGATTGTTTCAAATTCCACTGATTTCAAATTAGTTATATCGTTATATCGATTTTGGAGTTTAGGCCATCATCAGTAACAATCTCACAACTGATTGAACTGTTACTGAGGATGGCTTGAACGCCGGAATTGATATAACAATGTAACATACTCATCTAAAAACAGTGGAGTTTGTGACAATCTCTCGGTCTCCCATCCTTGTGAAATGGGTTTCTACAATTTCAGCCCGAGTGATTTAGTAAAAGTTCAGAGACAGAGACGGTTCTCTTCAGGGACTATACCGCAACTGGTGGTAGTCTCTGGCCATGAATAGGCCTGTTTCATTCGTCACTTAGGCTCAAGTCATCGATTTCCTCTACCATCCTACTGCAAAAACTCCTTTCCAACAGCCAGTTGGGACACTCTTTCCACGAATGTTTTAAATCCTTGAAAACTATCGTCCACAAGGCTTTTTTCAAGCGGTCACCAACTTACTTTCTTTCTTAATCTTGAACGGTTCTAGTTTAGAGCATTCCATTACGGAAGCTGTCATTTCTTTAGGAATCTTTAGGAAGAATGCACACTTTTGCTTGTGAGTATTGGTGTCCGCTTGTCGAGCAGAGGAAATACGCGTGTGCTCCTCACACAGTCGACGAGTCTTTTTCTACCCGCTCGCTCGTTTCGCTAAAACAGCCCGAAGTGATTCATTTCGTTGTTAGAGATTTATAGGAGACCGCGAGAGCTTGCACAGCCTCGTTTGAAGGCCATTTGTAACGCGCGAAGCGTCACCCCTTCCCGCTTTCTCTCACGCCACGGATGCTCTCTTCGTTTCCTTTTCTCTACTAAGGTAGAATTTTCGGCAATGAGGCAAAACGCCTTGTTTACTAAATCATTCGGCCGCTTTGAAGAATGAAGTTGATGAGGGAAATAATTATTGTTCAGTTTGTTCGCTTGTTCCATCGTCGAGAAGCAGTTAAGGAGCCTCCAGTTCCACCCAGCAACCCTTCCACGTCCTCTGAGAGGCCTTAACCCATTTATTGTGCTCAACGCTTCTCTCCCCTGTCGTTCTTATTGTTGCGTCTAGTTCCTACACCTTTCACAAAACTTCGACGGAAATGCTTCCGAAAACAACGTTTCCATCAGTTCAGAAAATCCACCGTATTCGCGGGAACATTTAACGGAAGCGGGGAAATTTCCTACGTCCATGGTAAAAATCTAGGTTCGCTGGGAAATTTTCCGTCTCGAAAACATTTTTGGATATCTCAAGAAGAAAAATTTTTAATATTCGTTCGTTGAAATATGCCTAATAGGTAATCTTAAGTTATCAGCGATGATACGAAGTTGGATGAGAGATCTCAAAACTTGCCGTCTTCCACTCCGAACTTCTGCCAAGACTTGTCACGATCTTCACCAAACAGAAGCCAACAATTAAGTCGAAAAGGAAATTCTGTTAACAAGAGCCTCCGTCCTGTAATGAATCGCCCAGCTCCTCATAAATATGTATACCTCGTAATGGTCGGAATGGTTTCGAAGAGACGCCCTTATTTACTGATATTGTCCGGGAAAACTACCGCAATGCCCCGAGGCGGTGGACCCGTCTAATGAAAACGATGCAATTCAATTAGTGCTAATTAAATGAGCCTAAATTTCCGACGGAGATCGTCCCAAAGGCGATTCTCGTGCGATTCACTTTCGTTTTTGCGTATCGCGATAACATTAGTTTGATTCACGTTTCTTAAACTTCGACGTATGAGTTTTTTATAAACCCGTGTTTAAACTCAACTAAATGTAGTTGTTATGTAAAGAAAATTGAGAAAAAAACCTGATGTGTGTGTGAGGTTTTTAAATGGAATGTTCCTTTCAAAACTATGTTTTCAAAATATTTTATTATTATTATTTTTCTTTTTATAAACCGCCACTAGCTATGACCTTGTCTTGAATGTTCTTCAATTTAATCAACTTTGAAAAGTTCAAACTCAAAAAATTTCATCTGTCGGAATTCATTTCTGTTTTCTGGTCCCTTTTTAATTGTCGCAAAAATAATATTTCGATTATTATCAAAATTAAAGGAATTCTTCGTCGTCAGGAAAATTATCAGAGATTACCCAAGTAAACAAATCTTTATTTCCGATCCAAAAATTAAAAGTTAAAAATTAAAAGAATACTTTTCCTCGAGATTAGCATTGAGCGAATGTTTTCTTGAGCTATAATTCCCAAGTTTCCTCGAAGGTTTCAAAAAGTTTATGCGAGTTACGAGCACACCAAGAGGTATCACTTCAAGTGCCGGTGAACCCCATTACTGGGCGATCGTATAATATGAAGCGGAGAAAGCCCTCGACCCGGCCCACGCTTTGCTAAGCCGTGTAACCTTTGCTAGCCCCTCAGCAAGAAGTACCGTTTGGTAATAATGTATGAAGTCTATGGAGTGGGCGCGATACCTGGCCGAACCAAGGAAGCCCTTCATAACCAACGTTTCTGTAACAAGCGTCATAAATAATAAGTCGTCTCGTTTTCTTTACTCGGCATCAGTGCTGTTTAACGTGGGACGGCATTTGTGCCATGGCTGCAAATGCGTGCGGATTCTATCGGTCTATTATTCATGATAAACCCAAAACAGGGCTAAAAAATCATTTCGGTTCATTATTAATAATAAACCGTTGTAATCGCCCAAGAAAAAAATTATCAAACCCCCTCAAAATTTTATGTTTACGTTTTAGGGCCTGTAAAATCCGAAAAACCAATTTAAAAAAATCTGTCCGTCCGCCGTACACCGTCAACACTTTTCTGGCGAAACTATAAGAGCTAAATTCTTGAACTTTCTACCAAAAATCAATCATGAGATGAAAATGGCTCAATTCTTTATCCAAATCGCTACCTCAATTTTAAGGGTATTTTTTGAGGGGTTTCAAGGAATTCAATAAAAATACAACAATAAGTTGCAAAGAAGTTTTCCCTTATAGATACCAATCTGTTTTTCGGTGGGAACGTTCACAATTATTCGGAATAATTACTATAACGAATAGATTGATGGTTTTCTTACATCGTTAATAAAGCAAAGGAATAATAAACCACTGTGCTATAATTTGCAGCGTTTTCTTTATCCCCTTCTAAATTGAATGTTTAACTAAATCACCAAGGCTTTTACAATTAAGGATTTACAAAAAAAAAAAAAAATAATAATAATAAAAATTCCAATGTTTTGGAATTGTAAGTGAGTTTATACGAATTTTAATAGATTCATGAACAGTGAACGTTGAATTGAACGAATGTAAAAAAAAGGCTTGTTTTGGTGGAGTTGGTTTGTTTAACACTACTCGTGTCTTGTGGCGGAGGTATACAACAATAATTCCGCCGGAAACGATTTTTCTCAGAAAAATCTGCTTTAGACAAATTTTGTTAATACCTAATTGAATTTATAATTTATTATCGGATCACGACAAAATATAAGTGGAAGCGGAACTTTAGTCATTAGGTTAATGAAATAGTTTTTCAATCCTTTCGGATGTGAAAGAGCAAAGTTTTTATTTTGAGTAATTAAACTGCAAAAATATGAATTGCCTCTTGTACTTACATTTTGCACCCTTCAATCTTGATGGGTGTTTTAGATAAAACCACTCCGGCTCTGATTGTATCCCGCTCCTTATCAACTTTCTCATTAATGCGTCATCCTTTCTGCCATTTACTAATTAGAACCGGAAAGAGTCGAGTGGGCAGGGATAAAAACGAAATGTCGTGACTCCGTTAATTAAGATATTTCCCGCCGTAGCTAAGAATGCATTCACGAACTTCAGCATCCGCAGCTTCAATTTCTCTCCCTTAAACAGACCTTGGCGTCCGCAAGTTTTGCGCTTTCCATATTTTAAATCACGAAACGCCAAGGAAAGATCGCGTGATGCGACTTGGGCTTTATAACAATGAAACGGGCCTTGAAGGAGACGAAAGGGGCTGGGAAGGGTGAGGAGGAAGATAGAAGACTCGTAAACGGAGACGGTGATTCCAGAGTGAAGCAAGATGAAAAATAACCATCTCTTGCTTCTTTTGTTGTTTATGCATCTTCCGTTCCCCACCCGACTCGCAGTCCACGTGACCTTTCCCCATTTTCCCGCGTTTCCATCTTCCATCATTTGACGGCGGTTATGGCTTCATTTTAAACATCATCATTCCTCCTTGGCCGGGCGGTGTTACCTCCTGAAAACGTACCTGGAAAGATAAATTAACCACCTTCACAAAGACTGATGCGACATGGGTTATTCACAGGAGCTGGAGTAATTTTGGGTCACCTAAACGCTTCGTTATTTGATAATGATGAAATATTCATCGTTAAATTGCCTATTCTGCAGATAATAAACGAAAAAAATTATTTCTCTAATTAATACGCGTTTATTTTTCATCAATTTATTTCTAAACTTGTAATTTGTTAATTTGTAGACAATGTATCGAGAGATAAATTATATCCAATTTATCCATTTATATTTAAATCTAATTTATTTTTAAATCTCTCGAGAGTTTTTTGCTTCGCGCTATTTATGACCGGGAAGAGTGGAAGAGACGAGTTTGAATTAAATTCATCCTTTCGTTAATAACAATATCTACAATGCGAACGCGCTGATATGGATTGAATTCCTTTAAGAAAAAAAAAATGCTCGATGGTTTCACAGTTATTCAGTCACGATTAAGCGCCCATCCAAATAATTGCCAATAGCTCTGGAAATTTATACAACTTTCCTCTTGGCACTGCTTATACCGAAGAATTGAAGCGCCATTCGCAAAACAAGGCTGTTCTAGCGGTTGAGAAATGTATATAAATTTCGTTTTTTTATTAGATGAAACCGATTAAGCAACTAATTCTGTTTGAGTAGACATTGGTGATTAATTGTGAAATGTTCTGGAAAAGGAACTATCGACGACAGAATAAATTACTTCCGAAACTATTATACGAGTTAGGTCACCGTTCGCAATTACTATTCCTGTTGTAGAGTACATTCCAATTTCCTCAGACAATTATATTTTTCCTTACGCGTTGGATAGTACTTCCGAGCCCGCGGACTACCAAAGTTTTCCTCTCGGATGTATAAAAGTTCTTTCACGGTCGGGTAACGAGTTTTATCCGGGAAACATGTTCACCGGCGACAAAAGTTCTGTTTTTAACGGCTTTCCAACTTTTTCATTTCAATTAATTCAAACGACCCACGGTTTTATATCTATATTTTCTCCAAATTTCAAGATGGGAATTTTCTCTTATAGATCGCTACCTCGTTTTACTCTTCCGCTTTGAACTATGGCCTGAAATTGTTCCACTCGAGATAAAATAATTAAAAAGCTTGGTGGGATAAAGTTTTCGTTGGCAGATTTTTATGATCCCGTCTTCCAATAATTGCTCCGTGTTCAGATTTCAATGTATTATTTCTGTATACTATCTGCGAGGATAAAAACATGGTTTGATGGCCTAAAACATAGCGTGCTTTATCCATTATTTTACTCAGATTCAATTCAATTAGTATATTTGCACTAGTCGAACCGCCAATAAAAAATTACATATAAACATGAATAATTGCCACCTCTGCACACGGATGCAAATGAGACAATAATACTCATGTGTTACAACGTTATTCACCATGTATTGCAGCCGTTTTGTTTCTACATTCCTTAACGAGGTGTTCTCACAGCACCTGCATTAGGAAGGTGGTCATCTAACGAGCACAGGTCCCTTAGCCCACAGCGCGAGCGGCCTCAATCTTCCTCGCATTACACGTGATGAGGGTAAACATGCCGTACCTCTTCATCAAGATCACCTTTTGAAAATATTCTATTTGAAACTTGAGCAGCTTACATATATCAAAAGTGCGTAGCCGACTGAATTTCGTATCAAGGGTAGTCAAGGTCCTACACTTACCTTGAGCTGTGAGAAAATTGTTCAGATAGAAAACACAATAGCCGCATTGAAACCTCGGTCCAAAGTGAATAATCATCTCTTTGTGGCCAAAAACATGAAGGGAAAAAATTCGGCTCGCGTGATATCGCCCTCCAACGGGCCAGCAGCGTAAGTTATACAAATTCTCCATCCATCCCAGCTTGAGCACGGCAACCTTGCGTGTTTTTAGTTGCCCTAGCCGACCGACCGGAAAAAAACCTGCTTGACAAAAGGTGCAATCTCGCCGCACAGCGCTGTGGTATAATATCGAATCTATAGAATGGCGGAGAGTATAGGATATGCTATTACGAGGCCAAGCTCAAAGCCGCACAACCAAAAGCTCTGCCCTCCATTTCCACAAGACAACTCGACGAAAAATAGAGCCGCTATACCACTCTCAGTCTAGAAATTGTCTCCTCCCACAGGAATATTCTACTTCTCTGATTCGCACAACAACTGACTGAAAATCATTATTTTACTCGAAACTGTAATCAAAGAAAGAAGGCTGACGGATGGGTTAGCTATTATATGTATAAAAGTTATACAAGAACCTAAAGAAAAATAAATAAACCAGCTAGGCGAGTAAAGCAAGCTTTCGATTTCGTGCACTTTCAGTCAACAAGCGTATAATAATATTAGATCGAGCTAAAATCAGCAATAGTCGCGACATTGAACGGGCAATGATTGGTGGGACGTGGAATGAATGTAAGCCAATGTTAGCTCGGCACCATTTCCCCTAGACTCGAAGGTCTCTCAGTGATTTAATGTGGTGAATTAAACACCGAGCCCCAGTGACCTAGTTCGTTCGAATCCCGCCGGCTTCGGCCAAGCTCTGGAGTTTGCCAGAAATAGTCGAACTGTGCAACTAAAATGCACGCTAGCTCCGCTGCGGCAGGTAAGATTGGACACCAGGTTTACTATTCGGTTGCCTAGTTTAACTTTTAGCTATCCCGCGCCGAGGAGAATTCTCATTCTTCGTCTTTGTGTTAATGGAGATAGTTCGAAATGCTGCGGACCGGTGAGAGACATCCCCAGAGATGCCGCCAGGAACTGCAAACTTTGCACACGGAGATACTATAGAGGTGAAGTTGTATCTCAAGATACGACGCCATCGGGACGAACTTGAAATATCGACTCGAGTCTAACTGATTCGATTTATCAACGGCAACTCGCAAAAGTTGTCGTTTGTTCGAATCTTGCTCACCTCTGAGGGCCTCTGTATTGTCCTCACCAGCGAGATGTATTCTCTTCTCGTAATTCGCCGTCTGCATCCGTTATTGCGAGGTATGCGGGTGATATGGCGAAGGGAAGGATCAATGTCGCAGACAACCCTTCGGATTATGGCAGGATAAAATTTCCGGTTGAGGGAAGATTCCCTTACCTATTCATGTAGAATACCGATGAGTCAATACGGAAATGTCATTTCCGTTCCACATTCCGGCTTACAAATACGCGAACGCTCGATCAGAAATCCTTATGTGACGCTCATTCTAACGAGTGTATTCCTTCTTTTACCAAATGTTGGAAAATTGGAAAATAATGTTCATGGATGACAGTTTTTCAACTGGGGCAAAATTGCCCAATTTTTGACGGAATCATTCTTGACAGATTATGACTGATCTTTGCTAATTATCACCGAGCAAAAAAATGTCACCAATTCTAATCGTGTCATTACTTGATAATGATTACCTGACCGTATAATTATGTTTTGACAACACTTCCTCTCCCCTTCACATTTCATCCCTTAGAGTATCCTCTCCCGTTTTTCTCTCGTACGGCCCAGCGCAATTTTCAAATTGAATAAAAAACCTTCAACGAACTTTCCCTCCCAGATTTCCTTGGCCGTTTCCTTTCACGTTTCCCCGCGCCGTGATTTTCCAAGGGAAAGAACGCGCGAATATGGCCATCTATTGGTGAAGTAAGCTCATAAAAAATTCATGGGCTATTTTGTGTGAGTATTATGCGCTAAGGCCGTCTTCACCGAGACAAGTTATTAGAAAAAAACCCTATCTTTAGCGTTTCACTTATTTTTAGTCTCTTCGTTTCGAGTGATGCCGGCGACTAGTGAACTTTTTTGATAAGCGAGGAATAATAAAGCTCCGAAAGTTTAACGCTGCTGGATGCAGGGAGGTAACAGAAAAGCCTTCCTATCGTAAAAGGGAAGCTTGGGAAGTCGGCTGAGCTCGACTTGAGATTGCAGTCATAAAGTATGATACCCGCACAGCTTCCTTCAGCTCCTTGCCATTCAATAGCTTCCCGACTACTGGTTCGGGCGAGGCTGTGACTGCTTCGGATCAGAATTGTGCTGGTAGACGTGAGGGAGAGATCCCTTCCGTGGAAATCTCCTGTAAGACGTTTTCTCACATGAAAACCTTCTGCTTAGGTTGGATCGAAAACGGGAATCGTTATTGCCGAACTACCAAGGATGAACCATCCGCTGGAAAAAGGCCGCCTAAGACGTTTGAGAAAGATGGAAGAGGAGGAGCTATCCTCCTTCATTGCCTGCCCTTTTTTCCTTTGTGTTATTTTCCTTCGCCAAATTGCCCAGTGTTTATCACTTTACTCGCTTTCCGATCCCTGCCTTTTTACAATTACCGTCTCTTCCCCTCCGTCCTTTTCACCGTTTCAAGTGAGCTCTCGAAATCCGTTTTAGCCGAAAAGCGTCCACTTGAAATCCTCATTCCAGACGTTGAAGCTGTTGCTTTAAAGCGGGTGGGGGAAGAAGTGGGTAGAACGTTTTCGAATCCGAAGAAGAAAGCAGCTTATGCCAACTATAATAGCGGACACGAAATCAGGCGGGTAGATTTTAATTTTGGCATTTATATTGTTAACTTACTTCCGGTTCATTATATCCAAAATGTAAGCTTCCTTTGACTTTTTTAAAGCTATCTCGTCATTGTAATACTTTTTTGAAATGATTCTGACGTTTGCTTAAAACCGCTGATTTGAGAATATTATATCACTTCAAGGTGACTTCTTTTTCCTCCTCTATCTGCCACATTGGCACATAGTCTATAGTGTATTTATGAATTCTAACACGTTTCAACCGCGTTTATAAGAAATGTTCTTTTCGATCGATCGTCCGCAATCGAATCCGAGCGCTCAATGAGCCATTTGGCTCTAATTGCCGATAATTGCTCACTCCTGTTGAGGAAAAAGATGATTGAAACGCTTCGGAGTTACGGTCAATATCCCCGGGTGGGAACTGTGCAAAAGTTTGGTTCCCCCGGTTTGATGACGGAAATAAATCCCAAGTAAACCGACCGACCCTGCTTCCGCGCGCCTCGTCGACTTCTAAGCTGAGCAGACCGAATTGAGAGGCGGAGGTTGAGGAGGAATGCGAAACTCTTAGTGAGTTGATGAGGGGCTCTCTTGGGTTCTTATCACGGTAATTATGTTCAGGCCGCCTCTCAAAAGGTTCCTATCCAAGGCAGGCACTGGCACTCCGACCCGCTCGCTCCATCAGGACTTTTTGTTATTTCACCTGTGATGGTTGATGAAAAACGCTCCTTCTCCGCTTTCCACAGGGGGTAAAACTTTTAAATTATTCCCACGGCTTTCCTCTTTTTTCCGCTCAGTTTCTGTAACAATGTGCTAACTAACCGCCTAATTCGTCTTTTATGCTCGCAAAACGGCTGACAATGAATTAGCCGCCGTTATATTCTCTCTCAGGTTGAAATTAAAATGACTTCTTTCCTTTGAAAATCTCAACTTTACGCTTTCGCGGTATTTTCATCGGCGCGGTTCATATCGTACTTGAAAAGAAATCCGTTCCGAATTAGCATTCATTAAAGGTCATGATTCTGTCGCTGGGGCGAAAATATTGAATAATGTCAAAAAGATTTCAGCGCAGTGAAAATTGTTGGAGAATTTACAATTTATTGTAAGACTTTGTAAGAAACATAGTGTCCTAGTACATAAAGTCAGAGATGAATAGGTGAAGGACCTGAGATTCATACGACGAAAAACGTGGGAACGAAAATAGTGAATTGGGATTTGTGATTGGTTAAAATTAACCGCGAAATCGTCACCCATTTGACTTTGACCTATCAAATCGAAGTTTGCTATTATTTCCGTATCTGATTTTTCCGCCTCTATGTGAACCTAACTCTTGAATGGAATACGGAAAAAGCTGAAATCATTCCTCAGAGACAACTATATTTAGATACTGTGCTCTTTCATTCAATTTTTCTCCTACAACACAAACATCGTAATTGAGGTTAACGCTTCTCAACAAGGGCTCGAACCCGCTGGATATAACGCTCGGTTCAAATCAACCGAAGTATCATGACTCCCGAACAAAAAAATCGTTTTCGACCGAGTGCCAATTGGGCCGGCTATAGAAGAAGGGGCTCGCGATATTTCACAGCTATGAAGCGCACTCGTCTGCTACATTGCAGTGGAGTAGATCGGCAGACGTCCATTGAAATCAAATAGCACCGATGAAGCTTCCACGTTGATGAAAATGAGGACGAGGGAATGGATTCAGATCACGTTCACGTCAGGCCCTATACCTTTTTCAGCACTGGCTTCGCCAATTTTTTCCACTTTTCTCTCTTCTACCTGCCCGGCTTCCGGTTCTCTTTCTCCGTACTAGATCGTACACACATTCGTTCGCCTGATGTTCGGTTCTCCAGTTCCCGTTGCGGAAGCTTCGTGTAATTTTATTCCCCGCACTATTCTTGCTTCGTTGATGTTTCCTTTCGGAAATTTTTATAACATTGAGCTCCTACAGTGAATAGTGAATAGATATAAAATCAGTGCTGTAGAACAATGAATAGAAAAATGATCGAATAACGAAATTTATTTTGAATCATAACTTTTAATAGATTTTTGAATTATAAGTTTGGCGTTTTTTGCCAACTTCTCAAAAACAGTGAAAAAATTGGCCAGTTATAAATGTCTTACATTTCTTCCAGTTTGCTGAATTTTTCCCATAATTGTCGGTCATTTGAAAATCAACGTTTTCCCCCAATGAAAAATAACCTTTGAATTGGAAATTTGAATATTTGCAGATGATTATGTTGCCACTCAGAATACTACTGGCATCATGTTTGGCGAGTTCTAGTTGTAGCTGGTTTTATTTTGGTATTAACAGACAAGTTTCAGGGGAATTTTTGTACGCATACATTGATGTTGCGTTCAGCGACCCAAACCACTCTCACCTGGCATTCCGCTGGGGTTAAGGGCGCGCCCGGTCGGTTTTGGGCCTACCAAAGGTCGCGAAGCTACAATGAACCACTATGACGGATAGCTCAGACTAAGACGTCCAGCGAGGCTATCCATTTCCTCTGGATCCCAGCCTCGCCAGCTCCTTTGCCCGCGTCCTTTCCTAGTTTGAGATGAAATCTTCCACCTATCTGTGCGATCATCCGACGCAGAACAGGAAGGAGAGGTAGCTTGTGGCCAATAACGCCTTGATTGATCACTTTCGGTCCTGTGCGTGATTAATTAAAGGATCTTCTCTCCCTATCCGCTTTGGAAGTCCAAAACAAGAGCCACCCCTTAAATTTTCACCGCAGCGTGGAACAAGGCTGAATATTTTTTATTCATCCCAAACTGAAAGAGTTAATTTAATTTTGAGCAAATATGAGGTATTACAGTTACTACAGTTACAGTTAATTACAATTACTAATCCACTTGAAATAGTATGGGTAGTAGTAAGTAGTAACGTGTTTACTCAACAAAATTTTGGTAACTATTAAGGCAAATTTTTTTGTAAAAATCGTAATTCATTTATTTTTAATAAATTTAATCAACTCAACTTAAATTCAAGTTAAATGTAAATAATTTGAATTTGAATTATTCAACTTAAATTTAATTGTTTCAAAATTAATTAATTCAACTAGTTTTAACTGTTTCGAATTTAATATCTACCTATACAATTAAATTAAAGTTTTTAATTTAAATTAAAATATACTTATTTTATTTTAAATACTTAATTTTAAGAAAAATTAGTTGAAGACAATGTGTGTAGCGAGTATAGAACAATTTTCATGGATCATTTATTATGTTAGTATTAGTTTATCACTAATGATAGATTTATACCAATTTTCTGGAACCTCTAAAATTCCTCGAAAACCATTACCGTCGTGTTCTCATTCGATTCGGCATCAAAAAATACTATTTACTATTTTAAAAAAAGCCTCTATTTGAAAAACCTTGAGACTCACTAACCCTTAAAAGTGAGATAGCCATTCGACTGCAGAATTGAGCTGTATTTAGGCCAAAAATGATTTTCGGTGTATGTAGTATGTAGCTATTATAGATCATTTGGGCAGCCTTATTTTTTATATTGGATAATTCGGATTCCACATGCTTTCAAATGTAAAACATCAATTTTGAGGGAGGCGAGTTAGAATTTTTCATGAGCTATTACAATGGTTTATTATTGAATCATAAACTAAAATTCACATCTATTCATACTTTTTCGTAATTTGAAACCTCGTACTTGATCACGTTCATACTTCTTGGAAAAATTGACAATTCGTGTACTACACGTCTCCAAGGGCGTATGAAGAATGGACAATTTCCGTAATCGAATATCATATTATCAGAATCCACCGGTCTTCGGGCGGCAACATGCAATTATGGTTATGTAGTGGAGTAAAATGGAAGGTTGGACGTACATATGGCCTTAAAACAGCGACCGCAGCAAATACCGCGAGCACGGAACCTCGGGACACGCGACCTGAGGTGCATAATCGTTGGCTGTTTGATCAGATCCAACCGAGGGAAGGTCGTGATCTTTTGTTTATTGAATGCCGTCCCCAAGACCATTTATCAGACTTGCGACTTTGAAACACCGTTACAGGGTGGTTGTTACTACGTTTCGTCAACTGCTATAATTCTCACTATTGTCACACTTAATATCGTGCCGTTCATCTTGTTTATTTAGACGGGTGAAATAATCACGGGCGAAATACCGTCAGATAATTATCCAGGCGTCGGAGAATAATTGCGGATTATTTTAATAATGGCACGGTGGTAATTGAGTTTTTGTGGTCGGTTGGTTTATGTGACGTGCGCGACCTTAAACTTTGTTAGGATAGTATGACTAATGGTTCCATTAGTAACATAATATCCATCACAAGATATTTTAATGCATTAGTCCTGCTCCTACACAATATTACGAAGATCATACATCTTTTGAAATTCATCATACGAGTTTGAATATTCATTTCTGTTTCCCATTTCAGTTTATTATTCAACAATAAAACATTTTAATCACCCAAGACAAAATTTCCTAACCCCTCAAAATTTGAAGTTTTACGTTTCAAGGCATGTAGAATTCGAATTATACAATTAAAAAAAATCCTTCCGTCCGCCGTCAACACTTTGCTGACTTTTAAAGAGCTAAATTTTTCAAATTTTCACAAAAAATCAATTTTGGCCCGCTAATTGATTAATTCTTCACCCAAATCGCTTCATAAATTTTAAGAGTATTTTAAATGAGATCATCGTGGCAGTCGCAAGCTTTAATGGTCCCCGAGTTATCACACCTATTGTGTAGAATTATTGAGGTTTTCAGAAATTTAGCACGAGGGTATAACTCGATGATTTTGAGAGCTGTAAAAAACGTTATACTTATACGCGTTAAAATGGTCATCAAACTTTCGCTTCAACTGTATCGTTACACTAAGAATTTAAGTTTTTTTAATTTTGAAAATTAAGAAACATAGAAATGATTAGAATTAGAATACTAAGGAGTTTCCCTCATAGTTACCAACCTGGTTTTTGTGGGAGCGTTCACTAATTGTTCGGAATAATTTTTATCACAAATGGATGGTATTTTTACATCATTATTCAAGCAAAGGTATGATAACCCACAGCACAATCATTTGCAAAGTTTTCTTTCAGTATACGACCGCAATATAATTCACTTACGGTAATATCAACTAACATTTGAATTTAATTCAAATCTGTTTAGCGATGGTAAAGGATAAGACCACTGGGCGTGAGAAATCGTGTTAAAAACCCAGCTATTTTAGAGAAGTTAGAGAGTAATATTTAAAGGAATGTGTAGGTAATATTCACAGTTAAATCGTACATTTGAGTTGATTATTTTTCGTATCTGTTAACGACTTTTCATTCACTCTATGCCACACATTCGTATTCTTACGTTCTCACCTGTTAGAAGGAGTTCGCCTCTTCAGAGTATTATGCAAGAATATTTGTGAAGTGAGCCGCACAATGCTCCAACGCGACGATCCCCAAGATATCTAAAACCTTAGATGTTTTTGGGTTGCTTGGACGATATTTTTGTCTCACGCTTGGATTGTTTAGAATTGATTATTTTTCAGTAATCTTCAACTAACATTTTGGTGAAAAAATTTTGAGAAAAATTCATAGCCTCGTACACAAATCAAATGCAAGACCGATTGCGTATTGATGATTCGAACTCGAATCTAGAAGTCGACAGAAGCGGAGGAGACGTTGGTGGGTCAGATGAAAATATTGTGAAAATTCGAGAAGAAACCGCTCCAATTGAAAATAATGCCCGTCGAATTGTAGTCAAGTTCAAAGTGAATAAGTACCTTGACGCGATTTGCCTCTGCGGGGACCTGACTATCGCTTGCGCTTTGTTCCTCATCCCGTTCGTCTTTTTCGGGCTTCTGATTTGGAAAATTGTCCAGTCGTCTAAGAGAGAGTATTCTACCGGGAAAAAAGTGTATTACAACTTCACTACCGGGAGTGGTGCATTGCGAAATTTGGAGGAAAATATAACCAGTTTCGAGTAGCAAAAAGCGGATTCACGATGAATTAGGGCGGAATTCAAGGTCATGACTCAAATTGGAGGACGGCCTCGAGGCAGACCTTGAGGATGTGATGACGGGAGGATTAGGAAATTTTGATAAATCTCTCGTTGAACTTATAAAATATCTTCGTGAGTTACCAACAATAATTTTGCACACTGAATTGAGTTTTTCAAATCGAGGAATGAGCTTAAGAGTTAGCAGTGTGTTCGTGTTGTCCCGGATAGAATTGCTTGTCTTGGAGTGGAGGAAGCGCTCAATTCAAGTGGAGGAAATTTGTAGCTTGAGGAGCGAATATACATTTCGCCCTTTGTCTCCGGCATGATGGCAATTTACTTAAGAAAACTCGTATTTCTTTAATAAATATAAATAAATTAAAGTAAATTATAAATAATTAAACAGATTTACTCATAATTAAATATTATTCTAGTTATTCGGAGAGAACATAATCATCAAGTTGTTGTTTAATGGAATACTACTGATAAGTATAAAGCGAATTTCCGCCACGCGAAATGAATGATGTGAGATCGGAAGATTCTGTTGAATTCGATTAGGGACGTCGTTCTTCTTTGGGAATACGTTCGCTATCGGTAGTCAGTCGAAGCTAAAACTTACCGGTGAACAAGACAGTTTCATCCAAGTGGTGGAGTCAGATAACGTCGAGCGCACGGGACTGATCTCGAATCGGAAGAAGGGAGCGAGATTTTCTCCAATTCTGTTATCGTTTGCTTTAGGTTTTAATCGATAAAACCGCGCGCTTTCTCAATTCCAAGAGAGGTCAAATTGGATCATTCGATTTCGTTTTTTCGCCTCTCTTTTTCGTCGCTTCTAGCCTTGAAAGCTCTTTATTCTTCGAGACAGCGACAAAACCGGTCTTCGATTCAAAACACTCCGACGGCCAAAGGAAAACCGCTCTGAAACAAAATTACATCGGACGTTCGATGCCAAAGGAAATACCATTTATGAAACCTCGATTATATTTTTGTTTCGCCGAAAAACGGAAAACAGGAACGAACTCCGATGAAGTCACGTGTTTTTCAGCTTGTCTACTGCTGCGAATACATTTTAATCAATAATCTTGGGCGATTACAATGGTTCATTATTGAAATAAACGGGCATAGTAGCCTTGGGAGTATTACCTGCTCTTATCCTTTTAAAATAATGATGCTTCAAGTTTCGAAATATGGAATGAAAGAGACCCCTGGTGAAAACTATGACACTAAATCGCCTTTTTATGATCATTTTTTTAAATTCTCCTTCATAATATAATTATCGTTATTGTCACTTTATCCTTCAGCGTTCATATACTCAATGATTGTTGACCTGTCAGTGCTTGAACCTCATTGGCCAATTTAGGACTATCTAACGGAAACCCGAGTGGAATTATTCGGAAAACGAAAATATCACGTCGGTACGCACACTGAATGAGTTAGTAGCAGAAGATGCGGGGAAAATTCGAAATAGATCTCAAGGTAGCTTTTTCTCCACAATTTTTTCCTCGAGACAAGACGATAAACTCGACGTGATATAAACGTCAGTTCTGCGGTAAAATGACTCGGTTCTTACGTGATTTCATGAAACAAAATATTGCTTCCAGCCACTTGTTGATATACGAAACACGCTTCCCTGTCAGTTATACGGACGGTTCCCTCTGATCTCACGTTCGCAGGCTTGAGGTTACTTTGATACGCGCTCGGTGGCGGTTGTACCTGGAGTTCCATCAAAACGAAAAATGAACCCGACGATTGCGTGCATAACGATAAGAAGTAAACCGTTCATTTTACCGAGATGAGGGGAATGTTTCGGGGAAAATTGATAAGTTTCTTTCTTCCAAATGCGCGTTTCTCTCTCACAACAAAGAGGGGATTCCGTTACGAGAAAATTACGGCCGCGGAAAAGCGCAGAGTAAATAAAATCGTTACAGAAGTACAATTTAAATAACATTGCGGTTTTCAAAGTAATGAAAACAGTTCTCTATTTACAGCTGCGTTTGAGAATTCGTTAAGCTTTGCAATATACTTATGTGTATAATAATATTATATTTATTTAGGTATTTGTTTATTTATTTTTACTAGAGACAACATTCACGGTTCTTGCGGTAGGTTTTTTTTTGTTCGAACCAATTTAACTGGGGAAAGAAGCGAGGAACTGATTAGCTAACATAATATATTTTTTTAAACAAAATATTTATATGCAGGGAAATTGCGAGAGGCGGTTGAAAAGTTCGGTAATTTTTCGTTTTAGTATTTTACTGCCTAATTAAAATTAATATTAGATTTTGAAACTGTTTATATTGATTCTCGCTTGTTTTCTAACTGAATCTTACGGCTCCTGAATTATAACGCTCGCATCTCGATCAGTGCCCGAAGATAACCAGTTGTCCCTATCTTGAGTGCTGGTTAGATTCGAATACCAAAGCGATAATCGAAGCTTGACCTGCGTTAACAGGGCTCAGCGCATCTTCTCGATGCCTGTAGCTAGACTTGAGGTCAACCCCTTGATACCTGAGAGGCCACTTCGCCCTAAATGTCAAACGAACCAGAGCCTACTTGAGACTAAGATTACCCGCATTGACGAGTCCTACCTAAAGCCAGTTTCAATCTATTTCACGCTTCGCTTATTTCGCACTGCCAAGCCATGGTTGGTTTTTGAATTTAGTGAATAGCACTAGGGGCAAGAATATTATTTCGAATTGTATACATGTAAAAGTGAATCACTCCACTTTTGTGTACATTGGTTTCCATGGTAGGAATAAGCGTTATAGTGACGGTCTTGGGAGTTGGTTACCGGGACAATTGTCTTTGTGTGTTTGATTCAATATTTTCGACGAGAGTTTCCAAAGACTATAAAAACCGATTTTCTTTTTAGGTAAGAGACATTTGTATTCAAAATTCATTTCATTAACGTTTTATGTTCTTTTTTTTATGAATAAATTATTTTCTTTTTAGGAGAACATTCGGCTTATAGTTCGTCGGAATACAGAATTATAAATCGGTTTTTGGTCACCTTGATGACTTGAAGATGCAGTCAACTCAGGTACGGATTCATTTTGAACGAGGCGTGGATGGCGATTCGGAAGTCATTAAAGTTACAACGATCCGACTGATTTCTGAGGATGTGACTTACAGTTTTTCTCAGGAACATCAAAATGGGCGTCATCATGAAGGACTGTTTACTCTTGGTGTTGTGAGAAATGCTTGCAAATCTTTATCAAAACTGGGTCAGTATCGCAATATTACCGTCACATTGCCGTCAGCAATCGTGCCATTATATTTTGATGAGGATGGTAACTTTGTTTTCAAAGGCGATTATTTGGAAGAGTGGCGTGAACATCAAACGCCGATCGCTTCACCCAAAGAGACGTCGGATAATCAAACAGAGTTGATAAAACTGATCGATGGGTTATCCGCTCGATTAGAAGCTAAAGAAAGTCGTCCAATTAGTATGGCTCATATTCATAAGGAATTTGTCTTACAAAATTTTCAAGGAAAAGGAAATGCTCAAGAATGGATAGTTTTGTTTGAGTCTGAATGTGAAAGACATGGGGTCACTTCGGACGAACAGAAAATAAGAGTGTTACGCTTGTTTTTGGAAAACAATGCAAGTGAATGGTACGCCTCTACTTTGTGCAAATTGACAGTTAATGGTGAATGGCTGGATTGGCGCGATTCCTTCTTACAAACTTATGGTGATAAGAGCTGGCGTTCTGTGTTTCACGCTTACACCTTCAAGTTTATGGGTGGTTCACTCCTTGATTATGCGCTAAAAAAGGAACGTCTTTTGTTGGAAACTGAACCACTGATGTCCGACAGATCGCGAATCAATCACATTGTGGTAGGGCTTCCGTTCATTATTCAGGATCGTTTAGACAAGGAAGAGATTATTACCACTGAACAGCTCATGAATCAACTGTGTCGATACGCACAGACATACGGTAATTTTTCTAAAGGTGACGTTCGACCCACCACAAGTGCGAACTATAAAGTTGCCCCTTTCGTAGTCGATACTAAAACTCCGAAATTCACGGAAAAACGAGCTTGTAGCATTTGTGCTTCGCGCGGTTACGCTGGGCGTTACCATCCAGTAGAAAATTGTCGATTCAAGGGACGCAGTTCGACTGATCAACGGGTAAACCTGACAGAGGTTGGAGATGTCGCTGTTAATATCCAAGACGATTCAAAAAACTAGATTTCACACCACTAATTAGATTAACTGTTAGAATTGACGGCACTAAAGTTACCGGAATTTATGACAGTGGTTCTAATATAACGTTGATAAACTCAAAAATTGTAGAAGATGTTAAAGATAAAATGTGGTCAAACGAACGAACCTTTAAAACTATTAGTGGTGTGCAAAAGACCTTTAATAAGATTAGATTACCTTTGCGAATTCACAAATTACAACACGACTTCGAAGCTCATGTGATCAAGAATGATAACTTTTCATATGATGTTTTGCTGGGGTTGGATGCAATTAAAAAATTTTGTCTAATGCAAGATGAGAACTTGAATATTCTTCAACGGGTAGATGATGGTCATGTTGAAACTGTCAGTAGAATTGATAACGATAATTCTGTTAACTCACACTACTTCGAAGATGATGTTTCGGTGTACTCCACAAAATTACTCCATTTGGACAATGATAAGATCAGGCAACTTACTAACATATTAAATGATCACTCATTGGTTTTTGCAAAAAACAAATTTGACGTGGGACAAGTTGAAAGTCCAGAGGCTCATATTAAACTTTCTGAAAATCGATATATTTCTAAGAAACCGTACCGATGTTCAATTCCAGATGAGCAAGAAATAGAAAGCCAAATCACCAGGTTACTCGAAGCAGGACTGATTGAGGAATCTGATTCTCCTTTTGCAGCACCAGTGACTTTGGCGTATAAGA
This sequence comes from Tupiocoris notatus, assembly GCA_037159825.1. NCBI lineage: Eukaryota > Metazoa > Arthropoda > Insecta > Hemiptera > Miridae > Tupiocoris > Tupiocoris notatus. The sequence continues at coordinate 379,816 of JASJUZ010000148.1, read as the reverse complement.
AGCAGGACGGACGTCGTTCAAGGCTTTGTATTGATTTCCGTGAATTAAATAAGATTTTGGTACCGGAATCACAGCCATTCCCACGCATTGAGGACATCGTGGTGAAAACACGGAATTGTAAATGGTACTCAGTTTTTGACGTTAACTCCGCTTTTTGGTCCATCCCTGTGCGGGAAAAAGATCGACATAAAACGGCCTTCGTTACGTCATCAGGTCATTACCAATGGAAGAGGTTACCTTTTGGTTTAAAGATTTCGCCCGCTATTTTTCAACGAGCTCTCGCCTCGGCAATTCGACGTCATGGCCTTCAGGATTTTTGTGTTAATTACATCGATGATATTTTGATATTTTCGTCAGATTTTGAGCAGCATTTACGTCACATCGAAAAACTACTTCAGGCTATTGAAGTAGAGGGATTTCGATTGAGTTTGTCGAAATGTAGCTTTGCTCAGTCCTCAGTACACTATTTGGGTCATGTTCTTGCTTATAATTCTGTGAGACCACATCATGACAACCTGAAATCCATCAAAGATTTTCCCAGACCAAATAACAAGAAGAACGTCCGGCAGTTCTTGGGTAAAGTCAATTTCTATCATAAATACATTCCAGATCATACAAGAATCCTTGAACCTATCCATAATCTTTTACGCAATAATACAGAATTTCAATGGACTGCTGAGTGTGATGCTACGTTCAATGAAATTAAAGATTATCTTTGCCGGAGTCCAATACTATCGATTTTTGATCCGTTGAAAAGCACATTTGTTTTTACCGATGCAAGTGCTCTGGGGGTGGGAGCGGTTTTAAAACAGACTCAAGAGAACGGTGAATTACATCCTGTCGCCTATTTTTCAAAAAAATTCACGCCTTCTCAAGCTAAAAAGAAAGCCATCTATCTGGAGTGTTTGGCTATTAAAGAGGCGTTACGCTATTGGCAGCATTGGTTGATCGGCCATAAATTTCATGTGGTTTCAGATCATCGTCCGTTGGAGAATTTAAAAGCAAAAGCAAGAACTGATGAGGAGCTCGGTGATCTCATTTTTTATTTGTCTCAATATGATTTTACCATCACATATGCACCAGGGAAAACAAATCAAGAGGCAGATGCACTGTCAAGAAATCCTGTCTTGGAATCCTTCGAAAACACGGATGATTGTCTCCAGGTTGTTAACTTGGTTTCGCTTCAGGATCTGCAGGAGGATCAACTTACCTATCGTGATGAATTATCTATCGACCACGGCACTTACGACAGAGGTGGGCTCTTGTACAAAAGACTACGGAACAAAGAACGAATTTTCGTATCCAGGCGTTTTGGGTTGGATCTGATTCAGAAAATTCACTCTTACTATGGGCACATAGGAAGTAGTCACATAGCAGCTAAAATACGACCATTTTATTACTTTAAGCGAATGGATGCACTTATCAGAGAGTTTTGTTACCGTTGTGATACTTGTAAAAAGAATAAATCCAGGAGGAGTCGGGACATTGGTCGTCTATCTCAACTGGGTCCAGCCAAGGAACCATACGAGATTATGTCGCTTGACACAATTGGTGGTTTTGCTGGGAATCACTCACCTAAGCGTTATCTTCATCTTTTAGCTGATCATTTCACAAGATTTGCATATACCTACTGCTCCAGAGGACAACAAGCTAAAGATCTCATCCGTTTCCTTCGTCCCATTTTCGAAAAACACAAGGTAAAAACTCTCCTTGCTGATCAGTATGCAAGTATTACTTCGAAGGAGTTCAAGAAATTTTTGAGGGATTATGGAGTCACGTTGGTTTTAACTGCAGTAGATTGTCCTTTCTCGAATGGATTGAATGAACGGCTTAATCAGACGCTAGTAAACCGAATCCGCTGTAAGAGTAGTGAACATCCACGTCGTCCTTGGTCAAGTCTTGCTACGGAGTGTACCGAAGAATACAATCGAACTACGCATAGTGTGACAAAATTTTCACCACTCTACTTGCTGACAGGGAGGCAATCCTCAATACTTCCAACAGCGCTGGACCAGCCGCAAGATTTGGCAAAGAATCGTCTCCAAGCCTATGAGAACTCTGAAAAAAATCATCGGCTCAACAAATTGCGAGTGGACCAGAAGACTAAATACTTTGAATTCCAAGTTGGGGATTTGGTGTATGTAGAAACGGGTAGTCGTCTCAACCGAAGCAAATTGGATCCCATCAGAAGAGGACCTTTTACAATATTGAGCAGAATTTCTTCTTCCATCTATGAAATCAGTGGCAGTGGGCGTTCTCAGTCCAATTTTGTACATAGTAGCAAAATTTTGCCTGTTCAGGGGGGGGAGATGTAAAAGTGAATCACTCCACTTTTGTGTACATTGGTTTCCATGGTAGGAATAAGCGTTATAGTGACGGTCTTGGGAGTTGGTTACCGGGACAATTGTCTTTGTGTGTTTGATTCAATATTTTCGACGAGAGTTTCCAAAGACTATAAAAACCGATTTTCTTTTTAGGTAAGAGACATTTGTATTCAAAATTCATTTCATTAACGTTTTATGTTCTTTTTTTTATGAATAAATTATTTTCTTTTTAGGAGAACATTCGGCTTATAGTTCGTCGGAATACAGAATTATATACAGACTCTTCATTTCATGAAATAAAGCTTTCTGTAAATTTTCAGAGCAACCTCTTAATTTAAAGAATTAAAATTAGTTTATTCAGCCAATTTTTCCGATTCGTTTGAAAGATTTCGCTCTCATTTTGTACTTTCGAGAGTTTTCTTATTGGGGAGTATTGATCTTATTGTTAATTTTCTTGTGCGATGCCGATCCTCCAGTAACTCAAAATTGAAAAAATTCGAATCTTGCAGCTCTCTCGTCTCGGTGACTGAACTTTATTGCTGTTACTTACTCCTTATTATCGGAGATTGTTATTTTCTCCTATTTCAGTACTGCTTTCGCAGCGTCATTTTTTGAATCGTTCCTGCGCTACTTTTATAGGACCATACAATATCGTAGAAAAAACGAAACTCTATAACTCCAACTAATTTTTTTCCGGCGTTCTTGTAAATTGGTCGCATCGCTTCGAATCATAATTCCATCTCCTCAATCATGGAATCATCATTTCATCAATGTGATATTTATGCTTCCATATTTATGAAAGTGCGGCGTCCTTAAATAGCGAAAACTGATATTTAGCCTGTATCAATTACTAACTTTCTTCTAGTTATGGCCAAATATCAATTTCAATAGCAACTTAGACAGATATTTCGACTCCAAAAATTGCTTTTCCCTATGGAAACGCATTATCAGAAGGCAATTTGAACTGTCTATCGACTTGGGCGTTCCTTTCGAATGGAGCAGTTCATCATAATGATGCAGAACCGAGCCAAACTTACTGGTTTAACCTCTATAACTTGCAAGAAGCTTTTTCCTTCGTAATGCCGCGTAGCGATCCGTTGGGAGTTTGGATCATCGAGGCTACTGTCTTCAACTTTTGTTACCAAACAGCTACGCGCGCAGTTCTCGTTATTCGGTTTACGTGATGCGAATGCCAGAAGAGTTCCCATCGCTCTTAGGAATCAAACAAAACCGCAGGTAGCTCCAAATGGAAGAACGTGCCAAAAAAGGCGAATACCGCCGAAAGACTAGTCTGTTAGTCAGTCAGCGAGCTACAAGTAAGTCTCGTTCGCTTTCCTCCCTTTTCTTCGCCTTACAAAACGAATATCCCGTCCGCAATTTCCCGGGGAAGTAATTGAGTTTCTAACGCCGCTCACTTCTCAAACTTAGTCCATTAACCTAATGGTCCGGTGAAATCAATAAGCAGTGATATACCCTGGCGTGATACACAGCTGCCCCGGGGGCCATGCTCGCTATGCGTCAGCTCCTCTGCGCCATCTCCCACCGTAATGAATTTCGGAAGTTTCTAGGAAGCCTGTTATAGTTTTACCCGCACTAATCTCCATTATGCGACGCGCATCATAGCCCTCAATGCGCAGCTGGATTCAGCGATCTCAGTTCAACTTAGATGTGCTATCGTTTATTGCTCGAATTATTTATTTATTCAGGAATACGGGACGAGCCCAGTTGACAGAATAATATCGCATATACATTGAACAGAAAAATAAAATGAAAGAGTTCATAAACGATATGGGAAATTCAGGTACGAAGAATCGTTTCGTGACGGAAGGGAGATATCTCGAAGAAGTCGATGCCGAAATCAGAGCTAATAACATTGGCAAACAATTTTTTTTTTGAAAAAAAAATGATTTTTTTTTATTGAAAAAAAATTGGTAGATCAGAGTTTGATTTGGTCTAAGGATGAATAAGTATTACGACAGAAAATGCGACTATATGAATAATAGCCTAGCACGTAGAAAATACTAATATATTATAATATCGTCAATAAAGTATCGCAAATAATAAATTAGGAATTGAATATTATCGAAAAAGTATCGCGAATTGGAAATATCGTACCTTCTCGAAATTTATCTTACTGATAGGAGATTGGTTGCTCATTAGAGGAACGAAAAAGTTCCGCTTCGTTTTTAATTAACCGTAATTTATTAATTTATATCGGAAAAAATTTTCACCAAAAGTTAAGCCGTTTCATCAGAATAATGTAGCGATGACGTCTATATTTTAACTTTATTAAATCGTGAGGTCTTTGCTCGCTATTTCATTAATTCGAACTAGAGGTAGTCATCATGTTCGGTCCACATTCGCATTTTGCGAGAAACCGATCGATTAGGTCGGAAAAATCCCAATTACCGGGCCGTAGTTATTCATCGTCCAGTTCAATTATCTTCCACCGATAGTCCGTCGGGACTGCGTGATGATATCCAAACAAGGGAAATGTCAGATGCAGATGGGCATCCGAGCACGGTTTCGCGATAAACTAGCAGTCGCCGCCTGTAGAATTCCAATGAAGTTATGTAATTATTGGAGTCTGCTGCATGTACGACAGCTAGGTATGCTCGCGATATTGCATATTCATTTGTACCGTGCGGATCTCGCCGGAGAAGGTTCAACGCAGATGATTACAATTTCTATATTTAAAACCTGTTGAGCAAATTTTAATTAATCTCGTCGAAAAATGGCTCATTCGGTTTTTCTTTGAATCTGGAGCGATATAATTTTTTTACAACTCATAAATATATCAATGGTGGTCGATCAAAACCTTATGCAGTCAAGTAATTAGGTGTAGGGTTGTATTGGACGCGCTGTTATTCGCCAAGCTTTCAGAAAATATATCATCTTCTTTAGGGCTTGGACCAGTCTCATACGAACAGAAAACTACTACTGTCCAAAAACGTTATTAGTTCGTCCATTTTAATTTCAAACATTGCACGCTGACGGGGCTACTCTTAACTCAAACTATTGCACGACCCAAACAAATTAACAACTCAAATTTTTAAAATATCACAGCCTACATAAATATGGAAAATTTTTATAATTAACTCTGGCAGCCCCAAATGCAGAAAAAAGATAGCTTTTTACTTTTATTTTGAAATATTATATTTCGGAATAAACGCTTCATTCATTCTCTCACTCGGACTCGGCTATACAAGGAATTGGCGGAACGGCATTTCGCTCAAAATTGCGGCTGTATACGCCTCAAACTCCAATTTATTGTCTCTGCGGATGCCCAACTCGCTTATCGTTACCGTGATAAATGTAAATTTGCGATCTTCCCAAGAACTTTCTTGCTTGAATCCTGCGGAAAACGGTCCCGGATTAAAGGTGATCAGTGCGGATCTAGCGGGGAGTGGAGTAATTGGAGCAAGGAGGCGTGCAGGATTACTGGTTGGACGAGGTTGACTCGCTTTAGCGGATTAAATCTCTGAGATGATCGAGTTATGAACTATGATTTCGATGGAAAATCAAGAGCATTCCGAGCTGTTGCAGATTCGCACGATCACGTAACTCAACTTTGACATTTCCCCTTCAACGCGAGTGGACAGATAATTGCTATCAAACATGATGCCATCATCGCCTTGTGTTCTCAGCAATCGAACGTGTCAAAGTGGGCGAACGGTGATGGATCTAAAATCAAGGCATTATCGCATGACGTGTAACATGTTACGTACTCTTTTCTATAAATGAATTCGATTGGAACTAATGCTAATAATGGTAAATAAATTAAAACAAAATTGAATAGAATTCTTTAAAAATTATTCTTCACCGATTTAATGTTTTAATTTTTTTTCATGAAAGCTAATTTTCGATCACGAATCGGAGATTTTATAAAACATAAATATCTCTCTGCGTCCAATTTCCGTTGCCAATGATAAGATTGTAGCAGTTGTGTTTTAACTGAGTGTATCTTAATACGGCAATATTTGTGTTCCAGGTATGGCAGACGATCCATGGTTCATTATGCTTGATTCTAAATATAGGTAAGCGATGCTATAAATAAGACGCATTGATAAAAAATAATTTTAAAAAATATGATTAGAAAAAATTATTACTTGAAATGAAATGAAATGAAATACAGTTTATTGTATAACCGTAAGGTATTACAAAGGGAAGAAATTACTACTTACCTTATTGGATAATCTTACCTCACAATTAAAATGTCAGTTTACATTTTTTAGCTCTTTGCAATCAATGTATTTTCAACGATTTAATGAAATCCCCACCGAATGCAAATAATTTTCTCGCTGAATTCCTTTCAACGTCTCGCAACGCGGACATTCCATTTTTCGCCTAAATTGTTACCTGCCTAACATGAGTTTGACTCAATTTTTGGGCTAACTGCAGTCAATATTACTCCCCGCTAACAATTACACGAAGGTGTAAGGATATTAGTCAACAGTTCGACTAACCTGCAGATTAATCATGTAAATCGACAATTAACATAGATTATTACCAGTACAATTGTCCTTCTTGTTCATGCGGAGCGATATTCAATACACCGCTTGGCTTTCAAATGATCAAACAACGGAGTCAGCGATTTGGCAAATACCAAAGCAATAGAAATTAAATCGGATATCGGTATTTGTAAAATCTCCGTCTGCCGTTGTTAATTTTCCTCCCATCAAAAATGACTCAATTCGAATTGAACCTGTAGCCAATGAATAAAGACGTACGCTATTAACTTTTTATGAACCGTTGTCAAACCGAATAAAATCGACTTTCGAATGGAAATTTGTCATAATATTTTCATTCCTCCCAGCCGAATGGGAAAACTGAAAAGAGGTCTGCAGTCTATCGAAACCCTGTCAGGTCGACGAATACGGCAAAGGAGCTTGAAATGGCGCAGTAGAAGTTGGAAGCCGTAAGGCGAACGAAAGCAGACGGGATCGGCAGGTTTGGAAGTACGGAGGTATCTTTATTGAAGGAGGAGGAAATTAAGTGATCCCCAGGTGAGAGCGTGACTTGAGAACTGAGGAATGATTTTTTCCTCCCGTTTCCGAGCTCGTCCCGGCGAAGATCTCGCAACACTTTTATGTTTCTCCTCGCACTTGGCGTTGCATTCTTAAATATGAAGTTTGTTTCATTTTTTCAACGAACGATCGTTCTGGGAATCTGATGATTGCGTCTGCAAGAGTAAAAATGAGATTGCTAACAGAGAGGAATGTTTCTAATAATATTTTACCGTCCGAGAATTACTCCTTGATGGATATTATTATCGATTTAATAGATCGATCCTGAGTGGTTGAGGTGGTTGAAGTTTTTTTTTACGATGAACTCCAAGTCGTGGACTGAAGCTACAAAATGCGAGAGTTTGTCAATTCACGATCTCATAGAACTACTCGGTTGTTCACTAAGTACAAATACTTCCATTTTTTACTACGTAAACATGGAAGTAAAAACTCATCACAACTGGACTTGGACCATAAACGATTTCCGCTAAAATGCAATGAAAACATCGATGAACGTTTATTGGAAACTGTTTTTGATTATTGGCCGAACTCAGTACTTCCATTTACTGGGATGAAGTAAAATAAGAAAAAATGCCGTATCTTAGCAGGTATATATTTCCTAGATCGGGTATTTATTAAAAAAATTATCGTCCTGGATGAAACACAGGAACTTGATTTTTTTTGTTAAAGGATTATTTGTGAAAGGCCCAAGAAAATATTACGACCACTTTGATAAAAAACCCAAGAATCAATTTTTGTTTTGTTATTGTTTTCTAGAATTGACTAAGAATTTCCAACCTTATCCCTAACTAACTTAGACAACTAATTGCTGACAGCGTTAGAACGTTGTTTTTAAAATATTGAACAACTGACCGTGAGTGAATTTAAGGATTCGGAAGCAATTAAATGAATGAAATTAAAATGACATTTCCATGTAGTCCGCCACGTCAATTTTTTTCTCTCTTCTATCGAGCAAAATTTAATTGGCCGGCGTTGAACGGAGCACGTAAAAAATGTCAGCGGTAGAAGTGATTCCAGTTTTCCTCGTCCGCTTATATTTTCCCGCCCCGTCTTAAATTTAATTAATTGACACGGACATTTTCGCGCTGCGCGAGCCCGTTTTGCCAAATTAAGCCGCTCGGTCTCAAGCTGTCGCTCTAGCCGTCGGCCAAAAATCTGAATGAGAGCTCTTTTCCATACTTTCTTTCGTAATAACCCTTTCACAAAGAGTTCCCGTAGGATGGGAAACTCAAACTCGGAAGCCGGGTACCGAGGAAAGAACGAAATTATGTTCTATTTTTCTCCCCGGATTCCTCCGGTTCTGCCTGCGATGGGTGAAGGCTGCGCTTAACTTCCTTCTTTTTCGCGGACAAACCTTCGTTTTTCCACAACGCCCATCGCTCTCTGATGCTATTTCTTCTTCGGCTTAATGCCGTTCAGATGCAGAAAAGTAGCGCTCGGAATGTCGAGCTACCGTTTTTTCCTTTTTCATTTTATTTTAGTATTATATTTTCCGCCGTTCCAGAAAACTGGTGTCTTGAATTGAACAGGGAATAGTCGAAGAATGTTGGACGAGAATTTCCAAGCGACAGGGCACAAGCAAAGTTTTCTGTAATTTGGAATTCGTACGTCCCAAATTATCTACTGGTAACATAAATATTCAGAAAAAAAATTTTCGGAGGAAAAAAAATTCGTACTTAATTGTTGAAATTCGAACTTTTCCTTTCAAATTCGAAGACTTTTTTGGAAAGTGTATAAAATTTTAATAAACTATTTCGTTAGATTTTGCAAAAAAAAAGAAGATTTTTTTATTGATAAAACCAAGAAAATTGAAGAAAAAATGTTGACTTTGGTTGAAGATTGAAAGTGATAAGAGTAAAAAAATCGGATTGAAAACTTCTTGTGGATTACAAAGTAGTTCCATAATTTCCATTGTTTGGCATATTTTGAAGAAAGAGCGGAAAAATATTTTCTGTCCCTGTTCGCTACGGGGAACGATCCGATAAATTCGAGGTTTGATAGCGGACTGTATTATTAAGAAAAACGGAACAAGTTATTTGAATATGTTAAGGTAATGCACAAAAAATGGAAAACTGTGTATATCAAGAGGCAACGCGAAATTGAATCAAGCGTCGAGAGGTCAGCTGTTGATCATTTTAACCGAGTAGCCGTCTACTTAGCAACGGTAACTCCACCAGCGTAGTTTCCGTTCGCGTCCAATTTGAAGCCAAAGAACAATACGACTCAACATAAGCCCCCCTCCTTGATAAGCTATACCTAGCTTTCAACTAGTTGACAAACACTGTTGCGAATCAGCTGTTAGTTCTCATCTTGTGGAGTTTGGCTGTTGTTTTCGCTTGTGTTTGCTTGATCCTCTTGTTGGGGGAATGTACACAATTTAACGATACGCCGCTTCAACAGTCCACGTGATGTCTTTACATCTGCGACACGAATAAGGCCATCCGCGCCTCGATACGTTTGCACGATTCTGCCGAGACTCCACTTTGCTGGCGGTAAGTTTTCTTCCTTGACCAGGACGAGCCGATTGAGCTGCAGATTAGGGGCTTGTCCCTTCCACTTTGCTCTTGATTGAAAAGATGACAGATACTCTTGTGACCACCTTTTCCGAAAAGGTTGGTACATTTTCTGCAGTCGTCGCCATCTGTTGAAAAGTCCACCTTGACGAACCGTCAACTCTTGTTCCACCAGAACAGTAAGTGCATCACCGATGAGGAAATGTCCGCGGGTAAGTGCGTTTAAATCAAGGGTATAGTTAGACAAGGGTTTGAGGGGACGGGAATTTAAGCACGCTTCAATCACAGCACAGAATGTGGCCATCTTCTCAAAAGTTAAGCTAGCATCACCCACAGCACGCTTCAGATGGTATTTAATAGGTTTTATTGCCGACTCCCACAGTCCACCAAAGTGGGGCGCTCGAGGATGGATGAAATTCCATGTAATGGCCTGCTTTGAGATGTACTGTGTATACTTGAAAACGTCTCCTGTAGGATTCCACCAGGTTCCAAGCGTTTTGATCGCAACCTGTTTTTCAGCTGTTAGTTCATACTTTGCCTCCCGTTCGCTTTCTGGTAACGAGTCCGATAGCGCTGGACGGTTTGCACACCATTTGTGTAATTGAAATTTCCCTGTTTGTAAAGTTTGAATGATCTCTCGTTGCATTAGTTTCACTTCATCCAGACTATCGGATCCAATCAAAAGATCATCTACGTTAAAATCGCACGCGATAGGAGCTGATCCCAATGGCTGGGCGTGCTGATATTCCAGCGATAACTCCTGGAGACATCTTACAGGCATTTTATCCAACTTCCTTTCTAAATTCAAAAATCTTCGAAGAGCAATGTCCTTTGTTTCCCCGAGTTTAGGATAGTGCGAATTCGTGGGTAAATAGACTTCAAATCGCCCGCACTGGACTCGCCTTGAGGTCTGCTCAAGTGTCAACTCACAGCCACGGTCATCAGGATTCATTCTGTGATGAGCCTCGACTTCTTCAAGTTCCCTGAATTGTTGCATTTGTTGTTCTAAGTTGAGATGGCATGTAACGATAACTCCACTGTGGTAATGTGTCTGAGATGTTGTTGACGTTATCTTTCCGGAGACGACCCACCCGAATGTAGATGAGCGCAGTGACGGAAGACCAGGTCCCAAAGACAGTTGGTTATTTCCAATGATGCTGAAGAACTCACCTGCACCCACTAAAATGTCGATCTGTGAAGCTTTGAAAAATGATGGATCGGCTAATTCAATGTGGGGAGGCATATTCCATGATGAAGTATCAATGTCTGCAGTTGGAAGATCGAGAGTAATTTTGGAAACGACCAAGCAGTCAAGGTTAGTCGAATATCGTCCATCTCTTGAAACAATGGCACAGATGAGACTCTTGTTGCCTTTCGTTTGTAGTCCACTGATTCCACTTATTGTTGAGGTCGTTTTATTACACTTAAGCCCGAGATATTGTGACATTCTCTCAGTAATGAGGTTGACTTGCGATCCACTGTCAAGGAGTACTCGGCATTTGACAAGCCTTCCATGTGCATCAACGACGTTCACCACCGCAGTGGATAGCAATACAGTGTACGCTGGCTCATTTGAATTTGTACTGTGATTTGTGACTCGCAAACTTGATGCCTCGGCATTATACTTGCTATCTGAAACTGCATGTAAACTCTTCCTCACCAGGGTATCTTCATGGAGTAGAGTATTATGCTTTGCCGAACATTTCGTGCAGTGTCCTCTAGGACATTGCTCGCTTGTGTGATCGATGTCTTGGTTTAAGCAGTTTGAGCATATTTCAGCCTTTGAGACTAAACCTTTTCTCTCCTCTATACTTGAAGCCAGGAATTTTCGGCAATTGAAAGCTTTGTGAGGTAAATCGCAAAATGGGCAACTGCACTGTACTGTATTATTTGGAGCCTCAGTATGCAAATAGGTTGCATGAGTAACACGATTCCTTGAAGGAAGTTGGTTGTAAGTTCCCTTTGCATTTTTTTCACTTTCTAATGCTTCTAGTACCACGGCTCTAGTTTGAAGAAATTCGAGGAACGTTTTCAAAGTTGGAAGAGTGTTTTTGTCACACTGCCCTTCCCAATCACGAAGACTGTTCAAATCCAATTTTTGCGAGAGGTAGAAAACGAAGGGAACGTCCCATTGTTCAACAGGGAGCCCTAAGGATTCTAAAGCTCTCATATGCTTTGAAGTTGTATCGCACAGCGTACGAAGTTTTGAGGACGATTCCCGCTCAATCTTATCGCAGCCAAATATAGACTTGAGGTGGCGAGCTACAACCAAGCGCTTGTTGTCAAAACGTTGATTTAAAAGTTCCCATGCCTTTGCGTAGTTTTTAGCTGATGTTTCGAGCGCGGAAATGAACTCCAGCGCATCACCCTTGAGACAGGACTTGAGGTAGCAAAATTTTTGAATGCCATCTAAATCGCCTCTTTTGCCGATGAGCGATTCGAACTGGTCCTTGAATGACTGAAATTCTTCATAGTTACCGAAATACGTGGGCAAGGATATTTGTGGAAGCTTCACTAAATCATGATATTTAGTGACATCGTCGTGGTAAGAAACCGAGTCGTTTCGAGAGGTGCAATAATTATCGTCGTCAGTTACGTTCCTTGCAACGGATTTTTTAGACGCGATCAGTGTTTGCGCGCGTGTCGTTATCAAATAAAAGGAATTTTCAAACTGTTCTAATTCGGAAAAATCATCTGACTGTTCGAACTGATTTATATCAAATTGCGTGTTTTCGAATTCCCGAAGAGTTTCATGTATCCGTTCTAGACGGATAATGACTTCATCCACATTACAACCATCAGAATTCAAGTAATTACTGAATCGAGTTAATTGCCCCTTAATATGGGCACGTCGTCGTTTCAAACTTTTTATTTGCTCTTCGGACATGATTGGTCAATGATTTTTTGTAATAGCTGAAGCGTGCTATCGAACAAGTAGGACGGAACTAATAAGTTCGGCAAGGGAGTAGTTGGTATGGAAAAGGTAAATGGAGATAATGGAGATTATTGTGGGCGGACGCAAGAGAAATGAAAGGGGAAATTACGCACTTACCCTAAGAACAATCCGATTTGTGAACGAAAATTGTGGCTGCCGTTTGTACTGACAGTTGCTTGTGAATCGATTTTAGATCGCTGATGAATATCCGTGCTCGCTAGGACCAAATGTTCGCTACGGGGAACGATCCGATAAATTCGAGGTTTGATAGCGGACTGTATTATTAAGAAAAACGGAACAAGTTATTTGAATATGTTAAGGTAATGCACAAAAAATGGAAAACTGTGTATATCAAGAGGCAACGCGAAATTGAATCAAGCGTCGAGAGGTCAGCTGTTGATCATTTTAACCGAGTAGCCGTCTACTTAGCAACGGTAACTCCACCAGCGTAGTTTCCGTTCGCGTCCAATTTGAAGCCAAAGAACAATACGACTCAACAGTCCCTGTTTAATAAGCGTGACGCCAAATAAATTCTTCACCGTCCCTTCAAACGTTCCCGAATTCGTTAAAATTTATCCGGCTCAATCAACCCGTTCGTAACTTTTGATTGACGATACGTAAAGTTATCCTCTTGGTCTCAACTCGTGCGCCGAAGGTTGGCTGTGTCAAGTTCAATATGACTTGGATTAGCGTGACCAGTAACTTGTTATCAACTAAGTCTTGACCTCATTTCGGGATCTAACGGCTTACAATAATTGCCTCAGCCGCTATGGAAAGAAACTTATGATTGGAGTCTGTCGATCTTAAGGTCAACATGAATTTTCGAAATTTGTGGAAGTTAAGTAATTGCTGTTCTTAAGCTATGTGGTACTTTGAATGATCAGTTATTTTCTACCACAATGTATTACTAGTATCCTTCGGAAGGCTTTAATTCAACTGGCCGTGCCATGATTTCAAAATAGGATGGAAATGAATATATCTAACTTTGCTAGAATGCTCAGCATAAAACTAGTGCAAGGAAATGTCTCACTGAGCATACATATATGACCAAATATCAATCGATAACAAATTCGTTAGCTTTCTTCATCTCCATAGTATGGCCAGTTTTCACAGTCATAACTGTTCACATGGCACCTATAATTCCCATCCGCCGTTTATCTTCCAACTATCTTTATTCATCGCTCGAAGAGATCATTAAAAATCGAAGATCTGCATGTAGAGGATTTCATCTATAGTACATGGTAATTCTTCCACCTCATTTCTAAACTCCTCTTTCGTTTAGCCGCAGGACATCGAGAGGCAGCAGTTTTCAGACTGACTATAAGTCAGAACCTTTCCCGCAATTTCCGAGATGGCTATCCTCATCAACCGGATCTCCTAGGACGATTAAAAAATTCTACAGCTTCTACCATCATCGTCGCCTGGGAATTAATCATAATCACCAGCCCCTATATTACGTCGCCTGTAAGCGTTTTTATTTTAAATACAGGCCAGGTATTATTATCCGTGTAATTTTATATGACCGCTATCAGCCTACCCATGCTGACGAGCCACTCTCGAGGATTTTACTAGTTTGGTTTATATTCAAACATAAGCCATTGTAATCGTCAGAGAAAATAACATTTCTAACCTCCTCTCTCAAAATTTGATTTTTCACGTTTCAAGGCATGTAGAATCCGAATATCTAATGAAAAAATTCTTTCCGTCCTCGCCGTACGCCGTCAATACTTTTCTGTTGTGCTAATTCTAGGAGCAATAATAGTCGTTCTATTATCGACGGAACGGTCGTCATTCTTCAACTGCCCTGTTAGGTGAGAAATTTAGCAAAATTTAGCAAATTAAGGAAAATGAAAATGATAAAATTACAATAGCTACTATTTAGTTTTCTTCTATAATTACTAATATGTTTTTCAGTGGGAACGTTCACGAATGTTCGGAATAATTACTATCACAAATGGATAGTCTTTCTAAATCAATATTGAAGCGAAGGAATAATAAACCACTGTACAATCATGTGCAGCGTTTTTTTTTTTTTTTTTTTTTTTTTTTTTTTTTTATTAGTATACACGCTACTATAGATATTTCTCCAGCAAGGATAAACGCTTTACTTCAAGAAATTTAAAATCTGTTAGTACCGGAGGGATAATAATTTTTCAAACGTTTTCATTCGATTCGTATTCAACCAAAAATTTGTAATTATATTTGACGCCGTACGGTAAACTGAATAATAAACTTGTTAAACTCTCCGCTGCAGTATATTTTTGTTTTTGCACTTGAACTGGTCGGATTTAAAACGCTTCCCACGTATATCAACTTCATCTCACATTGTTCACTTGCGGTGGCTTCAAAATATATGCGGCGATAGCGTGAACCGTGCGGTTGAAATGAAAAACGCGAAAAAGAGTGCGCTATAAACGCGAAGTAACCGCGTTCAGATAAGATCAGCGTTGGGGCATCCTCTGGGAAATCGTTCGAGGCGAGGCGGTTCGGGGACGTTTGAGATTGACCGCTCGGAGCTTAGATACAGCCGAACGAGATCAATACAGCCTTTAAGTGAATACCTAAACCCTTTTTCTTCGGGTTTTGGCTCGGGACTTCGCAGGCATAGGAGCTGACCGCGCAGAAGGTAGAGAACCAACAAACTCCCGCTTGAGACGAGAAACGGTCACTATTTTCTTTTTGATGGGACTCCTCCCATCGAGAATACCACCAATTCGTTCTCGACCAATTCGGCTGAGTGGCAATGTAATTAACTCGATGGACCGAGTGTTTATCACTGGGTTCCTTCGAAGCTCTTCACCTTCGAATAGTTTCACCTGTACTGCGAGCAGTTACCGCATTACATCTTCTAGGCTGCGTTAAATAACGCTGTTTAGAACATAGTACGATTAAGTTCCTGTTGTAGAGCTATGTGATGAGGGCGAACGTATTTTCACTGGACTTGGAAGTTAGTTCCGTGGAAAGCGAAGTGAATTACTGCTTTTACATTCGTTAATTACGATGGCAATCAGTTGAGCGACAGAGTTTGATGAAGGGAAGCAGAAAGTAGTTTTCCCACTCTAATTGAGGTGAAACTTTTATCGGATTATCAACTTCTTCGCTTCGGTTCTTTTGTATCTTTAGCTGATTCTTTCGCTTCGACTTAACTTTTCATTGCTTAGCTGAACAGTGCCTCGTTCTGCTTTAGTGTTTCTCTATTGTGTGCTCTACTCTGTCTAGGTATCTGGGGTTTTCACTATGATTTTATTGGCACTCCGTATCTTATCGATTCCTTTTTTTGCACCATCGAATTTACACATCACTACCATCAATCGAGGTTCCCTGAAACCCATTGTTCCCCGACATCTATTGTTCGAGAGGAATAGAGTTGAGATTTGGGTTCACTACCCATTGATTTCCTCACAGAATGTCGTCCGATTCGTAGAATAAACCAATTGGCCGGTCTAAAGACAGATTCAAACGAACCAAACAGCGTTTAACCTTTTGAACTGTTTCTGAAACCGAAGACCTGCAGTTCGTCGTTAACTGTAGGTCTTCTCAGACCGGCATTGATTCAGATTCAGACGAAAAGTTTAGAATAAATTGACTATAGCTCTGCGGTAATATTCGAACATGTAATGGAACTATTCCAATAGTCAATCTTTTCTTTTCCTCGAGTGTCGCTGAAACTTTGCCGAATATTTCGAGCGATCTCATTTTTAAAATGAGCTGGGACTATTATCTTTCAAACTTTTCACCTGCAAACTTCGAAATCAGTTTTTTTTTTCAGTTCAGTGGAAGTTCCAGTAGAACTTACGCGTTAGGAGGTTTGAAATGATGACAATTATAGTTATGACTTCAATCACAGCATTTATAGTCGGGTGAACAAAACTATCATTATAATAATAAAAGCCGTGCTGATATATTATGTTCTGCATGATTTAAAACCGCACCGCGAACAATATTAGCGGAAAGAAAGCGTACATTGTGTTTGGTTTTTTTTGTGTCATCAAGATCCGATTATCTCTTCAAGATGAATAAACGAGAAGTCGGATGGGTATCGCACGGGCAATTCCCATCAATTTTGTTCTCGTGCGGGTGTTTGTCAAAATGAACGATTGCACAGTGGAAAAGAGAAGTCGCGTGGCCCCTGCAATTTCCTTTTAATTCAGCCATCAGAATCCGTAACGCAAGATTTGCGTGCGTTAACAGTTAAGCTCCTCCTGTCGACAAGATTCTTGGCGCAAAAGGGTTAGATTATTCGTAAGGTTGCCAGTTTATTGTAGCAATGTGAATTTCAAATAAATTTATTCTTTTGAGTGTGAAAATACTCGCGCTTAGAGGGCAAGAAATCGTTCATTGCGCATGATACGCAGAGAAAGAGAAAGACATTGATTTAAACACAAACACGGCGATACGAGACAAAACAAAATATTTTCTTGAACAAAAAAAAAAAAAAAAAACG
This sequence comes from Tupiocoris notatus, assembly GCA_037159825.1. Classification (NCBI taxonomy): domain Eukaryota; kingdom Metazoa; phylum Arthropoda; class Insecta; order Hemiptera; family Miridae; genus Tupiocoris; species Tupiocoris notatus. The sequence continues at coordinate 362,573 of JASJUZ010000148.1, read as the reverse complement.
GCCCGTCTATTTATAGACGAAACCTGCATTGACGTCTCAGAATTGCGGCGCTCATTTTTCATCTATGCGCTTATTTTTCATCTAACGAAATGTAAATGCTTTATTTCACATTCTTTATACATATATACTCTATGCTTTCATACATTTTAAAATTAAAAATTAATATTTAATAATAATTTATTAGTATTTATAGTTTATTATTCAATTATTATTATATATTATCAATATTTATTATAATTTATTAAATTTATTAATTAATAATATTAAATATAAAGAATCGGAGAACGAGTCACCTGGTTTCCCCCTCAAACCTCCTGGATATAAAAAAAATGTGACGACATCGAAAAGAAAAAATAATTATAATAATAAAGATGAATGCAAAGGGTCCTCCTCCAAGGGCTGCCAGGTCAAACAGTGTTCTCGATAGGGCGAGGGATAGAATTTCATTGAAACGATATAAAAACGAATCGTCAGGATGTAATGACGGCTCTTACGTATTTCACGATTTTCTCCGACTCGGTCATCGATTCGGCCGAATAATTCAAACCGAACTATAATCACCTAATTGCTGAAAGAGAGCCAACGAGTCGTTTCTAAATAATGAATTTCCAAATTAGGTCCTGATTAATTAGTTCCGGCAATAAATCACGGGAGAAGGGCTTTTCGAAGGCAGTCAGTAAGGCCTTTCACAGAGGATTAGCTGGCTCCAGCAGATTAGTTTAATGCTTAATCGATCATCGAACTTGGTAGGGGATTGAATGTTCTTATCCATGGGCGATTAACCCGTTCAATATCTAAGTACGTTTCGATGTTTGCTGAAGAATAGAAAGGTCGAAGTTATAGAAGAAAGTGAACAGGTGGTTACTGATTGATAGCGGCCGAGAAAATCATCTCATGGAATGATTTTACAAATTGCTGAAACGGAGTGGAGTGAAAAAATTAAAATAAATAAAATTATAATGAAATAAAATATTCAGGAGTTGTGAGGGGAAGAAAAACCTGTCGACTCATTCTCCAATTGTTTATTAGCTGCCCGAATGGGCGAAAGTGCTCGGCCAGCTAATAATGAATTGGAGAATGAGGCGCCTGGGTTTCTCTCCCCCTCACATCCCCTGGACATAAAAAAATGCGACAAGAAGGGAAATAAAAAATATATTGTTTTTCGATTACGAATTTAAACGCTGTCATTTCATGATTTTCGTCGATGTAGATTGAATGAAAATACTGACGGAGTTTTCTATTTGTATTTAAAATTGTTGCTCATTGCCCAACGACCTATTTCAGTGACTTCAGTGAAATGACATCACCAGTTAGTGTATTATTCGATAAAAACCACTCCCCCGAGGAATTTCACGTCGAATTGTGTGCGAAGTTCCTGCCAAGTTAGCGACTTGCAACGCTCGTAGTTGAAATAGAGGGGTCGGTTTGAAATTCCCCTTCATCCTTTGGCAGAGCGAACACGATTGAAATAAATTAGTTCAGCCCGAGGCGCATGCGGGTCTTACACAGTCTAACATTATATTTCCCCCTTCGGGCCCTAATTTCATTAATTACGTTCATGTTAGGATTGTAAGGGGTGAATACGGTGGCAGTATTATTTTCGAAAACAGAGTCGTTTTGTGGCGAAGTGACTTCAGTTTTCGTATTCGGAGGGGAGTTTTAAGGTGGTCTTGTTTTTCGATGTAAGAGTTTAAAATATGCCAAGGTTGCACAAATATATAAAATCCGTTATTAAATTTAAAAGCGTTTGATAATTATGTTCGAAGAAACGTCAAAGTTAAAACAAAAACGCGTTACTAATTTGTCTCTCATTAATTGGTTCTGGTTAATGCCCTAAGTTCATTCAACCCCTTTACCTGATATAACCGTGGAACAACAGAATTCTTCCTCTAGAATGAAATATTATTCTCGTTAGGAGCATTTTCATGGGAGAGATAACGTCAAAACTCTCAACCACGTACGATCAAACCAAGCAACTGCTTGAAATTATATGTATGAAACGAATAGCCTTTCTCGATGATCAGCCTCCAGTAGATAGGTTTTGATGAGATTTTGTAAGTTAAAAGTACTATTGGAACGCCTAATGAACGTTGGTTGGTCACAATCCATTCTGATCATTTTATTCTTGCAACTTTTCCCCCAGTTTTATTTTCGTTTTATTAACCGACAAAATATCTCTTTATTACTATCTCTCTCTTTTATTCTTGCCACTTTTTCAACAATTTTATTAACCGTTAAAATATCTCTTCCCATTAGGGTTCGAATATTCTTAGCATTGCACGTAATAACGGGGTGAAAACGTCTGTTAACCAAAAAATCTCTTCCCTTGAGGGGTGCAAATAAGATAATTCTAATAGGTGGAAAAATAAATTTTTCCTTATTAAACACTCAACGCAACCTCGTTATTTAATTATCGCTATATTGTTTGTCCATTAAATCCTTCTGTTCGTATTTAGCACCCAAACGGTAAACAGAGGCAGGTTTTTCGATGTTAGTAGTTATTCACATGGTTCTATAGGAGCCATTCCACCGGAACGGGAGAGCTTTGATGTTTCCTCCCAACAGCTTGCACGCTCGACCCCAAAGGAACAATATGGCGGACGAGAAATCTTTTGTACGCAGCCGACGTCGGAATTAGCAGATCTCCTGCCAGCCGGAACTATGGGACTTCTACCTGCCACACAGGCTTCATGGCCCAATTCAGTCCCCATAATTTCCTCACTCACTCCAGCATTTTATGGTCTATTGTTTCAACCTCTTTCATCGATCTGAGTTTGCTCGCCAAACACATAGGGAAACCTTCCCTTGCTGCGAATTCATATTTTCAAAGGATGGCCTTCGTATTTTGGCTTCTGAAGCCGGAACCGCATCGAGCAGACGCTTTTCAAAACTTAAACTGTACTCTGCCGGCAAGAGGCTGATGTAACGCGAATGTTTTAGTTGGTTTGCTGGTCGGTCTGTGGTGTTTCGGTCTTTAGATGTTCCTTTGATACATCGGCATTCAGAAACCCCATGTTGACCAAAGGAGTTGGGAACAATGTTCATTGAAGTAAATTGGGTCGCCCAGTGGCGAGCTGAAAATAACTGATTGGAACAGTTTACTCCCTTGTACGATTCGTTATTGGAAAAGATGAAGATCATTTTATTCGTAGGTTTCTACGAGTATTCCAAGTAGTTTAAATAAAATAAAATAGATATCATAATCGGTATTAACAGTTATATTATATAATAATATAACCGCTTTAAACTGAGAGTTTTTTTGTGCAGATCTGTTTCTGACGACGAACATCTGCAACTGTGGACAATTCTCACCTGAAAAGGCGTCAATCTCGGGCATTTAAAATTATAAGAGGCTGAGTGAGATGCCATATTATACTCTCGTGGAGTTTCCGACATTTGAGTGGGCATTAAGAGAAGTCGCTAAAGAGGTAGCAATTAAACTCTAATTGGCGCTTGCGGAGCGACATTCGCTCACAACGCACGTAAAACCGATGACGGTATAACTTCTGAGAGAACGAACTAATTGTTATAATGGGACGATTAGTAATCAAGAGAAATTGCAGGCTTGTCTAAATGCGTATTCGAATTGAAAAACTCAACGAGTGAAATTGAGCGCTTCGAAATTGTACTCATTTTGAAAGCAACAACATTTCAAAGAAATGAAAAAATAATAATAGCAAGGAAATCGGGAAAGAATAAAACAATTAGAGGAAAACCTCCATTTGGAAATTTTTATTTGAGAGATCTCCAGAAAGAAACAGAACAAACATATTGAAAGTAAAATTTATTTTTCTGGCAATAGAAGAATTTGCTGGCCCATCGTTCCACCAAAAATAGTTGTAACTCGTACGTTGAAAAAATGCTTCCATCAAAAATCCGTTCATATCATTCTTCAAAGATATCACTTCTTGGTTTTCCCTTCATTTTATATTCCCTCTATTTTCTGGATATGGTGAGAAAAACCCGAAGAAAGCGAAGTCTCCTCTAAAAGAGTGTTTATCACCATTGAGCAGTCCGGGTGGGATCATAAATGATGACTAGATCATGATGACTGGCCGCGATCATTCATACGATGACGGGACGAGTTGAAGAGCAGCTCGAAATTCCCAGCGGTGGCCATTCATCACGATCGCATCATCGAAAAGTGAGGTTTCGTCATTCGAACGCTAACGGAGAGGTTCGAGCGAGTCGAAGTGACATTTCGAACCAATATATACGGTTGGAAAACCAGCTTTCTGAACGCGATGTACCCCATGACCCGACATAAATCACAATCCGAGACAACTGATCACATTACTAGAGGCGCGAATGCGCGTTTTAAGTCGTACGTAACGCGATCAAAAATCGGACGGGAAAAGAGGAGCTTACGTCAAAAAATGCGACTCGAAAGTCGGCATGGGTGAGGAAATATACGAAAATGAGAGACGGCGAAGAGAAAAAGATATAGGAAAAACACGGGGACAGAAAGAAAATGGGAACTCTGCAGCGATATATAACCAGGTTTTCACGTTAGCATATATACAGCCAACACCCCACGCCATCCCATCGCGCATCTTTCGCTCCCTAGGTCGCGTAAATATAACATGGAAATAATGTATTACCCAAATAAAATGAAAGCCCGAACACTGAGTTCAAGTTCCCTCTCGCTTCTACCGTCGCGTCAATCCTTTTCTTGATGAAAATACGAACAGACGGATGAAGGCTGCTCTGGATGAGGGCACAATTTTGCACGGAATGCGTCAGATGCGCAAAAGGAATACTTTTCCCTGAGAGTTTTGAAAATATATAATATCAGTTGTATATAAATATACGGTGGAAATGGAAAATATTTCGGATGTTTTTTCTAGACAGTTTTAATTTCCACGTTTTTGAAACATTGCGATTGATTACGAAACGGTAACGCTGAAACAATTTTTCACCTTCGACGAACTTGATTGTGACAGGTGTACGATGGTGTTTTCTGTCAGTTTTTATCGCTGCGAATGTTTTGAAACGAAATCAGCATAACTAGACAGTTTGACGTTCGAAATGCGCTGCATCGCCGATGCCGAACCTCTGGGTCGCGCTGAGGTGATAAAAATGCGAGTCCTAACATACAGGTAGAAAAGGAATGTTCAATAACGCGGCGGAAGCAAATGGGGAAACTTGGAAAGCGAAAGGAAGGCAATATGCCCTGAGGATTCTTATGTTCTCCTGTTCAGCATTCGCAAATCGCCGAGCAGGCTCCATTTTTATCGAGGCCCATATTGCGGAACGATAAAATTTTCAAACGGATTCCAAGCCGTTCTCGCGGTAATGAATGGAGTACCGAGGCGTTTTAAAAGGCATTGCGGCGTTTAAGAGCTTAAGAATTAGTTTGGAATCGCTTCAATTACAAAAATGTGCTGATAATTTATTCAGCTACACCAATTTATAGATGACGTTTTTTCATGATATTCTCAGTGGATTTTCTGCCTTCAACACGGTAATCTCATTGACTACGGATCCGAAAGCACCCAAAATTATCATCTACGTCGCTAAGACCTAATGGAATAAGTACGAATTGCCATTTTTGCCGTCAAATTTTGCCATTTTAGCTTTATTTATCTTTTTTTAAAGAAATTTACAACAAATTTATTGCCTGGGTTACCATGAGTTAATGGCTGTGTTCTATACTACGCCTAAAAAAAAAAAGTTAAAAGTCAAACGAATACTAAGAGTATTTCAAGCTTTTGGTGGTCGAATGAGTTTGAAAGTGCGTCTCCTCCAATCCTACTTCAACTACTTTCCAGAGAATTTCGGAGCGGTGAGTGAAGAAAAAGGTGAACGATTCCACCAAGACATAAAAGGGATGGAAACATGATACCTGGGAAAATGGAGCATCACGATGATAGCCGACGATTGGATGCTTATGAGAGACTACCCGGAAGCTGCTCACAAGCGACAATCTACGAAGAGGAGCCTCGCAAGAATAAAGAAGCGATTTTACTGTGATTCAATGTGATGTGAATCAGTAATTGAAAATATAGATTTTATTAGTTTATTATTTTTTTTATTTGAGGAATTTTCGGGGGGAATTTTTGAGTAATGTTCTACGAAAAAATGGAGGTCATTTTTGGATTCAGCTCACCAAAAAAACATGAGCATACGTGGAATATTCTGAACAGCTCATAGAAAATTATTTTTTGCAGACCTGTGATACCTATGACGAGCTCTCTGAATCATTTTTGCATCCCTGTCTTAGCCCAGTTAGTGAATTGAGAAATCTTCCACTCTTAGCCCAGCCCGAGAATAACTCAAGTTGAGACCTTGAATCGAGAACGAAAGAAGACCCAGGGGCAAGACTCCCCGCAGTTTAGCCGTGATAACAGCTAGAAATCACGGTCCGCGTCCAAGATTTCGTCCCGCTGTGATCCGAGCCTTTAGAACGCTCAGCGTGAGCTTGTCCTCCATTTCGACCTCTTTCTCCTGCTTCTTTGCCAAGTAACGAAAGACTCTTTCCTCTGGCTTCAACCCGATAGGCTGAGAAGTTTCGACTTCGTTGTGAAAACAGCCTTCAGCAATAACTGCATCAAATCGTCCCCTCATTACTTGAGCGATTTGTTTAAAAGTCGATTTCAATTTGATTACTGACTTTTGGAAAGTTAAAAAGTCAATATTTAATTACAGTCGAATTTATCTCCTATCCCTCCTCCGTGTGCTACGATCTCCTCTGTTCGGGGAGTGGTTGCAAAAATGCAATACGTCATTGACCGCTAGTATTCTATCAGAGGAATGCATGTAAACCAGGATATTCGATGAACTACGAGGTTACCTGCGAGTCATCCAGGAACCCGAATCGCTTCCAAATGGAGCCACTGATGTCCGCTAATGACCTCATCACTGGAAATGACTTCGAGTGTGATGCAGTGCTGCGAGACCGCTCCCCTCGAAACCTGAGGTTAATTTACCGTCTGAAGGTATATCGCGTTGGCTGAGTCACTCTGTCAGTAATAATCCATTAAATTGCAAACGAACCCTTGTTACAAGGTTTACAGCGATAGCCGTCTGAGGGATATCGATGAATCTATTATCGATGCGATGAGTTTTTGAAGTGATTTTGAACCTATCAAATCAGAGGACTTAAAGACCTATTATAAAGGTAACTAATAGAGTTCTGTTGAGGAGTTTGGGACCACTGATTTGAGCACAATATTGATTTGATGAGGTGGAACAATAAATAACCAAAAAAAAAAAAAAAACTGGATAAAAATTTTTACCGTCAGCTCTAACTGTTCCATTTTCACAAAAAATCGCTGATGCTTAATTGCCAAAAATTAAATAATCTCCAAGGTGCATTACGATATTATATATTATGTGCAGATAAATTTATAGTATTTATTTGAAATGTTTTTGAGAGGTGCTGGAGAATAAGCTGGAAGTCAGTATGTTTGAACACCGACACGCTTTTTTACCACCAAGCTGACCATCTAATCCGATAAATATTCAATCGTTTCCTTTCCCTGATTTTCTCCACAATTAATAACTATAATGCGATTATTTCGATATTTTAGTCGACCTGAGTATAGCATCGTTTCACCGAAAATTCATTTAAAACTGCCATCACGTCTTACACGTACGTGTTGGGAAATCCTATCGTAAATATATGCGAAACGAAAAACCCCCGTTGCTTTCGTAACTCCGAGTTTCATACTTTCATCCTAAAGGCTCCGCAGAGATGGTGGCCCGTAAGTGAATTTTCACTTGCTGCGATGGCGGTTAGGGGCGGGAAAGGAATTCGATTACCGCCGCTGGCAGAACTGAAGCCGAAGGAAATTTGAGTGTCGAATCTAAGCTCGAACGGTTGTAGATTTAAGCTTTTCATTCGCCATCGACCAGTTATTATTGCTAATTCTATTCGAAACTATATTTTTGCAAAATTTCACTCACGGAAAGAGCTCCATTTCTATACGGAGTTCCAGAAATTTTTTTTGTCTCAATCGCCGTTCAACAAAAGTGTTAAAAAAATAATAAAAAAGTAGTCTTACTCGTTATTTATTGTCTGCCATTCGATTATATATTAGTTTCCTCCAGTAAACTAAACTTGTTGGTTCATCAAAAACCCGAAGGTTCAAGTGGAGAATATTCAACATCACCTTCACGACTGTAACGTCTTGAGGGCTTTGGCGAGCTATAACTCAGCCACCGAGCTGAACGCGAGCGAATTTTAGCATTATCGATTGAAAATTGTTAATCCCATGACGAGAACAGGAACCGTGCATTGCTCAACAATTTCGGTGACCTCGGTTGAAAATTAGGTCAGGAACTTGTTTACGAATTGGTCGATTCGCTCGCTCCGCCCGGTTGGTTCATTATAGTTGTATGACGTAGCACCGGAACTGTTGATGAATTTGAAGTGACTGCCGCAAAGGAGAATATTACTACCCGAAGCGGCGATAGCGCGAGGTGTTTCAAAACCCTCTATCGTGCAGAAATGCCGCAGGAACGAGATGATGGCATGGGAAAGGAAGTCTGGCTCTTCGAGGAGTACCACTTACCGGGACAGGCTCTCAAACTTACCTCTTCCTCCCAATTACTTAATCAAGAGGCAATTCTCTTCTTTGGGAAACCCATAGAACGAGCTGAAGGTGCGAGGTTTTCTCGTTGTACAACCGTCGGATGAAATACACTTGAGGAACGGTGAAGAAAAAGCGGAAACACGGGAAAAAGCTTTAATCCTTCGATGAATACCGGCTCGCCAGCAGGTGCGCTCAATTTAAAAATCGATTTCGAATCACCTCTCCTTTTGAGGTCTACGGAGAAAAACGACCCTTGCAAAAGCCTCGGTAATTGAAGTTTTTTCAACTTAGTAATTAGAGGAATGACGATTGAAATAATGATTAAAGCATTTTTTTTTTTTGGTGTGAACTGATTTGATTTCAAATTTTACAAATGTATTTTCAATTGCTTTCCGATCTCATGATTGTGATGGTTTCTTTTCCAAGCAACCTCGGAGGTTCCGTTATGTTGGACGGAAAATACCAGCGTTTTGAAGAAATAGCGATAACAATGAATGAACAAAAAGTAATTCATATCAGGAGAAATTTTTTCCGCAGCGTTATATTTTTCCTTCTCTTTCTCTCTGCCAAATAAGTTCCCTTTGTAGCCGAATGGTTACCGATAATCTTCTGTACGATATCCGCTGAGATGAACTCATAAAATCAACCATTGACCGACTCTAATAACCGCCCTCGAAGGGATACAGAGCTGTGTCCTCCTTCCCATCGCAAATGACGGCTCAGGCGTGTTCTTTTGTGATGTACGTTGTCCTACTTCCAAGCCCCAATGTTCTCATTGTCCTGCTCCTGCTTGCATAGCTTTTCAGCCTTGGGGAAGTCTTTTCGCCGAAGGATTTCCAGATGTTTGCTGATCCGTCTGATATTGCTTCGCCGACTTTGTCATTTTGGTTCACTGTGGACTTTTGAAGGTTGATAATTAACCAATCCGGTGTACAGGAGGGTTCCTGGTACGCATATTTATACTCAGAATGGCTGTTCTAATGGCGTAGACGAGAAAAATCGAGAGGGAAAGAATTATGATGATTTAAGAAAATTAATTTGAAGAAAGAATTAAGAATTATGATAAAGAGCTTAGGCGAGAAATAATTATGTATGTACAAATTCATTATTGTACCGATGGAAGGTACCAATAATTTCCTCGTGGTTTTATAATTTAGAAACCATCTAAGTAAGTCTTCTGAATAATTTTTAAAATAATCAAACATACTAAGGCATTTTATTATTAATGGCCAGCAAAAATAATGTTATTGAAGGAGCTTTATTTAGGTGTTATGATTTTACCTATCAATGTACTACTGAGTTTGACAGCTTCTTTAAAAAATAATGCAGCGAAACGGATATTTCTCCTGTCATACGATTAACAGAAAAACTCCAATTATATATTTGACTCTTCGTAGACGTCTTCTAACGATCGCTAGCCAAAGGAAAAGTTTCGCAATCGAATGAATCAATAGAACAGCAGTTTCTGAAATACATGAATGTTCACCGGACCTAAATCGTATCACGTTAACCCTGCGGCGAAAGAAGATAAAAAGCAGTCGACGGCTTGAAAAGAAAGAGAATTTCGGGAGGTCACTAGAAAACAATGGACGCCGTCGCGAAAAGCACGTGCCGGTAACTCGTCGAGGAGGATGAAAATCTTTTGTCTTCAAATCCCCTTGCCGAAGCTTCACAATATCCGTCGAACCTGGTCTGTTCTCCTGTAGAAGGCTCCCACTGCTAGTCAGTTACTGTACTTACTTCTTCCACTTCAACTTCCTCCTCTTTCGGCACTTCGACTGTCTCAGTTTCACTTTTTACGGCTTCGCACCGATACTGTAGATTCCTTTTCTTCATTGCCACCATAGCCTCGTCCTTTGTTCGAGAGTTCTTCCTCATGTACGCGATTTTATTTTTATCTCTATTTATAGCGGATTCGTTTTAACCGGAGAAAAATGATTTTACGATCTCAAAATCCTATTGTTGTTCGAATCGATGGAAAATATTGACAGAGAAAATTGGGAATCTCCATTATGGATGGTCTGGTCCCTTTATTTACGCAAGTGTTCCAGGTTGGCACAAGTGTGAAAGTAAAATAATATCAATAATAACAATATCAATATCAATAATATTAATAATAACATCAATAATATTTTCCTCATATTTATTTCCGAATATATATGTATAAAAAAAAGATTTTTTTCGTCCTGAGTACCGGGTATGTTGCTCAGGACGGTGAACCTTATGTGAAACGAAAACGCTCGTAGATTGATAGGCTCCCATTCAGGAGACGAAAGCCCAACCTTCTACGTTTGAGAAACGTCTAAGCCTTATCAATATTTATTTCAGGCTATGTTGCAAACAGTTTATTTTATACGCACCGGCCTCCTATCATACTATCGCATTAAATATATCACGAATTTTCTCGTGATAATATTCTGGACATCGTCGACAGAGTAGGTACGTACGAATCAAATTTAGAATCCAGTAATCACGGCAGTCTTTGAAATTTAGAACTTATAGCTTTCGAGCCTTTCTTGAAGATTCCACGATTTCCTTCGAAACATTAAAAAAAGAGAAGGAAGGCTTGGAAGGATATAAAGTTTATTATTCAAGAGGTTTTTCCATCTAACCCCCTTTTCGCCTTGTTCTTCTTTCTTTCCGGCTTTCCCTCCATTGCCCGGGCGAGATACCTAATTACTTTTAGGGGAATTAGGGTCGGCAGAAAACCTTTAGCTTTCTCCCATGAAAGTTCTCGAAGGAAACACTTCTCAAGAATGAGAAAAGTGTATTGAGCTTGACGTTGCGTTGGCGTTTCCAAGTCCTTTCGTCGCCAGGTTGAAGAATTTTCTAATCATACTCTAACGCTCGACGGTATCTTTTCGAGACGACCGTCTGAAATTTTAATCGCAGTTTATAATTTGGAACAACTCGGTCGAACTTGATTTCGGACTTCATTTCTAAACCGTCGTTGACAAAACGTCTTCAATAGGGAGTTTTTTCTTTAACGGTGTTTTTCCACGGTGACCTTGGGAATTATTACTTATTTTCCTTTGCTTCGTCAGATGACGGTGACCGTGGCGTATAATCTTACAAAGTAACCTATACTCCTCACGATCGCCATGGAAAAAACACCGGTAAAAGTAGAAACTCCCAATAACTTCGACTGATGTTCGTAATTTCTCAAATTGCCATTTGAAATAACATTTTTCCAACAATCTCCCACGGTACGAAAATATTTGACAAAATAAGCAATTCCATCAAATTCACATGAAAGTGAATTTACATTCGAGTGGGTTTGTTTAACAGTGATACCGATTTAATCTGATCAACGGCCGGGTCGGCTCAGAGAGGCGGTCTACGTAAAATAAATCCTATTAACCTCGCCACTACCGAAGCTATGTGCGGGAGGTGACCGGCTGCCTGCCAGGAAATTAGATAACGTCATCTCACGAAACCGACCGCACGCTCCAATGATATCCTATCACAAAGATTTCTTCTACATGAGTTTCCCCCTTGTTTTTCTTCCTCGCAACTCTCGAAACTTCTCTGACAATTTCCTTAGACGATAAAATTCTTTCTTTTTTTTCTTAAATTGCTCTCTGATTTATGGATATAAATTCTGTATTCGCCGCACTGCTCCGATTGGTATATAACATCGTTTGGAAATTATCACTGGAAAATTAGAATTGGCCCGTGTTTGTGAGCCTTTCGTGAATGTTTAGGCTTTTCGGGCCTCGCGAAATTGGAAGCCGTGCTGAAACGATCTACCGCTAACGGCAGCTTTTCCGACTAGCGTTTGAATCATCCGGTGGCGTGGAAAACAATCATCCAGAAAGCAGCAACACATCGGTAGCGCCTACTTAGCGTTATTGGCTCGAATCCGAGAATTCGTTAGTTAAAAGAGCAGATGATTGAAGTAGTCGTGCTGTGGAACGGATAGGTATTCAATTTATTTCCGGGTAAATAAATTGATGGACCGTTTCGAGAGTGCGTTGAACGACGCGGGGGTCGACGACAGGCGATAGTTAACTAAGCGTTTTACCTCGCGTAATAGGACGCGCCTTGCCGACAGCGCGGACCGCCTGTCTAGAACAAACTTCCTCATTCCCTAATTGAATTGCGTGATCCGGAACGATCTCACCCCAAAGAAGAGTCAATTGCTCGGCTGAAGCTTCGACGAACGTTCGAACATTGTGCCCGATGGAGCGACCGCTCGATGGACTGGAAAGGAGACCGAAAGTGAAAAAGAGAAGGGAACGGAGGCGAGAGGGAGAGAAAGAGGGAGAATAATGCGGAAAGAAAAGATCCATCGACGGCTGAACGACCGGAATAAAGACGGGGAAAGTCAGAGTAACAAGAAAAACTTCCGTTATCTTTCAGATACTCGTGAAAGAAAAAACAAAACGCTCGCCGGAGTCTGGAAAGCAGCTGGAAAATCTCGGTTCAGTCATGCGACACTGTAATGTCATAATCATTCGATACAAGCGAAGGAACGATTCTATCTCACCTGATATTTTTGCTATGTGGAAATTCTTCGAACTGTAATGGAATAATTTCATAAATTTTTCAAAAATAGCATATGATTACGCAAATGGTTATCACTAGCCACTTTTATTATGCTCTCAGTAGATTTCACTCCCAAAAACCGAATCAAATCTATGCCAACTGTAATGTAGGGTTATAACTGGGCAACGCCAAGGAACGTTTCGTTACTAAAAACTCAAAATTATAGAAATATATTCAGTTTCCGAATTGCCAGCAAATAGTTCACATAGGTACATTTTACCAAACGTGTAAAATATGAATATGAATTTTACTATACTAGAAGATGGAATAAAGTGTGCAACCGCTCAAAACGTGGCGGTCCCTTCGCAAGATCGATGAGCAGTTCACCAATCGGAATACTCATAACAAAACTGTTGATTCGATTTACAATCGAATCGTATTACTGCCTAAGGGAAAGTTTGTCTCGGGAAATCGGCGTGAACTCGTTGAGCGACAGTCGACAAGGCCTTTATGGGCCTGCTGTTGATTTACGTCCGCCCGTAAAACTTTCTTTCGCCACCCTTTTCCTTCGGTTGGTTTGTTTTACGTTTCTTTTACCATCGACATTCTCGTCTGCTTTTCCCCATCTCCGGTTATATATCCATTCCGCCTTTCAGTTTTCTTTCTCGTTTATGACCGATGTTCTTGACACTTCTAAAGGGCGGAAAGAGCTGAGCTCGGCCAGACATTGTAAATCACCGTTCGTATTACATTTCGAGTCCAGCCAGACGAGTTTTACTTCCACGGAAATGAAGGTATATACTGATTGAACGGGGAGAGCTGAAAGCTTAAGGAGCTTGGGAGAGGAATCCTTTCAGCGGCATTCTGCCCTTTCAGTAACAATGCTCAAGTTTTCTCGGATCGAGAAGTTTCTATTTTAAATATAGTCGATCTAGTATTATCTAGCCTCATCATCCGTATGTTGTCAGCTGGAAAATCGTTAGTATCATTTCAGGTAGCCGCTTTTCTGAAATTGCGTTATTCAAAGGGTCTCGTTTCCTTCTCCAATAATTGCTATTTTGGGAATAACTTTACATTCATGTTGTTCCTGATCCACGCTGAAATTCAGCCAACTTCGCATCACTTCTCGTTGAAATTCTCCATAATCCAGCAGCGAGGCGCTCTCTCGCACGCTTTACCTAATTGTTTTCCGTGAGTAACATGACACTAATGGCCTGCCACTCAGCTCTCCGTCTAATGCTCTTGTGTTAGTTTTAATTTACATATATGTTTATCCTTTGAAAACAGATGAAATCTCTCCAGCGCAACGTTTTGAGATTCGAATAAAATGATAGCTCGCCCGTCATGATTTCATCTTCTGCAATTTTTCGACGTCGTAACTATCGCTTAATATTATTTACTATTCATGCTCATCGTTGCATCGTTGGTTATTGAGTTATAACTTATACAAAAGAGTGTAAAAGTAATGCGAATCAAATAGGTAAATAGAAAGAGTGAACGTCTAGTGCTCGTTTGATATTCATTTTGAAACTAAAGGTGGAAACAATGAAAGAAAAAAATAATAATAAAAGAGCTGCGTTTCCATCTTCGTCGTGACTTCCTTTCAATTCGAGTTAGCGCGAAGCTTGAGCGTTCGAAAATTCGTTCGCCATGAACAACTTGACAGCAGGCTTATGCTTTTCTAGAGCATTGTCGGCAAAACGTTTCCGCTCTTGATATTATCTCTGCTTTAGTGAGTGTTTCTGTCTCTTGGAGAAAACTTTTATCTTCAAGAGGCCAATGCGGTCGGAGAAATAGAGCGTTAATTTATGTTGCCGCTTGGAGGATAAGAAGAATCTTTTTGTCCCGATGGTATTCCTGTTTAACTGTCAACCTCGCGTCTTCTACAGTCGTTTATCTCGGCGATTCCATTTCAACATTGCTCCAAGGTGACATTGCTATTTTGTTCAGCGCTAAATCGCGATCCGAGCGAACTTTTTCGCTTGTGACGAACATAGCGAAATCAACGGCTAGATTCTCGCTGCTGAATTGTAGAAATCTGGCATCAATCTTGATCCTTTCTCTCTTTCTTGCAAGGCTTTTCTGCATCGTTCTTGGGAGAAGTGAAAACGTCGGGAACATCGTCCGTCGGATGTCGGATCTTCTCTAGCTGAGGGCTAAGCCATTTGTTTCCCAGCGAGTGGCAGTTTAGAGGAGCTGGCGAAGTAGAACCTCCATCCTTCCCTTTACTGTCCCATTCAACTGGTGCAAAACTAGGTACTGGAGGGAACTGCAACACGAGGATAAATGACGGAGGCACGTAACAAAACAATGAGATCTTCTCGTTCGCGGACAGAGTAATTAATTTTCTCTTCGTGATCCGGTCATTACAAGTTGACATCAGTTTCCTCGCCAGAACTTCCATCGTCTTTGACCCGAAGAAGCATAAAATGTCCCGACCTACTTTTCTCCTTTGGGAAATCGTTTCATGCTCGAATTGGTTTGTTGTTAGTTTAGAATTCTGCCGACCCGAAGCTCGTTCAAAGCGACGGTTCCATTTGGCGAAACAACAAAGCATTATACTCGCTTATATCTAATTGTTTATTCAATTCGTGACCCGGCGCTTTCCATTTCTGCTTTGTACTTTGAATATTGATGTTCCCTCGATTCTCCTGACCACCTTTGCGTCCACTTTCTCGTCCCCTTTACGATCAGCTTACCGTTTCATTGACAGTCGCTCTCGTGTGCGAATATTGAGCTATCTGATGCATCCGCTGCATGGATGTAACGTCTGTATCGTCACAGCGTTCGATTAAAAGCTAACTCGGAATTAAAACCGAGCAATGGATGAAAATAAAACCCAGAACTCTTGGTTTATTTAATCGAAATTCAGTTCAAGAGGTGATAATCTGGATAATGATATGATAATGATGGCAAACAAAAAAAAAATGATATGAGAATGAGTCGTTCGGGTTTTCTCCCCCTTAACCTCTAGGAATTGGTATTAGTACGGTTCATCGCTTCGGATAAACTATATTTTCACCCTGGATTTCCAATATTTTTCATTCGCCATTACAAAACTACGATTACAGAGCTGGGTTGTTTCGTTATACCTTTACTGCCACGAAACTATATTTTCACACGCATTTCAATATTTTTTTTTAATAGGCACAAATCATAAAATTGTACTATGATATTCAAGTATTCACGTGTCTAACGTTTCTTTTCTTTTTTTCCAGTTTGGAGCGCTCAATCGGGTACCAGTGATTCAAAAGCGGGTAGCAAAACGAGCAGCAACGGTGCCGGTCAAAATGCGTTACAAAATTCGGCACGGGCGGGTCCGATGATCGATCGGCCGGCTTCCAAAAATGTGACAGCCCTTCTAGGCAAGACTGCATACCTCAACTGCAAAGTGAAGAACCTTGGCAATAAAACGGTAAGGCGATATCAATTTTCTTCCTGAATTTTTTCAAGATTTTATTTTTAATTTTTTATTTCTGAAAATACCAAAAACGTGGAATCTGGTGCTGAGTAATTATTTCAATGGGTTGATTCAAGTATTTTTCGTTTTATGATCGCTGAATCAAAGTTGATGAGATTTAATTGAAGTTATTTATGTCTTACAAAAGTAAAATGTCATAGCTTGAGAGTGAATAATGTTCTCAAAATTGTGAGATAGCAAAAGGATGAATGACGATGGCATACTAGTATTGAAGCAAAAGGTTCAAGATTAGATAACCTTTGCAGGAGTGATTACAAAGTCTGATAGTCGCCCACGTCCATGAAGTTCCAAGAACTCATGTATCAGAGTTGGTACTTTTAGTAAGTCATCACTTTCATTCCAGCGAGTGCGTTTGACGTGCGTTCCTATGAGGTTTTGTTCAGGTCGAACGGGGAAAAAAATTAATAGAGAAACATATTTTCTTTCATGCGAGCACATTCGGTTAGGGAGTTCCTCCGTTAACGATTTCCAAGTATAAATGTATAAGATGAAAGAAACAAGCTTTCACCGACTTCTAACCGTTGAAGATTCGATGAAAAGACATAAAATCGTGTTGGGCTTTTGGAAAAATTCAGGTAAAGAACGTCGTGATGGGGATTGTACAACGAGATCGAATTGCCGACGCCGCGGA
This sequence comes from Tupiocoris notatus, assembly GCA_037159825.1. Classification (NCBI taxonomy): domain Eukaryota; kingdom Metazoa; phylum Arthropoda; class Insecta; order Hemiptera; family Miridae; genus Tupiocoris; species Tupiocoris notatus. The sequence goes on along the minus strand of JASJUZ010000148.1, from coordinate 345,436 downwards.
AGGCAACGTGATTGCTAAAGGGCGTTACCTGTTCAGAGAGAGCTTGGTGATCTCGTTAGAAAACTCGAGGGCCAAAGACTCGAAGAAAAAGAGAAGGCTTTAGAACGTTTTATCAAGCTACAGCTGATGGGCTGTGGGTTGAAAAACTCGTACGGGCATCTCATACCATTCAGAAAAGTGATGGTTGATGTTGGAGGCGGAAGTGCCGTTTGAGCAGAAGAAAAACGCACTTTTTCCAGGCTCGGTTACACGAGAGACCTTCAAGTGATCGCTAGGAGACTCTTACCGCAATCTATCGTAAAAAGCGTTCCTTTTCATGCGATCGAGCTTGTGTTAGTTTTCCAGGTTTGCCTATTGTTGGAGAAATTTTGATATATCGTCAATTATAAAATATTAGTCATAAAATAATTTTTATGGTCTAATAATTTTGCTCCACCCATGAGAGTTTTTTCAAAACGAAATTATAAAATTCCGACTTTGTAACGCTACAGCTCCGCGTAGGCGAAAGTAAATTCCTTGATCATAACGACGAAAATGTAGGAAATTTATCTGGCTTTGCAATTCACTTGGTATATGTGGAACCCGATAGTTTCACCGCTACGGCGCGCAATAGTCGAAATTCCGCGATGCCACCTTTTTCCAAAAACGACGTTTTTCGATATAGTACTTCGTTTTTTTTTTTTTAAATTTTCAGGAGCGAAATTTAAGATTCTAAAAAATTTCAGCCGGTGGTCCCAAATTTTAAGGGTTCGGTGTTAATTCAACTGTTGATAGCGAATCGTATTATTTCATTCTTTTCTCTTACGCTCCTTCGTTTTAGTTTTCGGCGAATCGGTTCGTCTGACTGTGATTATCAGTTTCGAGCGAACTACTTTCACCGAACGGCTCTATATCAGCTAAGCGATTCAAGTTCAGTTAACCGAAGTTTCACGCGCCGTTGAAACTGTTACGGATCGGAGTAAAATGAGCGTGCATAGCCTCCAGCTGTTCGCGATATCTGCAATCGACACTCTTGAATAAGCTCATAGACTTGGCTCTTCGAAGAATCTTTAATTGAATCGATTGTTAGTTTCCGAAGAGGCTGGAGCCGAAGGAACAGAAGGCCCTCCAAGTGCTTCCACCACTCTCTGTCCTATTCGGTTCTCACTCTCGGGAACTTTATGACGGTGAACTTCCACTGTATGGAGATGGCGTTGCGGGGTTGGCGAAGACGAAGGAACGCTTTACAATGTTACAGAAGTTGACTTGATGATTACTTTGGGGCGGGCCAACGGACCCAAAAGCTTCCCTTGCTCGGCCTAGGCTTTAACTTACCTTCGCTAGACGAAAATGTCTCTCATCGAACGAAGATCAGGTTTCCGGAACTGTGAACAAGAAACAAGAAGTCTCTCTGTGTCGCTTCAAACTATAAAGCGTAGTGGCTGAATGAAGTTTATTGACTTTGAGTCGAACTCTTCGCCAACCAGCTCCTTCCAAGCGGTGTGTACTGACAAGAGCTCTCACTTGGCGCATATTGGAATAAAACAAAATTATCATACGAGAATACAACAATAAACAGCATGTGTTGAAAAAATTGGGAATTTAGCGAAATAGTAGAATTTTTACAGAACCCTCTCATACGAGGAAAATGGCGCGTTTAACAAATTAATACACTTGAATTCTCTAATCTGAAATACACTGTCAGTGTGCATACATACAATTTAGTATAATAATATCATTCTTTGATACATAATATGGTTCTCGATTTTATATTTTTGATGCAACGGGCGTAATTTTTAAATATAGTTGTTTTTTATCTGCTTCATCCTCCCTCATTGTTCGAATTTCCGGTAATTCAAAAACCTCCTAATGCAAAAATTTCACCTCTACCCTTGGAATGCTTGAGGTTGCTTAATTCTCAGTATCCATCATACATAATACGTTCCGATGTATTTCATGAGTTCGTAAAAGCAATTCTTGTTCGTAATACGATTTTCCGGAATCACGGAATATTTCCTCGCATACAACAGTGAGGCTAAGGAAAAAACGCCCTGATAATTAGTTGCCGATAAATTCCTAAACATTAATCAGCTGGTAGAATGTTGAACGAAGGCATCAAGTATGGCTCATCATTTATGCTCATCGATGAAAAATAATATTCTTCAAGTTATCTACTCTCATCCGATTACAAATTCCACAATTTCTAACGAATGATTCAAGCGCATGCTCATTTTCTATGAGCTAAGACGTTGAAATGATATGACGAGTCTTAATCGTAAATATTATTTAGGACAAATTTCTCAACGATTTTAGAATCATGGACGATTTTACTGTTATCTTTGTAAAATCCGTTTGACTATTAGCTGATCAAGTGGCCTCATTTTGGACCACTACGATGTCTAATACATAATTCTCTTAATATCTACCATCCCGGCGAACAATCAATGTATTTTCCGGATATATTTGAGGAGAAAAGAGAACGAAAATTTCGCAACATTATTTCGAGTTTATTAGTAGCACGAATAGCGCTGTCGTTATTTATCCTAATCACCATTCCGTCTGCAAAGTATGCCATTGAAGTAAATCATGATAAATATCCCCTCATTTATAACCATAATGATTCCTGAATAGTAGCGCAAAAATTAATCAACAATGAAAGAGATGTCTTGAGGCGGAGGTTTGAAGAGACATGATGTTCTATCTGCGGAGAAGAATACTACAACCGAGCCTACTTTGTTATCCGAGTCCAACCCCTCTTTCACGAACGGACGTAGATTCCTCGCGAGTCGCTAGAAATGAGATTGCGAAAAGAGTTTACTACAGAACGGTTTATCAACTTCTTTACACCGTCGTTGCTCGAGTGAATTTATTGTCTTGCATTTCTCATCTGATATCTCGAAGATGTGAGTAACTTTTCACGTTGGAATTTCTACCGTATAGGAGCTTATCCGACGTTTCAAAACTGAACCTCAGCCCGTTTAGGCTTGGATTTTTTCATGCGCAATCTTTTACGCCCGCTAAACGCTCAGGTTATCTTTACGTTAAGGAGGAACTTTCAAGTACGAACCAACTTGGCCCTTGGGACGGCTAAATTAAGAATTCCACCCGAGTTTGAGCCGAGTCTCGAACTCAAGTTACAAAATTTTCATTCCCGCTCCTTAAACAAGAGCTCTCTTTCTCTCGCTCAGCACGACTGTCAACTTACTCGGCGCCATAAATATTACAAACGGACTTTATTGGATAACTTCAGAGAAATATCCAACGGGCAATAAACAAAGGAAAGGTGGAACCCATAAAGCATGCTTGCGACAGCTTTGGAAAAAGTTGCGCAATTCACCGCGAATAGTTCAAAGCTTCCTTGCTTCGCCATATGCTAAAGTTTGCATCCTTTTCTTTCGTTTCACTTGGGAACATGTATTTTTAAAATAGGGCGAGAACGAAAAATTTTCGACTTGTCACATACTTGGTGCCCTACTTCGAGTAATAAACTATCATGAGAAACCTGCGTGATATATTCGTGTATGCGGTTTTTTTAGACGTATTGAAACTATCGCACTAATTTTACGTTATTATTTTAAATGTGTGATTATAATCCATGGATTCTCATAATTTTATGATCTTATTATTAATTTATTCTCTCTCTCTCTCTCGCGCGCTCCGTTCTCTCTCTCGTTCTCTTAGGAATTTTTTTAAATAACTTGTACGATTATTCTGATTCTATCCCACGCTGATATAAAATACAGTTGCTCGATAATTTTCCTTGACATGAATTTCCCACGAATTTTCATTCGACGTCAAAATGTCGTCCTTCACCAAAAGGTCCAAACGAACTTTCTAACTAGGTTTTGGTTTTCTCTTGTTTCTAAAAGTACATTAACGTCAATTAACCCTGAGCAAAGACTGGCTATTAGCTTTTGTAGTCTGTGCGGTAGAAATTCTCTCGAGATCTTCTCTAGGTCACCGACGGTGATGAGGAAAATGAGAGACTATGGAATGAACTGGTACGGAAAGCTTCGTTCTCCTAATCCCTTGTGACGGTGCTCCAAAGCTCCCTCGTGACCGCGTGAGAATGAACGCGACAGTTAAACATCGCCACTGGAACTAGATCGTAGATCCAGAGCGTCAGTAGATCATCTTCCTAGGAATAATACTAGCGATTACGGAACTTGAGAGTTATTAATTTTTTAAGCAGTTGGTATTCATAAAACTGAAATTATGTCTGAAGGTTAAGCCACAAAAGTGCTCTAATTAATATTGAAATTTCAACGTTGCTGTGGTCGAAGTTTAACGTTTTAAGGGGCTATAAAAGCTGAAATTCAATGTTTAACTCTGAACGTACGATTTAAATTTGATAATGCTCCCAAAACTTGGTAAAAATACCTGTTTCTTTCAATTTTAACAAATTAGAAAAAGTTTCTTTTAATATCAATAAATTGAAAAAATTTCATTTTACATCAACAAATTAAAAATTGTTATTATCAATTTTTAAAAAATGTTTGGTATCAATAAATTAAAAAATATTCATTTTAATATAAATATAAACTCTTTGTCGGACTACTCCTTGGGATATCCCATTAAATCCTCATCATTAACGCTGGAAAGCAAGCTATAACAACATTTTTACTCGAAAATAATTTCATAAATTCGCAAAACAAATTTTCCCGCGCTGTTTGGTTTTTAAAACAACCGTTTCACGCTTATAGAATTCGTTCAGGCGAACGATGCGTGTAACTTCGTTTCGCCTTATCTCCTTCGGAGAGAAATTTCCCCGTCGCCGTTTATCGAAACGCTCGACATAAAGGTCGGAGTTGCGAAGTTTATGAGAATAGTCAAAATGGAACCTCACGTCGTCAGACTTTTGAACGAAATAGCGTCGAGAGAAAGGTTTCAAGACAGTTTTCGAACAAGTTTCACAGGGCTCGCCGACGGTAACAATTTCCACGGAATCGTCCAAACCGCTGTAATTGAGGACGACAACAAATCTTTACAACTGGTTGTCAAACTGTGTCAAACCAACGCTCTCGCCCGTGAAGCACAGAGAACACACGATAAATTTGTGAACGAGGTTATATTTTACAGGGACATCGTCCAAAGGCTTGAGGTTAGTGGTGAAATGCCTCGTTTGCCCAAATATTTCGGTTCCTCGCTTGAAAATGGTCGGGAAATCATCGTTTTAGAAAATTTAAAACCTGCCGGATACGTTTTGAAACCTGTGAGCGAAGGTTTGGACGAAAATCATCTAGATCTAGTAGCCAGATCGCTCTCTTCCCTGCATAGAACGTCGTCAAAGTGGAAAGAAGAAAATCCTGGGTCATTCCACGAAATTACATCAAACTTGAAGGAAACCTGGTTCGTTAACCATGACAACAAAGATTGCCGCAAGCTAGCGCTTGTGATATTCGAACGTGCTCTCAAAACCGCAATCGATTGCGTTCGGTTCGACGACCGTCGAGAACTGTGCAATTCTTCGTTGAAGCAATATCTGATAGATTTGGAAGATATCCGAGAATGGGTGAGGTTGCGAGAGTCGGACGAGTTTACCACGTTATTGCACGGTGACGCGTATTGCAATAATTTCCTCTTCAGATACGAACATGTGAGTAACCTCAGTATTTATTGAATTTGACACTCAATAGAGATGATTATGTTATTCTTCATAATTCCTCTCTGAGACTTGGAAATCTCTACCAAAGACCAAGTATACTCCTCCGATGCTTTTGATGATAGCTAAATTAGTTGGTGTTCTGGACATTTTCATGTTGGGAGGATTTTATCGAAGTTTTTTTCCATTGCTATTCAGATCGGTTGTCCAAAACTGAAATTTTTTTTCCGTGACAGGGCTTGCCGGTGGACGTCGCTTTCATCGATTGGCAAATGGTCAAAATCGGATCGCCCGCACTCGATATCTCGCAATGTTTTCTCTCCTCGGCCCATAATTTGAGTTTGGATTCGCCGGAGCGGTTTCTTGCGAGCTATTCTAAAGAAACTGAATTCGACCTTGCCAGGCTACGTTTTGATTTTAAAATATGGGGTAAACCGGGAATTCTGTTGGCGTTGTGTGTACTTTTGTATGTCGCCACCGAAGAGAGGACGAACGTGGGGGAAACACTTTCCAGAACATTATCATCTGAAGGGCAAAATGATCTTCCTGTTAACGAAGAGATAAAAACTCGTGTGAGGAAAGCAATGCTAGCAGCATGTTCCCTGGGCATATTTGATTAGATTTAACTGCCGCCAAAATTCAGAAAGCGCAAGCAATAAATTGTTCTTATAGCTATTCTATTAACAATGATTTCTAATACTTTTTCTCATTACTCAAATTGAGCCAATCGCACAGTGAGACGAAACGGATTTTTTTCCCGGCTTGGATAAACCATACATTTTTCAACTTCATTATTGATTGTTTCTGTATGCCGACCAAAATGTAAAAATATTTTATGATCTACCACAATAATTTAAGTAAATTGGAAATCGAGCTGATGAACCTTCAATGGTTGAAAAAACTTGAAAAATTGGAATCGCTTAGAAGCTAAAAAAAAAAAAAATATTATTCCAACTTCCGACTTCACACCGATACGAATGCACACTCATCAGTCATACTAATTATGTACAGTTGTATTCGCCTACTTCATATCGTAAAACCATAGTTTTGTTGAAAGTTTTCATATTATTCCACTGGTCGAAGCTGCTTTAATTATAGCCACTAAACGTTCCCTGAAATCAGGAATGTCGTCTGATTTGAAACGGATATCGATCAGTTTGTGGACAGTTATCTGGTCAAGCTGAGCGGACCGTTCGATGGCTGATACCATGTTGACGAAAAGGGCACCGTAAACGCCGTAAATACCGTATCGCGGAAAATGTTTCGCAAATTCGACTGTCGTCATGTGGCCGTTGTAATGTTCGGTGAGGATCGTGTTCATTTCCGGTAGGAGGGCCGTCGCCGGGGACGAGTAAATAAGCAGCGATAAATCGAGAGCCGGCGAACCGATCCTGCACGCACCCCATTCGTCGACGGCCATGTCCACGGGTGTGCCAGTTACCTGCAACAACCGGCCACCTGCTGTTATCAGACTGCTCATATTTATGGTTACTCGCCGCTACTAGAACGCATATGTAGTATCTAGAGTGCTGGTTATACGTTTCAAGCATATCAAGAAGGTCGCCTGATAGTAGACGATTATATTTCACTTGCAGTGAGCGACAGTGGTCGATATTTTCGGACGAGATTTTGTACAGAAACGAAATAATAATTTTTAAAGGTGATAATTGATATTGTCAAATAATGATGTGCAAGAAACTGTTTATGAATAGGTACGATAAATTACTGTATGAAGGGCCTCAATCTGCCAGCATTTGTCCATAATTTCAACGACAATCTTCAAGATCAATTTGTTTTTACAATTTTTTTTTTCATTTTTATTTGTAATATCCGAGGATTTTACAGAGTTGGAGGTTAGCAACTTATTACCAATAATTCACAGTAAAAAATGCAATCAATAGTTAAATAACATAATGCTCGTACCGAGAGATAACAACATTATTGAAATATAAAGATATATAATCCAGTGCAAAATAAAGCTAGAGAGTCCGAGAAGAAAAAGATAAAAATAAATAAACAAAGTTCAGCTGCCTTTCAGTCATATAAAAACCCCTCATTGACGATTAGACAACGATGCCTGACTGCGGTCTGAATAAAACTGAACACTTTTGAAATCTCCTCCGCTGTCCTCGGACAGCAAATGCGAGTGTAGAAGGCGTCCACCGGCAGCTGGTGTGCTCCAAAGTGAGCAACCCCGGAAGACGGGGCAGCGGCACACTAAGTGTTCCAGAGTGTCCCACTCTGCAAAATTGCAGATAGGGCACACGTCGATGGCGCTGAGTCCGACTGAGACCCTCTGCACCCTCAGCCAGGTTCCAATTGTCTTATTATATTCATCGAACTGCAATTTATCTATTGTACTTACCGTGTGATTTCGAAAAAGCAAATTGGGCGTCCAGAAAGTACAGTTAGCCAGAGTCGCCCATGATGTGTCGTGAGTGTCCTCTAAAGAGAGCAACAACCGTTTCGGGCATCCGTCGAGCAAGGAAATGATGCATTTTCTCATTTCAGAAGCCAGCGGACCATCTTTACTCGTGTGCCAAGCGGTTTGGAGAATAATTCTTTCGAATTTCTCATAGTCCGATAATCTTTCACCGTGCGGATACTTCGGGCTGATGGTTGGCTTAAATTCTGCGCAAACTCTTCTGAATTCGATTTTATTCCGGTTTTTCCAAATCTCAATCGTCTGGTGGAAAAGCGATAAAGTTTTGAGCGCTAGAATCATCTGGGTTCTATCCAAGCCTATTGTTGTCGAGGGCCTGTTGTAACCGGACGATTCCAGGTCTTCTGAAAACAATACGAGGACATGCTTGACGTATTTGCATTATGGGTGGATCTAGTTTTATTATTTATTTACACTATTTGAAATGCTAAACGGTCAGAGGAAGCTCATTATTCCCATGAAATGCGCTCTTTTGAAGTAAAAATACTCTCTAAAGTAAATTACCCTTTGTAGTTGCAACACGAAAAATACTCTCCTGAAACGAGATATTCACACACGAATTCTACCATTTTCATCAACGCCTGAAGCCTACTAAGTTTCTAGATCAGCTCCTGAGCGTACTACATTTACTCAACTCACCCAAAATTAAATATTCTTCATTTTTTATCAATGAGCTGCCGTAGTATTTCGGAACAGTAACCGTGCCACCATAGGATTTATAACGCGTGTATACGTTCTTATAAAAGTGCACGTTGTTGCTGAACCAGTTCGCAAGAGGTACCATCAGGAATTGATCGATTTCCGTCGGAGGCAAAGTGACTGCCAATTTCAACGGCCGGTTCGGCAGTCCATGTATTTCGTAACGTTTGACGGCACTCGTGTGCAAGTATTCGTGTTCGCCCTTGAATGTAACGTTGAATTTGCCTGATTGGAATCCGTTTTCGAGAGCCACGCGGTCGAGTGCAGCTCTCAAAACCGTTTCTGACGCCATCAATCATTTTCGATTTTGTTCATTTTTCACAGAATCCCTAGCTCGTTCGATTGTGTTTCACGTAATATAGATTTTGCACGATTTCAAACTTGGGGAGAGGGGAATGGGTAACTTCACTTGAAATCAGCGCCTACTCTGTTGATTTGCTGTCGCTCGAATTGTAATGTAAATATTTATCGTAGCCATGATTGGAAATGGCTATGGTTTCTGTATCAGGATACAGTATCCAGTTTTGGGAAACCAGAAAAAATCGTGCTCGCGTTCATCGAGGTATTAGTCGAAAGCAAATATCGAAGAGTGTATTTACGAATTGCCGTTCAGCGGATAAACGAAATAATGTTTTAAAATCGTCGAGAATAGCTTTTTTGATTTATTAAATTTCCGCTTGCTTTTCTAAGCGAGTAGTGTAATTCTCATCCGCTTATTACAAATTCCTAGAATCGCACCTGCCCGTATAAATCTGACCTCACCTCAGCACGTGTCGACTAGCAAGTTCAACAAAGTTCAGAGAACGAAGATGGAGATAAGTTCATTAATTTAGATCAGGCATTCGTCAAATTAGCAGAGGCCGGGCGACCTTTGACTGCTCGAAAATGCCATTGAAATGTTGTGATTAATCGATTTTTCGCCATACCGTTGTCGTATTCATCCGCTAGATGAGTCTTCCATTCATAGCTGGGGGAGTTCAACAATGAGCTATGATACTGCGCTTTAGTATTTGTAAAAAATTGAAGTTATTAAAATGATGATATCTGACTAAGAGTTAAGCCTTATTTAATTATTAAATGTATTGTTTCGTTGTATTGCTTATGTTAATAAATATTACTGAATTTCACGACTCATTTTATCAACTCTATTGCTTATTTTGGCTTGAGATTTGCATTCTATTTCCGTATAACTTTTTTTCACGTGATACAGCATTTTATGATATTTTATGACACTGTACGGCATTTGGTTCGTTTTCTACATATTTCAGAGCGAGAAATTCCACTAAACAATTCATTAATATGAAATTAGACTATTGGAGTCATCATCAGAGAGTTCCGAATTGACGTGAATATCATGCTGCGGTATCTTCTGATTTCGACTCAATTCTCGTGCGGCTTGTCACTCGGACAAAACTTAGTACCGCGGTTTCCCCAACTTGGAGCGACCGGTTCCGGAGGAAGTACTCAACAAGGAGATTGGCCGAAGGACATAAGTCGTCAAACACACATCTTCGCAAAGGCGCTCAACTATGCACCAAGGGTACGGCGTCCTTCTGAGAACCACAAAGTGAATATTCCGCAGTCGCAAACCAAACCTTGACTAACTCGCGATCCTCTTCCATCTTTGCGCAAACATGAATCAGTATCAAACTGGTTACTGGAAATGTTATTAGCCTTTGTAGATTTCCTGCACTCACTGCAATTAAATTTGGCTGTTGAAACTGCGAATTGTGAATCGCAATAAAAATCTAACAGTAGATAGACCAAATAATTTTTATTTTACTCAATATAGGCGATTTCCTTTTTTTCCTAGATAATACCGTTCAAAGTTTTTTTTTCTTCTGTTTTAATCTTTGCAGGCTATACCTAAAAGTCATAATTTTTTAACGTTTGTGGTTTTAAAATTTTGTTATGATAAGTACATGATGCTTTATTTGTATATATTGGTTCGCACATCGTTATGAAATGTTTTTCCCTATTTATCTAGTTCGCATTTTGTCTTTTGATTTTTACAGTCCGCAAAAACCAATATATATTCGAACGCTAAAGACCTCTGAACGTTCCGTTTGATTTTCTATCTTTAGGGACTCACTCCGTACTTTCACGTGATTCGCATTTTTCGTTATTTGATTCGTGTTTTTGCTATCTTTTAGGCTCCCATGGCTGTAATTTCACAAATCCGTTACTCTATCGTTTAGTTCACACACCGTAACTCCACTTTATTATCCACGTTCTAGGCATTTTTCGGTTTTGGTTCTCCTGGCTGGTTTTTCAATTCAACTGTATTGTATTAACGTTGCGGCCTTTGAATGAGTTTTTCGATTTCATAATTGGTCATAACTGTCTACAGACTCGAACATGGAAGTACTTTGTGATGTAAGCACACCACTGTTTTTTCTATTCAATTCTTCAATTATTTTCGAAAGGATTTTATTCATCAGCCGTCAAAGAAAACTCATAATTTTGAGTATCCAAGATAATGTTTAATTATCCTTATATATTCGAATGCCAAGTATATTGGCAAGTTTATTCTCATTCTCAACTTTAACTCTCATGTATACGTTGTAACTGGAAGTTATTAAACTGACACTCAACTTAGTTCTATTAGCTTCGGCGTAAATTGTGTGAAGCAAATTATCTTCAGGTAGCGTGGGCGAAGCTGTCCGTCGGCACGATTGAATACAAAGCACAAACAACCTTGCTGAGATCATCTGTTGACGTCTTACTCCAGTAATTAGCTCGCGTATAACAATATCAGAGAAAGCATCGGATAATCAGGGGAAGGGGGGTCGGTGATGATGAAACTTGGCTTTGGGCGAAGATTGCACCAAGTCTGACAGGTCTGACAAGGGTGAGCTGCGGTGAGTTAGATGGAACCACCCCTTGAGTCATTGTCATTATTTCTGCTTCAGCAGTCTCCTTACAGAGGACTCCAGTGGTAATTCAGTAAGCGTTAGGAATAACGCAATCGACACTGTATTTAAAATATTATACGGGGATCGCGTTTTAATATGAAGAAAACGAATTATATAATCCGATAGGCAAAAACGCCAATTTTTTTCTTCTTCCTCCAGTATCGGGTCGAAATTGTGAGAGACTGACATTTTCAAAATTATTCGCGCTCAACGAATCGTCGCTTCCTCGTATGTAAATTCGAATCTCTTCAGCTTTTCCGCGAGTCTAGTCTCAAGCGAATATAATTTTCCAAATTCACTCGAATCACAATCATTTCCTCCTGATCGCCCAATGAACCTTAGCGTCTCATCAAGATATGCGGAATAAAAATGTCGTACGAGATTTACAGATAAAGGATGATAACATTCCTACGAGAAGCGATGGGACCAGCTTGATGGTCATTACTGTTGCGGGTGATGGCGAATGAGAAGCCTCAGAGGCGTATGGAAGGCTGAAGGCGCCAATCTGCATAATCACTACCGAGGGAAGACAGCGACCGCACAGGAGACACGGCCGCCGAGAATAAACAAGTTCACATTGCTCCGAATCGAAGCGGAAAACGAGGTAGATGAGAATCGTGTGTTTACAGGGGGAAATACAGACTCCTATAATTACTTATTCTTTTATCACTCTAGTCGCCGGAAGTTTAAACCATCAAGCGAATTTAAAATAATCATGGAACAGACCGTATATCGAACTGCTCATCACACTTTCATCAAAGCGATCGAGCTATTGAATTTAAAAAATTCTTTTCTCTCACTGTTACTCATCTAAAATGCTCTCCGTATTCGCCCGTAGTAATGTAAACCTCCAATGCCGCTCTATTCGGAAGCTTGAGGAGAGTCGACTGTTCAGAGCGCACCCCGCAAATTGCCAATCCACCTCTGCTTCTTACCGCTCCTAACCTTGAAACGACATCGCCGAGTTCGTCGGCGGAAAATGTTTATCGTCGGGGAGTGAAGCAATTTCAGAGCGGCTTTCCTTCCTTAGTTTTGGCGCCGACTCAACCTCGCTACTGCCACTTCACTCAGAAATGAGACGATTTTCGCAGCTACAAATTAACTTATTCAACTAGGCTAAACTCGTTCGTGAATTGGGAGAGCGATAATCACCCGATTTTCCGCGCATTTTTAACGCTCGAGGCGATTTTAAGGAATGGAAACCAGTCGCATCGAGAAATTCCATCATACCTAATCATAAACGATGGAGAATATTGGGGATTATATAATATGTCGGTTAATTAAATCTAGCCATTTCTCTATGCTCTGTCCCAGTTCGGCTGAATATGACTATGCCCCGATTTGGCTGGAGAATGTTTTGTCATAGAAAAATAGCAAATCGTGTTGTTGACGGAGATAATTTTATTCACGACGATAGAACACCGTTCCTCGATTTGATTGTACTTTATCGTTGTCTACCTGACGGTAAGCCCTGGATTTCGCGCGGGATGAGCAAAATGGAAGGTCACGACATGCGAAGTTGACAACGAATGGGACGCCTGCGTAACCTTAGGTTTCAGTCTCTTAGGCAACTAAGCAGGCCCTAGCCATGGCCTAGCTCAGTGCGGTGCACTCTCAACCGTCTCGGGGCGCTCCTAAATCAATTCCGACCGCTGCTGACACAGCCGACGGTCGTAGGTATTACTATTAAGCCTCACCAAAGTAATGCCGCCAGCCCATCTGAGACCACCCACATTTCAACGGAATGTCGCTGCGAGTGTGGGGAGATATATCAAAAATATAATACTCACCTCGCATTTTCCAGGGCGGTCTCCAAGTTTAGGTTCGACCGGGGTATTCTCGAGGGAATCGAGCGAAATGAAAGGAGAAATCGAACGGTTCAATTTCTGCGCCAGCGGGTTCACCCGCTGAGACAAGCACTATTAATTTATTGTACGCGGTGACGTCACATTAATCGAGATTGTGTTTCGATGTCATTTTCGCTGTATTAGAAGTGCACATCGGAGGACGATTTTTGGCTGGAAACAGCCAGATAGAATGGTGCGAACTTCACTAAATCAATGTAAGGTTCAAATCAATTAATGAAATGAGTAAAAACAAAATGAAACATAAACTCTTGGTGTATTTTCAGAGAGAAACCTAATTCTTCGATACTGGAAAAATCCGACTCGCGGGAAATTCAGTCCGTTTATGGTTTGTTATACAATAAAAAACATTTTTTAATTGCCCGACAAAAAAATGTGTTTCCCCTTCAATGTTAAACGTTTTACGTTTCAATGCATGTAGAATCCAAATACCCAATAAAATTAATTCTTCCCGCTCGCCGCACGCCGTCAACACTTTTCTGAAGAAACGATAATAGTGTAATTCTTGATTATTTCCCCAATAATTTTGGTACCGCTGGAAAATCATTAGCAGCGTTTTCCAATGTACAAGGGAAACATTTTTTTTTAAGCTGTAGAAAATTTTGTGAAGATACATTCAAATCTAAAATTCCCAAAGAACACGTATCTTAATAAGATTAACGTATTTATTTGACCAGATTAATCTTTTGTCTTGATTTAAAAAAAAAAAAAAAAAATTGTAAGACAAAACTTTAAATTGGTCAACCATAGCAGTTTTTTAATTCAGATTATTCTGCTTCAACGGAATTAATCGTCTTCGAATCAAGGATGGCTGAATTCTTACAATTACTCAGAAGGTGAATTAATTTTCCACAAAACTGATCAGCTATATCCCAATAAGGTTGAGTCACTTTGTGGAGTTCCTGTAAACGAATTTGTGACTTCGATAGCACACTTTGCTTATCCGATCGCTAATCCAGAATCAGTAAAGCGTTTGAATAATTAACAAACCAGAAATTCAATTAACCCTTTTGCCGCTGCAATCTCAAAGCAATCGCTCCGAGCTAAACCAATTACTCGAACGAGAATGTTGATGCGATTGGTTGGCGATGAAACTTGAGAATTTTTCATAACGCGTCGCACATGCTCAAATGTTCAGTAAATAAGTATTTTTTTCACCTTTTTAATTTTAACCTTTCTAATTACCTCATTAATTTAATTTCGCTCGCTCTTATTTGAATTTAATTCGTAACTGTACCATTTACATTTGACCGCCGGTGAAATATGAAATTTTCCCGCTTTGCTTTAATCCGCGATGTAGAACTTTGTCGGTGGGCGGCGGTCTAACGCGAAACCGCAAATGGCTAAAATCAACGGGCGAACTTAGTTCAGCGAGCTTATGGCGCTATCGAGTAGTTGAAGCTATATCCGACGGGCAAGTTAAGTTGAACGGCGTGCTAAATGAGTTCGTTCGCTTTCATGCACGTTCACAAAACGTACTCCATTCGCTCCCTGACCGCTGCACGAGCGTACGCTGTCGGCAGGTTCTTCGCAGAGGGAGGGAGAGATAGAGAGAGAGACGAGTTCGTACATGCGAGCTTTCATTTAATTTCGCCTTTTATTGATGCACTTTCATCTCATGTACAATATCGGAAGACCGGTGAAACAGGGCAGATATGTTCGCCGTTGGTTGAAGAATTCATCGATACAGATTCGGCTGTTTAATTAATCTGAAGAGTACATTAACAATGGATTACTGAACGATTTTTTTTCAGCAGATATTTTGATTCACTAATTTTAAAAATGAATTGTAGAAGATGGATAATTTTTTCGCACGTTCTAGTTCTGGTGAGAGTAAAATGTGCTATACATTTGCCAACAGGTGCGAAATAAATCAAGTTTCAGTAAAAGAAAAATTTTTTTACAGTTATTTTAGTTATAGTTTTGAGGTCAAACGCTGAAAAAAACCACATCGTATCGCATAATCCATTTTTCCCCCCTTGCATATTCAGCGAAATGTACAATAGAGTGTACATTTGAACGATATTTTTATGGCTAATAAGTAGAGGCAGTTTCTTCTTGGATTTTCGTGAAGCGTCACAGGAGAGAAAACCAAGAGATTGTCACGAGCTCCACTGATTTTAAATTAGTTATATTGTTATATTGATTTCGACGACTATATGCCTTCATCCGTAACAAATTTACAACTGAAATTTCTACACGAAGGACACATCTTTGATAGTTCTAGGAGAAAGGAAGCTCGACTACCATTGGCTCACAGTTAGATGAAAGTGAAAGTAAAAAGGGATTGGGACGAGACCCTCATTGGCTAACAGAAGTGAAAGTAGTGACAGGAGGTGACAGCACAAGGATAACTTTTATAGAAAGGAACCTAATAGCGGAGAATATCCCTGAGGGATTACCTAATGATTGATTCATCTGAGATTGATTAGTGATTTAGTGAACTAAAAGCCTCAGTAATTTATTTTCAATTTGGATTAGAATGAAGATTTAACAATTGAAAACTTTAATACAATAATCTAATAAAAAGATTGACTTAAAACGAGCCTCTTGAGAAGTGTAATTTATTGTTTACCCTCGCAACAATATCGACACTACACGTCAATGGTACAACCCTATTACGCCCTGTGTAACGAAGCGTGACCTAGATGAAACACGATAATGTCAACTTTGTTTACCTATGTTAATTTCTTTTTTACCGAGCGCGCTTTAAATGTAAAGAACGATATTGATTCATTCACGCCCTCTCAACATTGAACGAGCGATGGTTGGAATATTTCAATTAAACGAAGCCTGCGTCCAACGACGTCCTTGGTGGATAACTTTGGCACAGTTAATCACAATATGTGGCAGGCAATCTAACGCTTGTTTATTTCGTCTACGCGCCAAGCTTTCGGAAAGACAGTTTAGCAAACATCAACTTAGGCCAATTACAACGATATTTTTTTGCTTCAATTAACCTAGCCCCCCCCCCTCCCCCCGATCCCCCTGGTCCCTGGTGGATCTTGGGTATCAGTGAGTGTAATTCATGAACTTGTTGTACAGTCTGTGCAAATATATTTTTAGCGTGAAAATATCTCCGCTTAAAAATATTCGCACCGGTGTAATCAGCGAATAGATAATAAAAAGGTCAACGATGTCACGGCTGTGCGGGGATATCACCTGCGCACAAAGCTCCTTCTACTGGTTTACGATAACATTTCTCAAAATAGAAGAAAAAAACGAGTTAGCTCGAGCGGAGATTATTGACAGCCGTTCGGTCCTAAGCCTAGTTTATCTCTGTGGCGTATATTACCAAGCCATCCCTACCTCGGCCATTAGTTTTCCGACGCCGGTGCTAAGTCTTTCCACAATCATAGCATTTTATACTGCCAGCCGTGTGAAAGCAAAGGATCGTAAATATTGAGGATGCGACGGTTATTGAGGTCCTCGTCCCAAACGTGTGCCGGTGGTTGTGCGAGCTCGGCCGACGCCTGTGCCATAATAACCTCCTTCTCTCGAAATACTTTTCCACGTTCCTGATGGAGTTGCTTTCGCTGTGCTCTGTCATTGGTTTATTCTTTTCGCAGATAAAATGCAATAGTTCCTTCAACGTTCGGAAAAAATTCGACATTCCTCTCTAAACTTTATTGTTCTAAGGACGGTTTGTTGACGTAAAATGTAGTAATATATTATTACAACACTACGATAAATACGTATAAATACGAGCTGGTAATGGCTGAACGTCGGATAAATTATTCAGCGATGACAAGACTATCAAAAACTTACATATTGGTATATGCAAAATAGTAGCTATATTGGCTATGGTATTAGCAACTTACAACTGTGGGTTTCAACTGTTTTCAAAAATATTTTGGAAACGCTGCCTCTCCTAAACAAATTAATTAATGTAGCGCTTAACTTGCGCTATGACTCGAGTTTTTCTTTGCAGACGGACGATCTGAGTAAAAAGTACTCCAATTTTCGAACGTTTCGTCCAGATCTGAATGGTTTTCATGGTTCGGAAAGAAAGTGATTTGCCAGTGTCAAGAAAATCGCATCTTTGAGTAGTGGATCGCGGTTGGAGAAGGGAGTTCAAAGGTGTTACCGAAGGAGGAAAATAAATACAAGGATAAAAATGAACAAAAAAGACAGCAGAAGCGAGGTGAGTTGCGGAGTGGAGGGGCGATCTTGAAAGAAACAGTCGCCAACGTTCCCCATTCCACACTATTTCAGTGTTTCTGAGAGGAAATACGTACTGAAACTTCTCTTCCAGGACCGGCATTCCGACCGTTTTTGAACAAAGAGGAAAGTTTAGCTTTCGGAACTTCCTCTTCCACAGTTTTCTGTTCTATCGGTATCTCGCCCTTTCGAGCTAAAATGTATTTTGGCTCAAAAGAGCACAGACGCAGACGGTTGGGAGGTTGACTTTTTTTCCTTGGCTTTTCTTCCCTTCGAACTTCAGTGATCAAAAACTTTACCTGCTGCTCTCAATAGCATATCTGTTTTACGGATTAAGGCTTCTCTTTTTCCTCACTCCTTTATAGGTTTCTATGGAAGGTTTCGCTTTTGTTTTGGAATTTCCCCAATTTTTGCTTCGGTCTGGAGTTGGCGAAAATCGGAGTGTCCTTTTTTGCGCTAGGAAAAAAATCGATAAGAAAATTCTCTATTCCAGCTCCCTCGAGGTTTTACATTGTTAACTGCGTTCGCGCACTTCTGCGAAACGAGAGCCTAATTTCCAAGTTAACTTACAGGCAGATTCAGAATAGCTGGAAAGTCCGTGTAAATATTACAACCGAAACTCGCACGTTACTTGAGCCTATATTTCCGCCGTTAATTATGCTACAGATTATCCAGAAGTTAGGCTATTCACGAAACATCACAACTCTCAGATAGAACTTGAGAAGAGAGCAAGTATTAAAGGATTTACATTCGGTAGGAGCCCAAGTTTAGAACTTTCTACTTTGAATCAACTCGAGCGAATTCTCTGTTCTGTAAGTCGACTGTTATGGAGTAATTGATACGCTTCAGATATACGTAAATGTATACGTTGTCTTTCAAAAATATTCACGCTCAACACGATTCTGAGGTATGAGGTTTTTATTATAATGTTCATTATTCAAGTATGCCAATCATATGAATAGCGCTCCTCGTTTATTGTCTTCCGTGAATTGCTAACAATCAAGGCCACGGGAATCATTCTGCTCTTTGCAAACGGATTCACGGTGAAACGCGGTGTACCACTCTTTTTCGTTCCGAAAGGTGTCTTTGTAACATACGCAGATTGCAACATTTACATCTCAAATGAAGAATTGACGTAATTTAGGAAGAGTCCCAAATTATTGCGAGTTATAATTTTTGAAATATGGTTGATCGTATCTCTTTATTTCAGACCCTTCATTTTGAGAAATACGAAGAATATGAGGGATTTCTGTTCCTTAAAAAACTTCATCGTTCGTCTCAAAGTTTGGAGATCCGTATTGACTTTGTCGAAGCTATGGGATTTATTCTTGCAAACTGCGGTATTTGTTTTCGAATAAAAATTTCCTTCGTCATTAACAGTCTGAACTTATGAGACCAGCATCATTGCTAGAAGTTGAATCGGTGTTTTATTCCCCTTAAAATTCCGAATCGTGCGTGTACATTCCAGCGCGTTTCGACTTTCAACGACGGACGAATGGCTCGCAATATCGATCTCAGCGTTTTAATTGTATCGCATGAGCCACGTTCATTTGAACTTCAGGTCGTTTCGCTCGAAATTATGCCCCCCAATTTATTCCCTTCTATTCTGAGGGGGAAAATTAGTACACCGGTGGAAAAGGAAACCGCGTAAACTTCTTTGGAGATAAGATTGCTCGCTAGAAAATTAGTTTTACGCTACTTGGTCTTCATAGTTTTTCCGTCTGCACGAAGCGAGAGCTTTTACGGATAATTTTTCACAGTCGGGCTCCGAGATCGATAATTTGCATTTCGGTTGCCTGTTTCGGTGCAGTCCGCGAAGGAAACGTGAGGTGAACTCCATTATTCAAGACCCTTGCGCTCTTTTATTACTGAACTTGACGGCTTCAGCGGAAATTAAATTACTACCGAAAAGATAAGTTCTTTTGAAACTTCTCGAATTCATTTTTTTTCGGAATTGAACATCTCGTGTTCTTCTGGAACTTGCTGGGTGATAGCAATCGTATGTTTTTATTCTTGCTTGAAGAAACGCGAAGCAATTGGCGAGCGAAGATGAAGCTTCAATCAAGCCCTTTATGTTTGTTTTTTCCTGAAAATCATGTTTCGTGACTACGTGTCAATGGAAGAGTGAGGAAATAGCCGATCGAATTTCATCCAAGTGTTTCCTATTCGAAAATAAATTAGTTTAAAATTTTGGTGCGCTATTATATCAGATGCTTACTTGAGTATTTTATCGAATAATAACTTATCGTCCTAATAAACTGATTTAGTTCCTTCCGAGTAACATTTTTGGCTTATGAATCTCACAAATGCTACCCATACACCAGCGCCAACTCGATTCCAGAAACAAGACTGAGGTCATTGTATGCGGCAGTTTAATCCTTGTTTACCTTCCGGATATTGTAATATCGAGATGCCCGCGCGCCCTTTATCGATTCCCTGAGCGAAAAACATCCCGCTTTTCGTGCGACAACCTCTTCGTCGGTTCGAACTAGACTGTTGATTTATACTTTTACCCTTTCCCGGCCTTACAGAATGGTCCAGAGCTGTAGCCCGTTTTTCGTTTCGCGAATATGCGGATTCCTCGCCTCACCACGTTTTGCATCTACTCGAGTTTTACGTCCGTTTGAAATGACATGCGGAATATTTCATGTACGCCCGCCCCGCCCGAACCAACGCCATCCGAGAGTACTTTCCATCATAGCTGACTTTTACGCAATTTTCCTGAAAGCCGTTAATTAAGTAACGCGCAATGACTTATGGGATTTTTCGTCACCCGTAAATTATCAGCTATCTCTCGAATTTTTATCTAGTCGCCCTTTCACAGCGAGTTTTCCCCTTCTAACCAAAAAAGATGAGCTATTTCAAAAGCAATTTATGAACTAGCAGATTTCGTTTTGCTTACGAATGAGGACGTCATAAAAGGGATATCTGCCACGTTTAGATGACTAACGAAGCGCGATTTCATTGCAGCTAATTAGAAACTAACAATAAAAAATTTCTATCCGAAGCAATTATCGAGGTCTCCGTAGTTGATCTAATTTTGCCCATAATGTCCCCGAATTCTCTGATACTATAAAAAAAGGAAAGCTGTGAATCGTGATGTGAAAAGCGCATTCATTTGCCCCAAACTGAAGTGATGAAATCAACGCATCTCAATTTTCTTTTGACTTTTTATATTTTTTCGTTTCATTTCCATTTTCATTTCTACCCATAGCTAATCGCCCAATTGGATCCTGCGATTAACTAACGAAAGGGAATATTCTTCCGTTTCAAATGCTATTTAATTAAGAACACCAATGATGAACAGATTTAATCTCATTACCGGCTGCTACGTTCAGCCGACGATTATAAATTACTAATTTAATTCCAATTCAGTTGAAAATATATTCCCATCAGCCGTAAAGACAGTTTCGGAGAAATAATTTCATTATAACGAAATTCAGCACACAAAACAGGTCAGATTCATTTAACTAGCAATAGGTTCAAGAATTCAGTACACATATTGGGCAACATCCGCAGTATCCTGCACCCTGTGGTTTCACGATACCATCGCATGGTTCCACTGGTTGACATTTGAGTTTGACACGGTCGCATATATCGGTAGCACAGCCAGTTTTGTCATGCGACTGTGCGAAATCTCCCCAGACGATCATTATTAGGAGGATAGAGACGATACGATAATCTGGAAAAAAGATCAACTATCAGTGCGTTGAAAATGGTGGTAATTGGTTCTACATTAAATTTGTCAAATGATTGGCGTTACTAATAATACAAATAGAAGCGAATTATTCTTTCCTAATCGAAACTATCCTTCACCTCTACTCGGCCGAATCGGAATGCAGAAGTTGAAAAATATTGAACGCTGATGCAGCAAAAATTAACCGGGGGTTCTCTTATTGAAGTGTGACACTCGGAAATAAAAGACAATGTACCTGGTCGTCCTTACGAAATTATTCCTGAATACAGAGATATTCGGGACTTTTTTTTACTATCGAAGATTAATATTTTTTTTTAGCTATGTTATTTATTTTGAAAAAAAGTTTAGCGAAAAAAATCATGGTTAGATAGGTTGTAAACTAGATTTTACTAGTTCGGGAATGTTCTTGTTGGCAATTGTAGTAGCTCATTATTAAAATAACGAGCAATCGAGGTACACGTGGTTGAAATATTCATCTGTCTATGACTTAAATTTGAAGATCAGTCAATACTCACCAAACCTTACACGAAATACTAAATCCAAACTATAGAAATTACATGGAGAACAGTAAACAAAAAAGCTGCAGGGAATCATTGAATGGTAACATTGTTGTTTGAAGATAACTTACGCATTGCTGTAGATTCGTTGGCGAAACGAGGCCGCTTTGCTCTCGGCTTCTACAATAGCGGTTGGAGTCTCTCCAATCCAAGTGAGCCAAACTGGAAGCTTTCAACCGGTTAGCTGAGTGACCTTCGTTTTGTCGTAATCTAGATTTCGCATAGGAATAACGACGCTTTTTCCTCATTCCCATCCTCGTACGTCAGCTAAACTTAATTATTAACCGGTGGCGAGGATAATTAAAAATTAACTCAGCGTGTGGGCGAACGGGTGTGTTCGATTACTTGGGAAATAATAAAAACGGAGACAACCGTAAAATGCGATAGAGATAATCCTCGTTTCACTGTTGAAAAAGGCTGTGTTTATAACATTTGTATCTACCGATCAAGATAGAAAATGAAGAATTGTTCGAAGCAAAAAGAAAAAAACCGACGCAAAATATCTCGAAATATGAATATCAAGAACGTATGCGGGAAAAACTAAATAACGATCTATATTATTCTCGAAATTATCCAGAAATAATTGAAAATACTTTCGGATAAGTAAATTTGAAAAAAGGGCAAAATAACGTTACAGCAGCATAAAAATAAGAACAAAAATTGAAAATGGTTATTTCTAAAAATAAAATAAATTTGACGCAAATAAAAAATAAAATTAATGAAATCATTCGACCGGCGTAAAAACTAAACTGACTTCTTATCCAGGTCGGTCTTCATGTAATGCATTTTATTCCCTCTCGGATCTCGTTTAGGATATTTTCGTTATCTAGGCCGTGGAGCGAACGGCTCTTTTAATCGCCTACCGTTTACGGCCGTTTTCCCTCATTTGAATTTTTCACGTTAACGCCCCGTTTCTTGAAGCGTGCGGTTGGAAAAAATATACTCCAACGGTCGGCCCGTTTTCATCAACGTTAAAACCTAATGTGGCGAGATTTATGAATTATCAGCGCGTGGGCGTATGCTTCTCGCGTTCGGTGCACGCTAGCGAGCGCTTCGCCCTCACGTATACTCGTGGTGTTCTATCCAGCTACCTCTCTCTTCCCCAAGACACATTTCCAGAGCCCATTTTCTTCGAGTAGCTCCTTCACGAGAGCTGATTGAAGAAACGAGCCATTGTTGATGAGAGTGACGGGTGCCACCGGCGCCGTCGACTGTTTTCTGCCGTTTCCATCAGAGCAACGCGCCTGGCGGTTAATTAGTTTAGCGGTTCGCAATCCATAATGGCGCACTTCCGCGAGGCATTCATTAGTTAGTTTTTGCCAACGCCTCAGCTGCCGTAATTACGCAATCCCTTTTTACCAAATTTTAGCTACTTGCAAGTTTCTAACGAACTCCATTATTCAACGAGTGAACCCAAAAATGTCGTAAGGGAAAATTTGTTGTTAAAAAAATTTTTTGCGACAGATTTTTCTGTTGGGGAATTAGCTAAAATAAACCGCTGCAATCCAATTACCATTCCAACAGGCAATCTAGTTATTTAGACGTCATGATCTAGCAATTTTAGCTCTAAAAAGAAATAGGCACAAAAACGCAGAATTTTAGTAAAAAAATATCCCACGTACTTAATACCCGATTTTGTTCAGTACGGTTCGTTTTGTCAACCCTTCAACTTACAGCAAGCAATACTCATGGGACTTCAGATACCACAAACAGCAGTGAACATAAGTCACACATGGGCCATGTGTATCGACAAAAAGGCATACCTTACGAATCAAACAATATGGCAATATTTCTATAAAAGGTATAGTAAAGTTGGTAAACTGAGAAAAATAAAGAGGTAAGGGCAATAAATCATGAAAAGGATTTCGAGTGGTACCTATTATTCCTATAAAAATGAAAACGGTCGTGAAAATTCTTAACAAGCTCAATTTGATTCTTAAATAAATTACACCTTTTTTAAGACAGGTGACCCAATAAGAACGCAAAAAAGTTAATGTAAGCATAACAGTACGAGACAATTTTTACTAGAAAAATATGGAAACGCTCGAATAAATTGGAAGCACGGTGTGTGACACTAACGATAAAAATCAAGATTCATTTAAGACCTTAAACGCTCAAATATATTGATGTTCGCGGTTTGCAAAAAACAAATACGAACTAGTGAATTGAGATAAAGCTCATATGGTGAAGGTTGAAAAGCTTATAACGTTGTGTGAGCCTAATTATAAAAATCAATCGTTGACATAAAACTTGCAATAAAGAAATAGAAGAAAATAAATAAAATTAAAATATTTTGAGACCTTAAACGTTGAGAAAGATTAAATATTGCCTGTAGAAATCAGAATAAAAAGTGTTTGCGCGTTTTTATTTCGGAACTACCTACTTCGTTTTATCCAGAATTCAATATCAACTGATTTTGCACACCGATTAGGAGAATGGTTTTTTGAAATTTCATTGCTTGTTCAACTTTTTTGAAAATTTCATTGTTCAAATGACATTGTTGTTGTTTTCACTACGAAAATATGACGACTTTTGACCCTTTTTGACACACGTACACTTGTTCAGAAAGTATTTTCTAGTATATTACATTGAAAAATTCATCTCCGATCCGAATACGAATCCGCAATACTTCCTTACTACCCCTCTTTCCTTCGTGATCATGGAAGTAGAAATTTTGTTCAGTTATAATAAAAAATACGATCCAACCTCGCATGATTCGCTCGAATCCGGATTCCAAACAAGTTTTCGGATTGGTATAATACCCTATTCTGACAATGAAAAATCTTGCTCGAAATCGGCAAGCGAAGGGCCACTTGATAGCGGCGCTCTCTCGCTCTTGGTACACGGGTATTGTTTCAGCGCTAAGTGTAATCCATCGCCCACTTCGGTCCGACATCCAGCACATTTCGAGAGTGATGTAGTGCTGCCAGGCTACCATATTCGAACGCTTCACTCAGTTGCCCAATCCCTGGGAACGTTGGCAGCAACACCCGAGTGTGGTCAGTTTGGTCTTTCGTCCTTTATATAGTAACACCTCTCGGATTAAACTGTATTTCCAACCTTTCCCTTGCTGCCCCTTGTATTTTTCGGGAGGATTCGAGCGACGACCCCTGCGGCTTGGTCATCGAAAATGAATATTTATACGAATGCATGAGTGTTGTCCAATATCGCCGAGGGCTGCGGAATAGCTGTTTTCCGTCTCAAGCCCTTTGGGGGTCGTTTGAGGAGTGTTGCCCTTCCAATTTTTTGCTCGAGAACGATTAGATCGGCACTGTTCGCACGTGGTCGAGGATGAATCAAGCTCTCGCAGTGGAAAATGGAAGATATTCCGTGCAGAAAATAATATATTATCGCCTTTCAAAAACCAAATCGAACAAATGTCGTGAGGTTTTCATTTCCAAAAACTGCGCTGGCAAGTTCTACCATCAAATATCACTAACCCAACGATATGTCAAAGGAAGCGAAAGGCTAGTTCAAAAGTTCTACAATCACAGTTAAAAGAAATATTCAGCTTTTGGCGCATTTTTGTTTTCCCTCGGAAGATTTCCTCTCAAATTTCCCACTTTCCTCCTTTTCTTCGACCGTTTCCCGCAACACGTTAGTTGGTAATTTATATGAGCTGGCCGTGTCAATTATAGCCGAGTTATCGCTCGTTCATGGTGAAAATAATGGCTCGTCTAGTTTCCACGGTTTTTTGTCAGCGGGAGCATGGCCAGCGGCTTTTCGAACGAGCTACGAGAATGGAAATTGGGTTGACGTAGTTCGCCTCCATCCTCCATCGCCGTATGCGATAATGGATTTAGAAGGTCGGTAAGGGGTAAAAGGGCAGTTAATTTTCTTTGTGTCCGCGTTATCAAGTCTGGGGGCCGAGGTTTAATTGGAAAACGAAATTTCAACCCGCGCTGGATTTTATCTCATCATAAATTTCATCGTCGGGCCGATCTAATCATGCAATATCAAGGAAAAAACGTTTTAATGGCCGTCTTCCGAGCAAGAAATCTCGAAGAATTATATGATTCCGGTATGCGAGCTAAACACGGGAAAACAAGATGGGCTGCCGAATCGTGTGACTATTTGAAAATAGTGGACGTTTTTTGGGTGAATATAGAAAAAAAATGTGACGCCAAAATGAGCTTTATTGATGTAATTTTTTCTTCAGAAGTTAATCTATTTTGGAGTTGAGCTTAAGCCAATCAAACTATGCAATCGGATAATTTTTCCAGATGTCTTATAAATTCAATCTTACGCAGTAATATAAAATTCAACTAACTTCTTTTTTAATGTGTCACACTTGTTTTGAGAATCGATTAGACCAAAACAGTGACGACGTTTTAGATACTCGAAATTTCAATAGATAATTTCCTCGAAACCTTCACCGGATAAACGTCGTCTTCGAATGTCGGATCGTTTCAAACTGCGGTTGAACTGCGTGGCCAGACATTGATTAGTTAAGGTTCAGCGCTCGGTTGTCTGCTAGTTTCCTCCTGCACAACCTACGTCTCCTACTCGTATAACTCCAACGCCGTCTATGTGCACAGCTCAGCTAATCGAAAGCGGTTAACCTAAAGCAGTAGGTTTCAACCGCAGGCTCTCTTCCCGCAACATGTATGTACGTGTGTAAATTTTCCGACGAATGACGATCCAATTTATGTTACGTTGTTAAATTTAGTTTTCGATCGTTTTTGACACGAGTAAAATAGAAAAAAAACGCTGCAAATGATTGTACAGTGGTTTATTATTCCTTCGCTTCAATATTGATTTAGAAAGACTATCCATTTGTGATAGTAATTATTTCGAACATTTCGGAACAATCCCACCGAAAAACAGATTGTAACTATAGGGGAAAACTCCGTAGCAACTATTGTAATTTTATTCAATTTTATTTTTCTCAATTTCCTAATTAAAAACTAAATTTTTTGCCTAACGGTACAGCTGGAGAGAGCGTTTCACGACCATTCCAATGAGTATAGAACGATTTTTATAGCTCCAAGAACTCTCGAGTTATACCCTCATGTCAAATTTCTGAAAATCTCCCAAATTCGGCACAAAAGCTGTGATAACTCGAGAACCAATGGAGCTATCGACCCCGCGATGGTCTCATTCGATTCAGCGTCCAAAAATCTATATAACTTGATACCTCGTACACATTTTTCTGAAAAACCGTGGAAAATATGAATTTTCTCCCCCTCATAACCCCCCAAAAATACCCTTAAAATTGAGCTAGAAAGTTGGTTCAAGAATTGGGCCGTCGTAGGACCGAGATTGATTTTTGGTGAAAATTTCAAGAATGTAGCTATTATGGTTTGGCCGGAAAAGTGTTGACGGCGTACGGCGTACGGCGTACGGCGTACGGCGTACGGCGTACGGCGTACGGCGTACGGCGGACAGACAGAATTTTTTTTATTGGATATTCGGATTCTACATGCCTTGAAACGTAAAACATCAAATTTTGAGGGGGGGTTATAAAATTTTTTTTCTTGGGCGATTACAATGGTTTATTATTGAATAATAAACCAAAATTGATCGTGGAACGGCTTGGTGAGGAATTTTCCTCTTGGCAAATATACCTTGCAAGTAAATCTAGAAAAAAAGCTACGATTCGATACCTGAATGAACTGTAAAGTTATTTCATCAATTTATTACGGCCTCTTCGATCGCGAGCTTAATAATAATTCTGAAAAAATGTTATAAAGAACATAATATAATATATAAATATATATCATGTTCTATATGGGTCATTCTCCCATTTCATTCGAAATTGGGATTTATTTTTCCACGAAATGAAAATTAAGAAAATGTTTTTTTTCTTTTCGTGGATCCCTTTTGAATGGTCCACTGATTTTGCTTATGAAAAATTGAATCATAGAAAATTTTTCTTTAGGAGATACATGATCATGATTGAAATCACTGTGGTGAGGGATACAGATAAAGTGAGATAAAGTGAGGAAATTAGGGATGAGGGAATTAGGTTTTGGAGGATTTTCGGAGGTGCACCCCTCCCCATGATTTGAGAAGAATAAAAATAACAATGGAACTCTTTTCTACATTCGCAAACACTTCAATTAACGCAAAAATAAAATGAATTTAACTCACCTGAGTCAGAATATCGGCTGGTGAGGTAATTAGGCCTTTGACCGAACGGAGAGCGATTTCACTCTACACGTTATCACACAAACTGAGAAGGACAGAATTTTCGATGCAACAGGTTCTCCTGAGTTTGGCGGGAACTTGACCAATATTACCAACAGTGCAAAACGTCTAAAACATGCTCTGGGAAGAGCAGGCGCCAAGTTCGAAAAAAGGTGAGGGAATTAGGGAAAACCTGATGGACACATGTTTGAAACTCTGTACACGTTTTGGTTGACATTTTGAAACCTCACCTATGGTACAGATTGTTACTCGAGAACATGAGTACACCACTAAAAAAAAAATCAAAACAGTTAGAGCTTTAGTATAGGTTTTATTCACTTGCAAAGATGACAATTTTGGTCGATGGACAGGTGAGGGAATTAGGTTTTGACATTTTGAACCAATTTTCGGGTATGAATTAAAAGTACAATCCATCCCAAATTTGACTGAAAAGCTAGATAAAAGTGTCCTTAAGCCACTCACTTAAAAAAAATTTCAAGAATTTTTTCTAGGAAGCCACAGTCCGCTCAAAACACGATTTCCGATGAAACGGGAGAATGACCCATATAAATGAATAGTAAATGTCTCCGTTCTAAAGTTCGAGCTGAATTCGAACAAAATTCATCAACGCCAAGAGGCAAAAACTAGAAAGAATACATTATGGTAAACTTTTGTAAAAGTATATTTACTTTTTGCTATGCAAAGAAGCCAGCTCATTATCTCTTTCCGATTGCGAACAATAGGACGAACGACCCTTGAAGAATCGGATTCGGGAAAAACGCCGTAAATTCGACTCCATCTTCTTCCGATAAGAAAATCGGCGGAAAAGGGAGCAGGAGTGAGGTTTAAATGCTAATGTAAACCTAAACCTGAAGTGATTCCTACTCTAATGGCCGATCCTCAATTCAGATAGAGCAATCTACGGGATTTAGCGGCACCTAGCTCGGCGACCGAGCGTCTTTTATTCTTTATTTCCCTCTCTTGAAAATACTGTTCAACCGGGGAAGATCCAGTTCAATTAATGAACTTCTTTACCTTTTTAATTTTTCCCGTCTTTTGTTCTCCAGTTCCGAATATTGTTATGACCGCTCGAAGGCGTATCAACCGCTGATTGCTGCAGATCGACATAATTTTGAAGTTGAATATCGGCCGATTTCTTTATGACGAAACGAAAATTCGTTCAAATTTTCAACCCGCGTGTAAAAAATTATTAATAATAAATTAGGTATCAATAAAGTAGAATAAAATGAATCATAAATTAAAAATGAACTAAAATAGAATAAATCACGAATAAGAAATAAACTAAAAGAGAATATATTATAAAATTAGATCATTATGATCACCAATATTTGTCTCGACACTTATAGCTTTGTTTCGCATCAATTTCTGTTCAAATTTCTAATGACGACTGCAAGTTCTCTGTAGGTATCCATTTCAACTATATTTGCTATACGTGTACATTACACTCTGGCTCTAGATTCCCAAACACGTTTACGTTGTACAGTTTCCACGAGCTTGATCCCGTTGGATTTTCCATGTATCGTCTTATTCGTACGAAAGCGCCTACGTCATTCGAGGTTTAATTAAGGAAGGTGAGGCTCGTTGTAATTAAGGGGTTGTGCTTGTTGAATAATAAATAGGGAGGATGTGTAACCAATGTTTCATATGATCGACCCCTTTCTCCAGCTTTCGCCTCCACCTCAAATCTCTCTTATCCCTGTTTCGCTTTCAGAAACCCTTCCTTCCTTTCCAGTTGGTCCCCCATCGTATTGTGTTTAGCAGAGAACTGTCTGAACTTCTCCGCAACGGGTTAAATAATGTGAAGCCTCAACTTGTCCGTTCTAACTCATGAAAACAACAAGCAGAGTTGGCTGCGAAGCAGAGAACTTTGATGTTTGGTCGAGTTCTGACGCGGAGGAATGCCGTGCTAACTGAAGATGGGAAGCAGAGTGGCTTGCCGTGACGTCATTACGAGGCGAGGAGTAGGTGAGGATAATATTCGGCGCTTGCAGCGTTATTTGCTCGAGCGCAAAGTGTGAATTTTGGTTATCTTGTTCAACTTGAGTCTCGAATTCGTTGCCGAATGAAGAGATAACGACTGAATGATAAATACGATTGTCGAACTTGGTTGCAATTTGAGTTACCACTATAATTCATCGCGTGTATGTACAGACAGCTAATTAGAAAAACTTTACTGTGGTTGCTATTCTTATTTTATTATTTCGTTTAACTGCATTTATTTTCAAAATACAATGCACCTCATATATTTATTGTTACATTCATGCCTACAGTTCAAAAAAGTAAGCTTGAGCTGAGATCTGAGTTTTTTTAGATTACAATATTGCGTGTGCGTTTTTCCAAGTTTAACTATGATTAGAAGATAATGGAGAAACAACAAAAAATTGCACAAGAGCTACAATTTATATATAAAGAGCGGAAAATTTCAACACATTTCGATCTGCTGTTTTGAACAGGTGATTCTAACGATCGATGAAGATTCGGCATTAGCAACCGGGCAAAAACGAACGATTTTTCCGATGGTGAACTCAAGACAAAAGCTGTCCGTGAGAGTTCACCTGGAGGTACACGAGAGTGATGCCAGTTGGTGAACCCTGGTGGATGAACAAGTTGAGGGTGTGTGTGTTGGATGAGAAGGAAAACATGGTATAGTAGGGTTAGCTTGCTTTGGGAATGTAGCTCGCGGAGGGGGTAGCTTGGGAACTTGCTAATTGGGCAGAGGAAAGGTAACGTGAAACGCTGTGGAGGCTCGTAGGGTGGAGGCTCGTAGGAAAGCAAGTCCTCTGTGGTAGTCAATTACAAGGGAGATAGTTAAGGGTAGCCAACGGCAGACTAACGATGATGTAAACGCCCAGTTACACAGACAATATTGCCGAGGTTGCAGACTTAGCCCTAACACTTGCTCAATCCCCTCTACAGCCGAGAGCCTTGAGCTTCGCACACAGCGCATACCTGGCCATCCTCTTCCGTTACCGTTAGCTTACGACCTCCAGTTTTACCAGCGCTAGCTAAATCAGAAAGTTTCCCTTTGTGGGAAAGTTGGGCCCTTTTCAGGAAACGTATGAGTACGAGTACCATTGCATTGTCAAAAAGAGCGAGCTAATATAAATTTGAACTCGTCTGAAATATACTTGACTTTTCAGAAAACGTCCCAATTTCACAGTTTTAAGAATACGATCTACTTAATATTTTCTTAAGAAGCGACTAGGTACATTGAGATTCATTTTTGTGCCTAGCCTAGCTCGCCATGATAATGTTTCACGGGAAATGGATCCAGTTTTAAATCAATGCGAACAATTGTTTGTACCAGTTTGCTTTCTATGCTCTCCAACTGTTTGCAGGCTGTAGAATGCCATTTTTCATATTCAGAGGGGCCGAGGATGCGCTGAACGATTTGAGGAAACAGGGATATTTGGCCACTCGCGTTGGGACATTCAAGCTTCTTCAGTATGAGCACGCACTCGCAAACCAGCACTTGGAGAAGTTATGCTGAACTCAAGGGCGCCTTGAATATTCCTTGGGTTAGGCTTTCTTAGGGGAAGCCGTAAGGAGTAAAGAGGGTAAGCTCTTAGAGAGAGAGGAATTTGCATGTAAATGGGTTTACATAGAGAAAGAGGAAGCGTAGTCGGCTTAGAAGCTACGGACAAGAGATGAAGCGAAGCGAAGAGATCAAGGCCCTCACGACTTGCGTTTTCGCCTTGCCTTGGGAAGGCGGTCATTTTGGCGATGATCTGTAGATTCCCTCCCGCAATGCAATGGCTGAAGGGAAAATTAAATGATAATCAGGCGCTGATTGTGTATTGAAGAAACAATTTCCGAATTCAGCATTGTAGCTCCGCACAGACGTTTTTGACACTGTGGTGTTTTTTATTCTATTTATCTGCCGGTGAATAGGTAATTTTTAATGAAAATTAAAGGATATTTTTAATGGTGATACAATACAGCATCTAATATTTCTTTGAGGTTTATGAAGAGATCGATACTAATAATATTGAGGTTTCGGTTGCTTTTATGAAAAATTAGTATTTTATTTTTATTTTTTGCTCGCAAAAGAAGACCTCCTTGGTAGGGTATCATTCATCGATTTGTCTTTATACGCAGTACAATATTTCCTTCATATTATTCACGAGGATTATTTTGTAACTTTCGCAGCAGCCGTCAAGCGAGTTCTAGGACGAAGAATTTTTCAGTTTCACGCGGAAACCACGGAAAATAAATTGTCTCGGGTACGGAGGATATAGCAGGCCAACGGAAGGACGTAATAAGAAATTATTTTTTTACCAACGCGTTTATATCGATCAGCTTCTCCTGGAAACGCTGAAATCCGCTCTTCCGGATGAACGGTTTCCGATAAATTATCAATACTAAAAGAAATCCCTTTAATTTACTTGGTGGCAGAGCTCACATGCGTTTACTTGAAAGAAAAACTGAACTCGCAGAAAGATCTCTTTCTATTTCACTGGAACGATTTCAATAGAACCGATATTAAATTTGATACTTATAACGACCGTAATTTATAAAACTCCGCTTACTGAAAGGTTTCTCTCGATATATTGAGGAAAATACTTAGACGCGCAGGGGAAATTATTATCTCTCTACTTAGCCAATACAATAACACAATCCTCATAATTGAATTCCAACTGACTCGTACAATCTGTTCGAAAGAAAATCACGCGATGGAAGAAAAAGTATGAGGATCGGGCATAAGAAAAATTCTGAGCTAAGAGTCGGAAGAAGTGTAGGCCAAAAAGTTCGCGTGCCTAGCGAAAATATCGGATCGACATTCCGTGCTGGCAGGTCATTTGAGACGAATATGCCTTTCTTTATAGTTATTATACAAAATTATATTTTCTCCGTCGGTTTGGCTTTTCCGCGGATATGCCATCAAGTAATTTCTCCAGTTCGGCTTCAAGGGATTTCACCGGAATAGAATGCCAACGCAATCCCCGTTGTCTCCGGGTGGGAGTGCAACGATTACAAGTCGCATTACATTTTCTAGATGATCCTTTCGGCCTTGGCAAAACTAAAGAACAATTACAACTATATTATTTGTTTTTGTAATTCGGAGAGCGAGCATCTTCATTGCCACATGCAACATGATGGCGACGAGCATGATGGTTTGGCAATATTGAAACCTCTTTTGTTCGCATTCTTCATTTTTTACACAATTTTCGGGCCAACTAATGTTGTTTCATTTATTATTTGTATTTTTTATGATAGCCCTTTTGCATATTTATAACTCGAAACTAACTGTTCTACAATATTTCACGTGGCATTCTAGGTATAATATTGGTCCTCACGGTTTCAGTCAAGGTGTGCGTAGACCAATTTTTTACAATTTTTAATTTAATTTTTTACTTTTTCATGTAAATTTTTTTCATTTAGCTTTACGCCTATACTTTTTTCACACTGAATCGTGTCCAGAATTCATAGCTAAATGATGAAATAATGACTTCATTTTTTACCCTGCAAGTGAAGCAGTCTGGAAACTCTTCCATTTTCTGACGACTGATTGAAAAATGCACGTTCCTCGATAGTAACAAGATTCTCACCTCGGCTCAACAGAGTATAATAAACTCTTATAACGTAGTTATGCACGAGAAAACAGTTATTAAGGCCGTGAAGCGTTGCTCGGCTACCTGCCCGGCCAAACCGCCCATTCGGCGAATAATGAGCCATTTCTATTCCCTCCAGGGGTCGTAGCTCAAGAAAAGAAGGTGACTTCAGCGTCAGCTACAGCTTACGCCTTCGCACGGCACCGCGGAACACCCCTTGGGGAAAAAAAGGAGGAAAAAGCGGGCAAGTCTCCTACGCCCTTTGCCTTAGCTCGGTTGGGTTAGCTATGGCTGTTATACCTTCTCAAGGCTGGCAACGAACCTTGGGAACCGAGAAATGCAGCCCCAAGCAGGAAATAAAAGGATGGCCGGCGGTACATACAATTTTGCTTCCCGCTCGCCCGTGTTGATTAAAACTCTTTTTCTCCACAACCTTCTCCCCTATTTGAACCTGGTTGTTCAACCGTCTGGCATTTAAAAAGTTATTTTTCTGTCCCGAGTTTTTTTTTTTTTTGCCAATTGTATAAATTCCACCCTCGGAAAACACGTGCTTGCATTATTTTTACCAAATGAGCAGGCATTTTTTCATAGAACGATGAGGAGATTAATCTTCGGCTACGAAGAACTGAATCGAATGTCTATGTACTAAAGGAAACTGAGCTATCTTACAATATTTTACTAAATCGATCTTTTAATTTTTACGGTTTATCAATGAAACGGAGAACTCAAAACTATCAGTTTCATGGTGGATTAAATCTCACTTTTATAGTGGGTAGAATCTAATGGGATTCAATTTTTTTTTTCGTTATAAGTATTTTACAATTACAATATACAATTTTTATTTATTTCACAAATACAATGAACTCACGCGAAATAGAAAAACCTCCGTGCGAATTTAATCTCGCTAAAAGTGTTTGAAAAAATAGAAACCTGCCGAATTGTTAATAAAATATTGAAGTCACGAATTGTTTCGGTCGAATTCGAACA
Organism: Tupiocoris notatus; assembly: GCA_037159825.1. Classification (NCBI taxonomy): domain Eukaryota; kingdom Metazoa; phylum Arthropoda; class Insecta; order Hemiptera; family Miridae; genus Tupiocoris; species Tupiocoris notatus. Next base: position 310,829 of record JASJUZ010000148.1, on the reverse strand, counting down.
AAGAATGTTGAATTCTCTTTCCTGCCTTCGTCCAGATCCCTCGTGCTTTACATACATATTATTTTAATTGACGAAATTGCGTCGTTTAATTAAAGAATTTGAACAGACTGAATGGAACGAAAGGTGGGGTAGTCTCAGGGGTAACTTCTGTTATGATTAGCGCCGCGATGAAATTCCTTCAAAAGGCCCTTTCCGAGCTGCTCTGCAATCTAATTTACTTTATAGGAGTATTTAACGAAGCGAGGAGTTAGCGAGGGTGGAAGAACAGTGCAATGAGTAGCGTTACGAATCGTGGATGAAAGGAAGCGAGGTGTAGAAAACGAGGAGAGTCCATTACAAGGTTACTGGAAAGCCAGTCAGTTTGAGTTTTCTTGCTTCGTGAAATCCCGCTATGAATGTAAATAGGTTTCATTAGATACGAGCTCAGAAAAGCGGTTCCACAATTTATGTGTTTTCAAAAAGAGGATGAGGTTATTTCTTTGGAGGAAAAAAAGAGCTATTTCATTTAACAGAGTCGAGGATTCTTTTCTTCGCATCATATAACGCGCGAATCTTGCTCTTCAACGGCCCTGAAATAATTCCCGACTCGTCTAGGACGAATAAAATTTATCATATTACTATTTCCACTTGGCTCTTAAAATTCTGTAGAAGTAAAGAGGTTTTTATTAATTTTTATTCCTTCAATGTTTTCATGCTCGATTGCTGACTTTTTATCGATTCAGTGAATTACTCTTTATAAATAATAAGTACATTACTAATACGATGAGAGAGACTGGTGACTGCGCTTAAAATTTCGAAGAAAAATATCTGTACCACAGTTTTATCAGGTCTTCGACAGTAGAACTATCTGCCCTTAAGACGGAATTGTGTATAGATTTACTGGCCTATCATACCAACAACAAATTCTAATTTTTTGAAATTTATCACTGATTTTTAATTGTTTCTCAGGTTTCGTGGGTGCGGCATCGAGATATCCATTTACTGACTGTCGGCCGGTACACCTACACGTCGGACCAGAGGTTCCGAGCGATTCACCACCAGAGCTCTGAGGACTGGAGCTTGCAAATCAAATATCCCCAGCATCGCGACACGGGGATATATGAATGTCAGATCAGCACAACGCCGCATATGAGCCATTTCATTCACCTCAACGTTGTCGGTGAGTTATCGATTATTTGTCTTTAGATTTCATCATTCCAGACACGACGGGTATTACTGTTCTACCGTGGACGTGATTTTGGAATTTTCCCTCCATTTCGAAAAAGTTTTTCAACATCAGATGAAGCGTTTTTTCGTTTCAATGGCTTATATCTCGACATTAAATGCATTTTCATTTACTTCGTTATTTTTCTCGAGGAGTTTATGCCTTGAATTTGCCCACATGGAAATAATAACTCATAAAAACTTCACCAAATATCTTTTTCAACAGGTCAGATACTTTATTTGAAGAAGAACGAGTCACACGATACTGCACTTGCTTTTTTATCTCCTCGATATCAATAACTGCCCTACGCATCTTGGTTTTGCGGTTGTAGCGTGATTCTGTCCGTCACATATTAATGGATGGCCCATGCGATACAAGACAACGCTATCCCCTTTCAATTCATCCATCAGATTCATCATTTATAACAAGGGCTTGTCCGCTAATTTACGTTCTAGTCGGACCAGGGCTTCCCAACGGCTGATCAGGCAGTGACGTGATAGATACGCGCATCTATCGACGACAGCTGTCCACGTGAGGTGATGAACGTACTTGCATCGGCTAATCGCTTACGCGGTTCTGAATTAGCTAACACCTTCCCGTATCCCACTTGCGTAACAAACCTTCCGTTATATAAACTGATGGCATTAATAAATTACACCTTGAAATCTCGAATGAAAATAATGCGCCGCTGTCAGCGCTAATTTCTCCCCGGATACGACTGAGTTTTGGTAATTACCGTTAACAACCGCAGCTGAGCATATTAACTCAGGATAAAGCCGTTATTAAATTATAAATCCAGCTATCTTTTTTCATAATGTACGATAGAGGCAAAAAACGTCAACGTTTGCCAGTTGATCGGTTCGTTACGTTCAAATTGATCTATCTGTTGTCAGTAATGTAAATATAATTAAATAGATTTGATTAAACTTTTTAGTGGCCGAGTCATAGGCTATGAATATGATTATAAATAATTTTGAGTTCAGTCTTGAAGAAGATACGTTAAAACTAAATGGTTTATAATATGATATATAAAGAATTTTCTGCCCTCATTGCCTAACCACGGTGGTCGAATACCCTTCGATCCTCAAATTATTGTTTCGAATGTCCGCAATGCCTGCCAATACTGCAGCCCGTATACGATAGAAACTGTTCGCCAATACCCGTCGGTTGAAGATTCTTGTCAGCCAACTGTAATTATTACGAGTTGGCACAGTCGCTAACAAGATGTAACTCGGCCGTATAAACTCTCAGCTTTGCAAACTATTGATCTAACCGCGTGCCGACCGTTTCATCTCATTAGGAACCATCCGTTCCAGAATCAGCTTCAGACGTTAAAGGACCATTGCGTTATAGTGGTTTCCCGAGTGCAAGGGACTTCAACCTTAATCGTTTCTACGACGCCGACATGCGGTTGTTTAGAGCAAGGCCTCTATTCGGTTTATCAGATGTATCTCCGCAACCTAGAGTTCTAATATCAGGACTTATATGGCACTAATTATGTTCACGGTGATTGCATTGAGCAGTGATATATCCCTAAGGTCACAAAGCGCCAGTCGAAAGATTCTCATGTGGCGCCATTGCAATATATTCCGCATGGGCTTCGTGAGCTTTGTATCTTTCCCTTGAAGACTTTTGTTGGTTGTTGTCACACATTTTACAAGGTAGCATTGTCAACAACAATCTAATATGCAGTATTCGCTGTAATGTTTCGAGCACTTTGCTGGGTCTGCTGCCTATGTATCTCTGAGTCTTAATGAGTCTTTCTCATTTAAACAGGCTTAAAACTTGAGTTTGAACTCGAGTCAATTAGTCGGACTACTTTCACGAATAATATCATGTGGACGATTCTGGATAATATTTCAGTACTGCCCTGTATCCCAGTTTACTGCTCATGACGGGTGAGGAAATCTTCAATTCAAAAACAATCATTCATGGCCAATCATTGCCAATAAATTCGAGTGCGACGCCCGGTCCGGCGGAGTGATCCAATTTTCAACCTATTCGCGCAAAACGCGACATCCGCTGCACTTGTCGAGAATATAAAACTCTCGGCGGTGAACGGACTACCGTTATCGCGTTAGTAAACGTTCCTGACCCCTTCGGCCCCGCTCGCATCTCTAGCGGGTTCTAGGGTAATTTATTTCTAAACTGAGCAGGGATGAAAACTGCCGAGGAGGGGATGTCCGGAGGTATTTTGATCGCGAATAGATTGAGTGGCCGGAAAGTGACGGTATTCGATTGGAGAGCTCCGCCAGCGACAAACACAACGCCGATGGGGGACCGTCACTTCAAGTACAGTTCGAACGGATGGACAGTTGGATGAAGCGGTAGGTGGATCACAGCCAGCCTTTCCAGCTAGCGCAAACAGCCCAAACATTGCCCCTTCTGACACCATCCGATATGGCCGGTGGACTCTCGGCTGGCCATCTCGTCGTCCCGGTTCTCTTATTAGAATGCAAATAGCCACCCATTCTCTTGCTTGCTGGGCCGTTTTCGACACAAATGGATGAATAGTTAATTGAGCGCGACAAGTCAGGGTCAATGGTCTGTACGGACCGCAGGCAGTGTTAGGACGCTGCAACCGAGGTTGAATCGGCAACTCAAGTGCCTCGTGTTAGTGACTAGTTTCTTTACAATGAGTCGCTATCAAATACTAGATATCACCAAGACAGCTGAAGTAATTGGCTAAATATCTCACTAAATCTTTCTTCTACCATCTCTAAAACTGATTGTATAGTGGTTTATTATTCCTTCGGTCCAATAATGATTTAATACGGCTATCCATTTTTTGAAAACTGAAACGTAGGAGTATTGGTTACTTGATTAAATCATACGTTTCTTATGGTTACCGCCTTGTGTATGGCGGATAGTAGGTAATTATTCCGAACGTTATTTGTGAACGTTCCCACCGAAAAACAGATTGGTAGCTATGGGGGACAACTCTGTGGAAACTATTGTAATTTTAATCATTTTTATTTTCCTTTATTTACAAAGTAAAAGCTAAATTTTTCACCTAATGGTACTGCTAAAGAGAGTGTTCGACGAGCTTTCCAAAGAATATAAAACGGTTTTTATAGCTCCAATAACTTTCGAGTTATACCCTCAAATTTCTGGAATATCTGCTATTTATTTCTGGAAGAGCTGCGATAACTCGAAAACCAATGAAGTTAATTTATAGAACTTGATATCAAATACACCTTTTTATGAAAAACGTTGGGAATTATGCGAATTTTCTACCCCTCAAAACCCCTAAAAATACCCTGAGAGTCGAGGTAGCGATTTTTGGTGAATATTTCAAAAATGTGGCTTTTATAGTTTCGTCAGAAAAGTGTTGAAAGCGTACGGCTGACGGACAGTTTTTTTTTTTTTTTTCTATTGAGTATTCAGAAATTCTACATGCCTCGAAACGTAAAACATCAAATTTCACCAAGAAAGAGCCCTCAAAATTTGATGTTTTACGTTTCCACCAAATGAAAACGAAAAAACCAGCCAAAAATGAGCCAGCTCTTTCCATACTCTCTTCAATTCGCAAATGAGGTGAAAGAACAATATCTCCAAAGCCTACGTAACAAATTAACAACAAAATATTGGTATTTTCCTAGTCCTCGAAAATTAGAAGTATACTCGTCTCGTCGTTTTCCTTGTGTACCGCCGTTTGAACAGCTGAACAAGATATCAAATTCGAATTGAAGCTCTGAATTTCCTTCAACGGCCCCGGAAAGGGTCGTCATTTTTGCGATGAATTGTCAGTTTCCATATCTTTCAAACGCTCCGTTGCTAGAAGAATCGAGGTAAAACAGGAGAGCTGATGAAACAATTGTTCGCAGGAACGCAAATCAAACTCCGATAAGAGTTGACAGTTGAAACGCGCCTTTGAAGGGGTGTGGCCTAATAGTGCAGTTTGCATTTCGATTTAAAGTCCTTGTCAACGGAACGCAAGCCAGATTAAATGCAATATCTTTACGGCTCTATAAACAGAAACATTAGGAAACTGAAATATTAAGTTGTTTCCGATTCTAAAAAATTTGGTCCGAAAAAATAAACTGTCGACGTTTGAGTTGGATTTATCTTTCACCAGTGCAACTCAAGACTTTCAACTATAAGTTAGAATAGAGTTGAATTTAATTCAAAACTTTTTTCGCGCTTGATTCGATCGATGATTGTCAACTGAGCCAATTCCAGAATGAAAAACATTAACCCAACTTGAAAGTTTTTTGACTCAGCTGCTATTCCTCGGTCTTCTCTTTTCTGCTTTTTGCACGTTTTTCAAGCTTAAACATCATCGGGTTCAGACGACGTTCTAAGTACATGTATTTTATTATTGCATTGTGCTTTTGACGGTCTTGATGTTGAGCCGAAATTTATATCCGCTGATGATACAACTATACGAGCCTTTGTCAGCGCTAAAATTATTACGCTGCGACGCCCACGTTAGACGCTCTCGTAAGGTCGCGTGATGGATGGAACGCTGTCATCCGCGGTGCCCGTGGATAGATAGCCATATTCTAGGAACGACCACAACGTACATTGGAGAGTGGAAGAGAGAGGACAGAGAGAGCGGTCCGCTGCGCGATAGCCGAGGATGGAATAGTCCATTGTGGCGAGGGGATCGTCTGGTGGTCCTCTGGTCAAGAGAGATAGACTCGGTGAAGAGAAGTGTCCATATAACGGCGCTCACAGCTTAGCAAGCCACTCATCGCCTGCTCAGTGTAAAGTTGGAGGAAAGCGAGGTCGGCCGTGGCTGGCAGGCTATAATAGTGCTGGACAAAACTAATGACGACGCTTACCAGCACCGACCGAGCCATACACAACTCCCTTCAGTTTCCTTCCTTCCTCAGATGGGTTCATAACCTACAGCTCAAACACTGCGGCGAGTTTCTAGCGGATGAAGGAGCCTTGGGCATCGTCGCGTCGCCTTCCCTCGGCGGCACGTTGTGTTGTAAACTGAGGAACTTTGAGAGCCCGGTTTAACGACTAACCTGTTATCAGGAAAGGAGATCCGTAGGGTTAGACGAGGCCCAGCACCTCCGCAGAAGAGGTTGAACGTCAAGGGCATTATGCCGCGCTGTAAGCGATGTTTACCTAATGATAACAACATTCACCCAACCTTTACCTGCGGCCGAGTTTCGATGAAACTAAGGTGGCATGATAACACTGCATCGTTTCACAACCTTGTGTTCGTTTTATGACGCCCTATCACAGTGAAGCTAGAAACTTATTGGGTATGGCCTTCTTAGCGCACATTCTTCCGCACATAATCAACGTATGGTTGGTATTTGCTAATTTCTACCTCGTAGCACTACACGTAAGAATTAAGATCGGATTTGAAATTAATTCCCCTCAAATAGTCACCAATGAGCTTAACTGCTGCGCAGTTTTTAGTGAATTGTTATGTAGAAGTAATTTATAAAGTATAGCAGTATAGCAAAAAATGCTTGTCAATACTCGTCTTTGACACCTTCGATAATTTATAAAGGATTTCCTCCAACCCGATAGATTGCAGACTGATACTCGAGTAAGATTTTTTGTGTTAGAATGACACCTACAAGCTTCGAGGCTGTTTAGATGTTGGAAAAGGCATCGCGAAGACGATCGTGCCAACGGCAAAGATGGCTACCACATTTAAACAGTCGTATGATATTTTGACGCCCTTACAGATAAAAACGGCCGACTAAACGGCGGTACATTTGCGTGGAAAAGCGCAAACGTACGGGAACGACAACTAAGCCTCCCACCAGCCGCAACACCAGACATTTCGACGTCCTATCCCACGTATTTCCTTGCTGTTCTAGCTATTCTCTACTGCACACCCCACCATCGCACTCGCGTTCATTTGCATTCCAGGAAGGAAAAAGGGAATTATTCGAGAGCCTTTTGCCCCGTTTGCGCGCTACCCGGCGTCCCGGCGGCCGCGTACAAGCGAATGAAGCCCGGGGGAGTTGCTCCGAACGTGTGAGACAGAGACAGCGAATAATACAGACGGAGAGAAGTGAGAATAAGCGAATCAGGCAGAAAGAGAAAGAGCGGGCGGGGGTCGAGCCGCTTTCCAACTCAATGACATTTTGCAGATATCTCATCCGCCTCAGTGCGCACATGCTTTCCGCCAACGCTGCATTTCAAGTCGTATCCGACAAGTCTTTTCCTTTTGCCGTCACGCGGAACCTGATCTGCAAACGTAGGGGAGGATACAAGTTAATATTTTAACAGATAGTTCAGCTACTCAAGCCAGTATTTGATACGGTGGAATTTTTGGCTTATTTTCAGTAGCGTTCGCGCCATGCCTATCGTTGACCTATCTTAGCAATGGGATCATGCGATCGAATTAAATCATCCAATTCTTAGATAATTTCCATCAATGTTGAGGCATTAAGTTTATGGCAGAGTCTGAAGGAAATACATTAAGATAAACATATCTGTACTCAGGAGAAAATTCTCTTCACACTTCAAGTTATATTGTTTCCGAGTTCAAACGTCACCAAGGCTCTTTCTCTTGAAATGTGAGCGTTTTTTAACCCCCTTCAGAAAGAGTATACTAAAAAAAAAAAATTCAACCAAATTGTCTGCAATTGACTTGAGATCAACCTCAGCTCTGCTCTTAATAAATTCACAGTCAATGGGGTCAAAGCAATCGCGAACTGAGAAGCCTCATTGAGAAACAAAGCCGTAGAAAAAACTTGAAAATCCATTTAACAGTTCGAAGAACAGGATAAAGAACTAAGAGGAGATGTTATCCGTCGAACTTCAAATTCGAACGCGACGCAGCGGTTCCAGCCGACTTGAAAAAACAACGCAGCGTCCTCCTTCCCTGTTATTTTAGGGCTCGCTTGAGGCAAAACCCATTGTAAGAGAAATGTGGGACGGAGTATACGCACTAAATTTACTTCGGCTTCGACATACCCTTGCATTGACTACAGCCCTTGACTCGAACGAATTAACATAATTGAAAATGAAGGTACTTTAGATCAGAGCGTGACATTGGGACAGGAGAGAACAAAGAGTCGGAGCTTTGAAGGATAATTTGAAGTCGTTTAGTTGATTCGCCGCAACTTACAAGTCTGCCATCTTTATTCCTGCTAGGTTTTTTTCTTTTATTAAACGTGATGTAAAAGAGATTCGCAAATCATGGAAGGAGATCTGGAAACAAGATCTTGGGAATCTACTGGGAAAAAGTTGCAGCAGTGTTGAAACATGGGGACCGAAGTCGAGTGTTAGACGTATATTTTCAACATAATCAGCCACGAAAGCTGCCATAATTCGAAAAGCGTTGAATCTATCGAACCTGTTTCGATTTAATTTTATTTAGTATGAAGAAATAAATCTATTTCAATGGCCTCTTAAAGACTAGCTAGGACTAATCTTTATTTTTTTTTTTTAATTTTTGAAACTCTAAATTGAAAATTGGCCAACCTCCCCTTACTCTCTGGATCTATCTGGCTGGTCAATGAGCTCGTAACTAGTTTCCTGGTCTTTCACTCTTGAGATGTCTCCCATCGACAGTCTCCCTCGGAGAAAAAATTGTCTATTAGTTCGAGTTTACGAGCAATTCATCGGAGATAAAGTTCCAACTGAGTTTCATCCGATAGAGCAGTTTATCGCCTATAGCTATGATGTGAGGATCACTCCGCTGCTGGCAGATGCATCACCTACTAACCAACTTCTAACTGACCGAAACTCAAACAACTAACTCCGTCTTTCGAGCATCTGTTCGTAACAGTTGCGGATACTCGGATACTCCAAACAACCTACTTCGGCCGGAAAGCAATGACAATCCTCCTCGGAGCGGTTGAATCCTTCGGCCTCGCGCCTAGTCGTAATTGGCCGGCTGATAGTGCACATTTAAAGCCCCTGGGCGGAGCAAATGCTAAAGATTAGGGCACCCTCTTCTCACGCTTAGCGAACCATCCACTCGTCCCTCCTATCGCTGGACTATTTCGGCCCTTCCTACCGCGACTACAAATACTTGCGAGGAAGCTCTAGCTTCGCTATCTGGTTCAAACCCTCGCTCTCTTCCCGTATAAATTCCGAGCTAAGCTGATTTATCTTCAAGTTCCTTTAAGCCAGTTGAATTGTTTCCCAACCTTCGCTAGAAGTCGCCTTTTCCTTCGCTGGAAATGAACACACAACGATTCAAAAATTATTTTTTCGGTTGATTTTTGCATCGATAGTCCACTCTTTAATTCCTCAATGAGATTAAAACTCTGAACATGCCACCTTTATTTAATTAAATAGTCATTGAGCGTTATTCACCAATATTGTTGGATGCCGATTTGCTTGGAGTAATGTTGGCGTTCAAATTCATATGATAACACAATTGGCGACGTACGGCTCAATATATTTAGAATAAAAATAATATCCAGGGTTTAAAAAAAAAAATCAATTTAGGATATTGTGTTTTCTTCTTATTTCTTCTTCTTTTTTTTTTTTTGCCAATTTTAGCTGATTCTTTGAAGATCGACTCTAAACAACGAAGAAACGAGAAAAATCTTCAGGAATTAAAATTTCTTTGTAAAATCAGATTTTTACATTGTAACAATTGGAGAATGGGCGACAGTACTAATTTTTCAACTTCTGACGCGGAAAACTTAAAATTCTAACATGAAAACCGATAGTTACCTATTGACGAAATATATTCATTTTGACGCGAAGTTCGAATTTCACGACAAAGAGCCCATGCACAAGTATTCGGCCTAGAATCAGCTCGAAATGTTTACAGTAACGGGAGCAAATGTTTTACGAATTTTCATTTCGGATCATTTAATTTCGTTGGCAACATTATAATTTCCATTCATTCTTCGGTTCTTAATTACCATAATAATTCGCATCTTTGTCGAGTGGAGAGGAGCAGGGAAAAGGAATAAAATACAGTTGCTGATAAAGCGCTACACGGTGACTCCCTAATCCGAGCGGAATGGGAGTATTTGAATAGGCGCTGAGCGTTGAAGGCGAGAGGCGGCCGATAAGCTAATCTTGATTTACCTCAGTCACTCGACGAGAGAGGCTTCCGTTTCGGGTCGACAGGAATGAGATCGGGTAAACATTATTTGATAGAAACCGGCGCAGGTCCTTTGTACGCCACTCTCTTGTTGTTGTTGGTATACACAGAATAAAGCCATGTAAACTCGAGGACGGTCCAACGCTCAGAACGTGTTCACTTCTTTTATTTAGACGCTCCACCCCTTTATCCCGAGAGTGCCTGATTTTTCGTTCGGGTGAGGGAGTTTATTAGACGCATTATCATCCGCAAATATAGAATCATTTTTATTTGAGTATTCCTTTAAATTAGGTTTTTTGCGGCGATTTTATGACATTTATAGAATGTAGTTCGTGAAGATTTTCAAATTCGGTGTCGGATGAACTGGGCTTTATCGGATACAATATTATGCAGCCATTCCACCTGACTGAGAAGACGGTTAAATTAATGATCTAAGAAATTGCTTAAAAGTCATGATTATTATTGGCGCATGTTTTATATCGATTCCTCCCTCGCCTGAAAAATAGGGTAAGGACTGAATCGTGTGAGTATGTCCGCTGGCGATACGAAATTCCAATTCTTTTCGCAATTCAGCCCCCAGAATTCGAACCTTCCTTTCAATGCAAACTGTATTGAAACTACATCGATTCCGAACAATGCCACGAAAAAACGGGCTTTTGTCGGGGGAAAAAATTCCAAGTGGAAGTTCGAGATGCTTTCCCTGACGATAAGGGGCATCGGACGATGATTCTTCGTTTAACGTTTACCGCGCTGATGCTTTCACGCAATTGGGAAGGGCTCTTCGGCGCCCTCAGGCTCGTTTTACAACTTCACATTCGCAATAAAAGAACTCGCAGTTGTACGTGCCTGAGTCACATTGAAAGGGGTCTACACGGATCTAGAGATTATGGAATGACCTCTTGCGGTAGGGTTGGTTTTTATTCAATTTGACCTATGCAGAATATGTAGCGAGAATACAAGTAAAATACAGGAATACAAATTTTTGAACCATTTATAAATAGAATCCGAGATTTCAATAAGTTTTTAATTAATAGTGGAAGATGAATTTCATTCCAATGCCTAGGAATAAAAATTTAGCCATTTAGGAATCAGAACCAAGGTTTTTTTGTTTGATTAGCGTATTTTTTCCATCTGCGAGCATTTCTTCTCAACTGTAGTCCTTCATGAGAAACAATTATCGCCGTGGAAGAATGAAATTGGATTATTTTCTATCGTCCATTGTAGTTCGATCAGCTCAGTTCATTTTTAGATATTCTATCTTTCAGCGGAACTGGCTTTTCTGTGAAATGCGTCCCGGATAGATAAGTTCAGAGGAAAAAGACGAAAGGAATATTCTTCGGGGAAACTCTGTTAATATGGACAACTATAAGCCCGCTTCGGGTGTTCCCTGGAGGATTGAAGATGTTTCGAAGAGAAGATTTAGAAGAACATACAAACATTGTGTTCGACAGTTTTTCATACGTGTTCAGAGCTTTGTGACGTTTCGTAGAAAAATACCGACAAGAGGATTTCAATAGCATTTGAATCATTTCTGAACAAAAAATCATCGATTTTGTGATCTACTTCTAGCGTTGGTGTCCGATGTAGAATATATTCAACTTAATATGTTCTACTGAATGATATTTCTGAATATGTTCTGTTCTGGACTATATTTGAATATGCTCAACAGCTCGATTCTTTCTGAATTTCGTTAAACAAACAAAAACCTGAGATTTTTTACAAACTTCTATCGCTCGATAACATAACGCGATGTACTTCAAGAAGGTGCTATTAAACCGTATAACGATTTGGGCATAGTCCTCATCAGGCGTATTTGTTATGTCATCGTGACACTTCATGTCGTTGTAATCCATAATATGACCATACGGTAGCATTACGAGGTATCAAGAAGTAACCGATTTAGCCCACTCGAAGAGAGAGAGCTATTTTAACAAGAATATAATTAATTCCCTCCCTACATCGAGAGTGATTGCCAGTTTTTAGTTCGCCCATCCATCAGGTTCAGTCAGGACGCAGAAGGAACTAGGAAACGAACGGTCGCTCAAAGGCGAATTATGCATTCAAGCCCTTGTGTCTCGGGAAACAATTAAAGACGAGGGCGGGGCAGTTGAAATGGTGAATTATCGATTGAAGCGCGCAGGTTAAACCGGGGGCAGTTTGTGTCGCCTTTATGCAAGTATTCCCTCCATTCACTCAGAAACATCTCCAATCCAATCTATTCTATTGCTTGCTGAAACTGCAAATGCATTCAATCGGCCTCTGTCACGACTCTGGTCAGTTCAAATAAACGTGCATTTCTCCTATTGCCAATCGCCCCCAAAGTTGAAATAAGTTGACTTTCGAGTAATCAGTTATTATAGTTCCGTCGCTATTTATTTTTATTTTTGGTTTCAATATAATGTGCGTTTTCTGGTGCAGCGGAAAGGATACAACGACTCCACGATGGCTCACTATTGAGCTGATTGCTCTACGGTTATAGGCTCATCCCAACAGCGAATTCTTCATACCTAGGAAGTTTTTTGTTTAAGGGAGAAGAGCCAAACAAGCTATTAATCCCGGTTTTACAAGGGTCGTGAATTGAGCCGTCGGTTGAATTATTCATCGAGCGGTTTCTCCGAGTCTTTTTGAAATCCGATTAACTCGGATTTTCTACTGATGAAATATATTAATGAATTCAAGCTCCGGGCTTTTCTTCTATAAGAATCATCTATGCTTTTCGCACTGTCGGGAAGCTTGTTCGTAAACAAATCGTCGATTCGTCTCTGGCCCATAAGTGCTTGATTCAAACGAGGGCCGCATCGGATTGTATTAAGCCGCTTCAAGTTCTCCTTGAAAGTAAGGTAGGGCACAACTTTTAAACAAACTGGCAAACCTTTTCCTAACCTCAGATGGGATAAGAAGGTTAGTGCTAGGGATCCTATAAAGTGTACGGGAGGCGACTACGAAGAAAGACCAATGGGAATTGGGACTTCCAATAAACGTCCGCAGAATAGCCTCACCTATCTACCCGAAAACTGTGGCTACCTCGCCTGGTGTCTGACAGCTAATGTCTATTGCCCAATCGATAACTTCTCGGGGTTCTTTCATTCTTAAAGCTACGGCCTTTCCTCCGTTCGCGCAGCGAAACGAGCTGAAATTTTAATTGAAGGTACAATTAGCACGAGTTGAGATATTTATCTAACGATGTCACCTGCTTCGCTTGAAATGTTCGAAGATGATGAAAATGGCATTCATAATTAAATGGCCACTTTCCTCAAACAACCACTGGTAACTGAGGAAAGTAACAATTGATGAAACAATTAAAACTGATAATAGATTGGGACTACCTCGCCTTTGCTACGATAATTTATCCATATACTTAAACATCAATGTTGAAAGTGCTTTTGGAAATTTTACCTCTCCTCTTTTACGAGCTTTATTAATTATTTTGACACGGCAATATAGAATGGCCCGCCGGTTTGAATTTATTACTAACGGAGGAAGTTTCGCTTTTGCGAATAACGCGGCCGAGGTTTACTCGTACGATTGCGATCGTTTCAGAAAGGCTTCTACCGTTGGTCGTTATTGTCATGGAGTTGAATAGAATACCCTAGAGCTGAGCAAACTCACCCGGACGGAATGTGGATAAAGGTGAATGTAAAGGGTCGAAGGACATCTTGCCGGTCAAGGCGTTCGAGCATTCGATTCCTGCAGCAGAAGTACGAAGGTTTTGTTGGTAGAGTGCACTGTGCCTTATGTGTGAGGTGAAGTTGTGTAGACCGAAGGTTAGAAAGCGAAAGTCTCTCTCTGACGGTTTCGAAAAAGCGAGGTACAGCTGCCCTATCCACACAATGCGCTGAACATTCCTCACAACTGAAGACTTTCCCTCCCGAGCTTCGCCAACTCACTTAACCAACCCCTCGACGCGTTTCGCCGACGCTTCGATGAATTCCCGGCGTGCCATCCGCATATTTCACGTTCCGATATTCATCCCCTAGTCTTTTAGGCTTCTCTTTGCATTAAAAACGCCTTACCTTCATGAACGGCCCTTCTTTTCAACTATACGACCGAATATTCGATTGGAGAGTGCGTATTCGCATTAATTATTAATTGCTTTTTCGCTCGTAAAATGAGCATTATAATACACTTTTTTTCATTTCGCAGTAGTTGCACTGATTGATCTATACATTTATCAGCCGTACAATCTGAAACCAAAAGTAAAATAATCGCTGCATTATCAGTGCCAAAAACGGATCAGAAAATGTTGACATTTTCTATGCTCGTCTCTATTTATAAAAAATATTTAGGTAATAAGTAATATGAACATCTTACAAGGGATTGAAATGGCCTGTAGGAAACTATCGAACCGGTTCAATTATATACCTCATGTTCTTTTCACGCTTCGAATGATACAATTGGCCGGTAACGAGCGTTCGACTCCACAAATACACGTTTATGCTCGGTCTATCCCGTGTCCGTTCAGCACTCGCTAGTCAATGCTCTCAGGGTTCGGACACTGATGTTGACACTAAATTACGGGAAGCCCGTCAATACAAATCAGCTTGGGAAGATATGAAAAAAATGAGGAAAGTTGTATCCAGAAGAGATTTTATAAATATTTCGTTCGTTCCGAATGTATATTGAAAGTCAGAAAGAAAACTGTCTAGTACTCGTAGACGGTTTTATCGAAAATCAAAAGGCGTCGTCACAACAAGCTGTTCATAGATTTAACGAATCAACATTCGCCGCGCAACGAGATACGACACGCGATTCGGTAATCTCGATTCATCGAATTGACTTTGCTACTTATCAGATTTGTCCTATGTGCTATTGCGTGTTGGGAACCGCTTGCTTATTGGTAGCGATAATCTGGCGAAAAATGCGAAAGTAATTCATTACTATCACTTACCGAGCCGAGGGATTCCAAATAACGTTCATCAATTCCACCTCTTTAATTAGGTTTAGCGAGCTTGCATTTCTTCAGACCTTTACGCGAGATCTAATTGATCGAAAAATAGCGAGTAAAACAACTACTGCTTCTCCTTTTCTAATCATTCATCTTCTTCTTCCTCTTTTTCTCCTTCACCTTCTTCTCCGCCTTCCTTCTTCATCGAATTATAATCCAGCATTCCTAACTGACTTAGTTAATTTTTACCACCCAACATTCGTCACGTCCGGAGAAAAATTGTAATTTTTCTTCATGCTAGTTTCTAGAAATTTTCTCTTTGATCGCTCTAAACTTGTTTGTAAGAGCTAGAAAATTCATTGCGGTGCAAGAGTATCAAGGTATTCGTAGCAATGTAATTTCAGTCTCCTGCAAAGGGAGCGACAACAGTCAGCAGAGCGTGGAGAATGAATAAAACCCACAGACCGCATAATGGCTTTGGAATATCCTACTCTCTGTGAAGGAGACAGCCTCTGCTCGCCGCCAAGCCTCGGCAAGGTGAAGGATTATGGGCTTAGTACGCAGTTGTGCTTCCAACTTGGAGGGTGCTAAACACAATAGAATATTTTACATTAGCTACCAGCCCCGTTGTGATGATAAAGGGCATCCAACTGGGAAAAAATTCTTGAGAAGACTTATGTGCAAGTGAAGAAACCGCCCTTTGTTTTCCTAGGGAAAGGCAGTATCGAGCTTTGAAGGTGTGAGGTTAACGATGCAATAGGGAAATGAAAATAAAATCCATTCTCAGCATATGGGTCGAGAGAGTTATGGCAAATTACAACGTGGGCGCAAACGGCTATTTGTAAAACTCGGTAATTACTTTTTAGTATGTTTCCTTTGCTTGAATAATAATAGTAAAAGCAAGAAGTGTATCGCATAACTATTCCTAGCAATTTATTTTGAAAGGAGAATGAACAATGAAACAGAGCTAGTTTTTAAATTTTCTTAAAATATAATTTTTAATTTTCTAATATAATATCAATTGGTAGAATAGATTTTACTGCTATTTATAGCAATCGAATAATAGCAGATGTAAAATGAAAGTACCAAAACAGACTAAAATGTTAATATCCTATCATTTGAGATCTACGATTGGAAAGATACTAAAGAAAATAAAGCATAGTCAGCCGAGAGATGAGACTGGGAAAAATAAAATTAAATACGAAAGTAACTCTTCTTTAATAATGAAATCGAAATTTTGAAGGAACAAATAATAAAACTTATTTTTCCGAGGTTGGCACAAATATATTAAGTAGCTATATTTGTGTAATAAGTAGCGAGACAATGAATGAGAAATGAATGGGTTTTTACAATCTGTATGGAGAGGTGTACTTTTTATAGTAGTAACTATAATTAGGGAGGTAGCTGGCGGGTGGTGCATGTTTCTTTTTTATACCTAATTAAGTATTGGTGTTTCTACTGTTGTAGCCGAGGTGGACGTTTCAACTTTTAAATTTTCTAGGATTTGTAACTTGCACAGTAGATATGTGTTACAAAAAGTCGTCCATTCAGATGTTCGAATATACCAAAAGATAGGTCATTCAACTGACCACATATTGTCCATGTAATGTACCTATCCATTTACCAACCGTTTCTGCGATATTCATCAATATTGGTGAATATACACGAAAATATCACATTTTTCAACTTTAAACGTTCTTTTCATCTATTTAATACGAAATAAACATAGAATGAACTATATATTATTGATATGCACATCTTCAACTATCATTATGCTGAATTTGAGCGAAATCGAAACCAAAAAAGTATTCACTAAAAATTCAAGGGGTATCCCTGCGATTTTTTTGAACCGATCAGTTAACGATTTTTTACTCCACTCTCAATGCAGATAAAAATCTGAAATTTTCAGGGAAGTTGTATCTTACCAAGATGTATTTTCGCTATTTTTTTTTATTTCTCAGAAAAATCTGAAAGCTGTCCAAAAAAATCAGTTATTGAAAACACGAATATTGAAATTTAACCGTAATTTTCAGGGTTAAAACTAATTTGAATAAATGTTTTATTATGCAGGAGGCTTCATTTGAACGCCTTCCACACGTACATTGCAGAAAGTTTGGTGAAAAAGATTCAAACAGTGCCACAGAAATTATTTCCCGTAAATCGAGTTTTTACCGGCCGAAATAGGTGAAAAATTAAATGTTTGTTTTTAAGCGTTTTTGGAAGCTATTCTTATAGGAAATTTACCGCTGAATCTGAATTTGACTTCAGAACGACGGAAATGTGACGATAACGTTTGGTTTTATCAAGTTTTAGTACTACACACCGTTGTTATGTTTTCCAACTTTGAACATTTGTTTCAATTGATTACAACAGTACTGTTCAATATTATTTTATTACTCATTCTTATAGGAAATTAGACGTAGAATCTAAAATTTTGAGTGAAACGGATCAAATTCCAACGATTAGAAAAATGTTTTTCAATTTTTTCGGTTTTTCATACTTTCGGAGTTTAAACTAAATTTTTTTCCAACGTTCGCGAATTTTGAAAAAGTAGTGTCTGCATAAGCAAATTGAGGAAATTTGATTTAGCATAGATTAAAAATAAAAAAATACCTACCACGGATTATTTTTGTTTTCGAGATATATTTTTCTTTTTGCTAAAAAAAACGTGTTTTTATTATTATTATTATTTTATTTATTTATTTATTTATTTTTTTTTTTTTTGAGCGCAAATAGCTCCACGGGGACATAACGTCAATATAAATATAATATATACAATTGTAGGATTTTGATAGCTCTTTCTCGCCTCTGAGTAATATCGTTCGGTTTCAAAGTCGTCGAGGAAAAACAGGCAAATAAACGCGAAAAACAGAGTCATAAAATTATAAGAGAAAAAAATTATATTTAAGTTCTCAATAATTAATTATATTCAAATTACCGTAGAAGCGAGTACGATGTAACCGGTGACGCATTTGGTCCCAATTGTGAATCATCTCCGTTTTCGTGGAATTTCAAATTCGCCGCGTTTTACATTAATAATACTCTACATCAACGCTTGCGCAATATGCTGCGAGCTTTATTGTAAAAACTTGCTCGAGCTTGTCACCGTTTCAACTCGCTTCTTGTTAATGTAACTCAACACTCGAGCATCCGCAGTCGGGTTCCCCATTATGTAAATTATCATTTCTGCTGGAGTTTAATTAAATTGGACTCGTATCTCGGATACTGGAGAGCGTCAACTCTGCCATTGGCGAGCTAAGAAGAGCAGTTTTCGTAACTTTTTAGGTAATCGAACGAATTTAGCACCATTATATCTAGGATGGCGCGGATTTATGTAATATTTTCCCACGTTTGGTCGCGGTTTTCCGCGGAGAAATTAAAAAGTTCATGGCTTGTGACGAAGGTTATAAGTATAATGGAAGTTTTGTATTCCGTGCATTACCTGCTAAAGTCAAGTTTAGTTTTAACCCTTTTTGCTACGATTATTTCAACTTTTTACTCCTCTGGGACATTCGAAATTCGCTATGCGGCTAGATTTTTCCGGACCATTTTCCCATCGAATGTTAGAAGAGAATATTTTAATCTGAAATGTTAACAATTTCGCGCAAGGAAATATAGAATCCGAAATTTTATTTGGTTTTGCGAAAATTTGACGCACTTTATCTCTGCACGCAGTCTATGTTTTCTCCTTCGTCCAAGTTCCACTGTTCGATTTTCATTGAATAAAGCACCGTAGTAATTTTACAGGTGCGTTTCAATTAGTGTCAGAAACGGAATGTCGTTAAGATCAACGCAAAGAAGGAAAAAACGTACGGCGTCAGATGGATGAGTAAACCGTGCAAATGGAAGAGGCGATGCGCAGTCGGGCCGGGCCAAGTGGATCATTCATCACGGATTTCCCCTTAAAAATGCTAAGGGCTGCCTCGTCTCGACGCTCTATCTCCCGCAACCCGTTACCCACCGACCCAGTGAGGTAACACATGGGAGCCACTTCCCTCGAGGTGCATAAATATTTACGACCCACGGAAGAAGGTGGGACGACGTTGAGCTCGAACTCGAACTTGAACTCTTGCCGTTTTCAAGCGCACCTGGAATTTCACGCGCCGTAATGGCTGTAATGATACGGCGTCGCCGTTATTTTCTCTTGAGGAGAAAGTTATTCGGAAACTCGCTACAGTTATGATCTTTCTTGTAAACATTGGACGAATTGAAGAGTAATGTAGCGAACCGTTACTTGCGGTTGGAGAGGTAAACAATTACACAATCGCCGACAGTGTTGCAAAGTATTTTTATAACATCGATCTCTTTTGCTTCTAATGGCCTCTGTTGGTCCCAAGCGATTAGCTTTTTTTTTTTTTTTTTTTTTGTGTCCGCCCAAGCGGATTCGACCATTGAATGTATTTTTGTTATGACCGATCGGACAATTGAAGACTAATATTATTACCGATTAATTCTGAATAAAGCTACGGTCGAACCAAGTTCAGCTATTGGAGCGCATACAAAAAATTTTCACTTACCACATTGCAACTTTCGTTTTCGACTCTTCATTCGAGAAAAATATGAGGAGTTGTGGTGATTCCTGTTCTTTAAAAAAAATTAACTGCGCCACATTCATCGTTGAAGATAGTTAAATTTTTACGCTGGGGGTAAAAAATGTTTTACTACTGCCATAATCGTCAGTTCTACTTCCGTTAAACACTAACAGCTCGTTTGACGAACGAAGCTTGTTTAATATAGCAATTCACGAAGTTCTCTTTTTCCAGCGCTGTAATTTAATAGTACCTCTCTTACCACTAATTTACCGTGTAATTGAAAATAAATTTTGCGTTCAGAATCAAGCTAGTCGGGTTGTGGAAGTTTGGGGCCGTTTTTCCGCGGAAAATGACGCTCAAGTTGAACTGCGAAATAAATTTACGACCATCTTCTTCCAAGCAGTTCACATGATGAGACACGTGCAACCGCGGATGTAATGTTTAAAAGCGTTTCCCCCAAACTAACTGAATTTCTATTTAAACAACAGTAGCAACTTCGTGTTCCATTTCAAACTTTTGGACGTTGTAGAAACGTTTATAACTCTCGAGAAAATCGGAGGTAGATGCGAGAGGATGTTTGTCGGTTGTCAAGTGAACGCTAACCACCATGTTACCGGTTCTTGGAGGGTAAAACCCTGCAAACCCATTAACCGAGCAACCAGAAGAGCGACCGCAGAACTAACCCTTTGCTTTTCCGCGCCCTCTTCGTCGTAGAACATCTAACGTATCGTAACCTCCACTACTCACTCAAGTTGCCTTTTTCGGACCGCCTGTGGATTACGTCTAACTCAGCCGTAGAGTGAATACAGGCTACCGGGCACTTAAAAATGCTTAGGGAACGTGACGTACGTTTAGAGTAAACGAAAAAGTAAACGGGGAATTTCGGTAAGAGAATCACGCATTCAGGTGAATTGAAAGTGATTCGAGAAATTTCAAACACTGAGGTTTTTTAAATGAATTAGAATTCTTGTCATAAATCAATTTAAAAAAAAAATTAAACTATGACAAAACATAAAAATATCACGCCGCGTTTCTATTGATTCGATACAATCCAGTTCACTCCTTCGTGCAGCGATATTTTTAGTTATGAAGAATTTTCTCCAAGCCAAAAAAAACTGTGGAGTTTTTTGTATTGAAATTAAAAACATATGTCTTCGAGCAAATTTTTGCAGACAACGAAAGTTGAAGGATGCAAGCAAAATATATTTTCCTTGCCTTTTGTCTACTCCTGTCGTCAGCCATTTGGTTTTGATGCATCACGGCCTACAGTGGCTGATTGGCAGATTACACTTGATAAAATTTACTATTCGTCAACTTGAATGAGACTATTTCCAAGCGATTTCAATATATGTACTGATTTTGGGACTATTTATTTGTTGCAGAACCAACGACTGATATAATCGGCGGACCAGATTTGTACATCGACCGAGGGAGCACGATAAACTTGACTTGCGTAGTTTTATACAGTCCGGAACCTCCTGCGTACATATTCTGGAACCATAACGATGCTGTGAGTACCGATTTTGTTATTATTTGTTGTCACTTTTACAAAGCCAGAGATAAATAGTAAGTATAGATCGTACCAATAAAATTATGAAAACTGAGTATCACTGCTATAATGAGGGAAGTGCCATAGAAAGTATTTTTAGATATACATAGAATATCTAAATTTCTTATTCCCTCTAAATTTTTACAACTACTTTTTATGATTCACCTGTAACACAAAATAAATAATCGTCAAAATTCAGGTACAATAAATTGTTCCACAAATCTGGGATTACAAAAAAAATCTGTTTAAATGGTAAAAATTGGTATAACTGATGAAGAAAAAAACTTAAAATACTGCAACATTCAGTGGAAAAAGAGAGTTAATTCATTTGCGCTCGCTGCCGCGGTTAGAAGTTCCATTTTATACTTAGCGCCCGTATATATATCTTCATTTTGAATTCGTATCGTCCATCTTCATATCAGTACGCGAGTCAGTCATGATAAATGCCTGATGTAAAATGAAGGAGATTGAGAAAAGTCCCAGTCACTCTTCACTTAATCCTTTTTCAAGGTATGGTCGTTAGCTTTGTCAAAATGGCAACCGGCAAAAAAGTGTAGCAGCGTGACAGGCAGGTGTAACCTTTATTTTTTGCCACTGCCTTACTTTCCTTTTTCGGTCTCTATTTTTTCCTCCATGAGGAAACCCCCTTCGAAACAATTAATCTTGCGATCCTGCGGGCCATGTCCACGTTCATTGGCTACCCCTTCTTCAGTACATCTCCAGTCCAATTTCTTTCCCACTCTCACTCTATCACTTCTCCCCCTTTTTTCCGAAGGCTCAAAGGCAACCAATTTATAGCTTTCGATATTCCTCTAGGAAAGCAAAGAGCTTCCAGAAGAGATGTTTCTTTACAGAAGAAGATGTGAAGGAGAACGCTTCAGATAGCTTGAGACGAAGGGAAAAACTCGAAACCCCTTCCTATTTTCCGGAACGGTTCCCCTACTACCGCACCTTCGCCACTTCTTTTTCCACTTTTCCTCTCTTTTTAATTCTCGCTGCTCCCTTTTCTCTTTTTCAACTCCCAACTCCCTGAAATCCTTATAGTATTGCGTAATTAATGCTCCTTTTCGTTCTGCCTTTGTGCGCTTTTTCACTTTTTACTCCCGTCTTCATTTCCAACCGGTACTTCTGTTGCCTTTCCGTGTCAAAAATTACTTGACCAACTTTCTCATGTTCCAATAACTTTCTCTATCGTCTGATCCCGTGGCGATTTTTTCATGAGCCCGCCTCCGAGCCGCCCTTTTCTTCCGCTTTTTGCCCCTGCTTTTCCACTGTTTTTCTCTATTTTGCTCCTTCGGCGTGACGTAGTCCGAACCGAGTTCGCCTATCTCGCTTTTGGGGGAGCATTTTTATTTATAGGGTAAGCTTGAGAAGACAGCTAAGTTAGGTCGGCCTTCCCTATCTTCTCCTACTTCTAACAAGGGCGCATAATTCTGATTTATCTGTTTGGCGAACGGTTCGCCCTTCGCTCTCATCGATTGTCATTATCAGAATTAACAAGCTATGACTGGAGATAAAATGAGCTCGCCTTCATACTGCCTCCGTCGCAATTTGGACATTCTCTCCCGAAAAGCACAGCATCAAGCGGCATGGAGTATCTATAATGGACGATATAGACAATTAAAATCCAAAGTTTCAGATACACATTTTAATTATTGTATTATAAAACAAAAATCTAGTTTTTATTAAATATATTGATTGGTGGGGATCAATTTACTTATTCAAATACTTCATACATTGGATGGATTTGGAAAATGCCATGATTGGCGGATTTTGCGAGAGGTTTCGGATCATTGTAGCCGACAATTCCGAATGTGTCTTGGACTGAGTCGGATTAAATAATAATTAGAACCGGCTATGAATATAATTAATGACCCAAAGGTCGAACCGGTCGCCGGATCACGCTCAATTGACCAGTCCAGTTGCATTGAGAGAACACGGCTTAATGAGCCTAACTGAATTCCCGTCGTTTTGCCTGCGAAAAGTCGGCTCTAATTAGCTCATTACGCGTTCGTGCACTTGAAAAACCGTTACAGTTAATTACGTTGTTTCCAATTCGCAAGTATATTCCGGGCGGCAATATCTCAATAGGTTTGATCTAATTAAAAACGCGGCCGGCGAATTTGATTAAATTCTTCGGCTAACTTTCCACTGTAGAAGAACACGAAAATATTTTCGTGTTTCGACGTGTCAAATCGCCTGTCGACATTATAATTGTTTTCGTGCCAGTCGCGGAAAACTCTCGCTGTATTTTATTCGTTGCCCAGTTTCTGTTTCGGTTTTTTCATAATCGAACGACCAAATTAACGGTCGCGAATGCCAAAGTCTTGAATTGGAAAAAGGTTTCGTTTTCTAGAAAAAGTAACGGAGACCCTAATCAAGCAGGAAAAAGGGGATGTTTTCTATTGCAGATTGAATTTTAAGGACAATCGGTCTCACCTCGGGACAGTATCAGAAAATATAATGATTTGCTCGAATCGCTAAGAGGCTACGACTGAGTTACTGTTCTGAACCTAATGATAAAAGGAACTCATTTGTGAGAAAGCATTTTCACGAGATTTTCCTGCTCGGGGCGTTGGTGCAGGCGGTGTCGAGGAAACAGCGGGAGTTATTAGACAACCTAAAGCTTGAACGAAGAGTTTCCCTTCTCGCAAGAACTTTCCGTTGAGTTTGTTTTCATTTCCTACTCATTCAAAACCAAGTCAATGAGTCACACAACTTTTTGTACGGAGTGACGTGGACTCCAATTTAAGTTGGATAATTGAGTTTTTAGAGAGTATCGCACGTTGGGCTTGCTCAGGCGAGGAAATCCGATGGCCGAGTTAATGCTTTCGAAGCTTAAAGACGCTCTACACATGCGTAAGTGTTTGGTGTAAACATCGGCGACTGTGACCTGAAGATTTTTCCCGGGCAGAAACTTTATCAGAGATGGCGTTGTTGTTCTTGATAGTTCCCAACGGAGCGTTTAGTTTCCTCACCACTATACGAAAAGCCAACACTACGATTTACCTTGTCGGTTTGTACTTTCTTGTTAGATAATGTAAAAAATTCGAGCACATACGGGAGTCGATAAAATGATAGCTTGTGTATTATTTTCTTCGTTTCTCGTTGCAGCCTCTAAACCGAAAAGTATTCGAAAAAAGATGCGACTTGAAGAATTTAATGATTTCGGTTTATTATTCAATAATAAACCATGGTAATCGCTGAAGAAAAACAATTCCTATTCCCTAATAATGTTTTCAATTTTTCTTCAAGGCATTTTAAATAGGATATTCAATAAGAAAAATCTGGTTGTCCGCCGTCATTTCTTTTCTGAGGAAACTATAATAGCTAAAAATAATATGGCTTTATTTATTATAGCAATGATAGCTGCAGGATATTGTCAACTAAAATCATTATCAGCCTGGAAATAGCTCAGTTCTTTAGCTTTAACGCCACTTCAATTTTAAGTGTATTTTAAGGGTATTTAAGGGACGAAATTCGTATTTTCCAACATTTGTGAAACATATGTGTTTGATATCACTTTAAATACATTTTTTGACGCTAAATCGAATGAGACCAGAACGGAATCGATAATTTCAATGATTCTAGTGTTTTCGCGGCTTTCGCATGAAGTTTTCGAGATTTTGTGAAATCTGGCAAAATGATATAACTTGAGAATTTATGGACGTATAAAAATCGTTCATGGAATGCTCATAAAACACTTTCTTTGGCTGTATCGTTTGGCGAATAGTTTAATATTTAATTAGATTATTAGGAAAAATAATTACAATTACAATTGTGACTAAGGAGTTTTCCCTATAGTCACTAATCTGTTGAAAAAGTAGAAATAATCTCCTGATTATCTCCTCACATCATAATCGAAGCAAAGGAATTGTTAAACACTATAAATTTTAAGCGTTTTTCGTCGATAGAATTTATTTTCCTCGAGTAACGGCTTTTGATTATGCTCAAACGTTCCGGACGAAAATTGAAAAAATAAAAAAAGCTGTTTCAGCATTCAAGTGTCAATGTCATTTATACCACATAGCGATTCGATCCTTCTCCGTTGGACTGTTTGTGATTTTTAATTACATCGGTACAGCTACTATATATAGCGTGAAATCCCGAGACGAGACAGTGAAATTTAATTGCGCGAAAAATGGAATGCAATATCCTGAGTGAAAATTTTCAACTGGAAAATGACTGTCGGTCCATGAGCATACGTTAAGCGAGGGTAGAAATGAAAAATGAAACTGCCGCAGAAGAAAAGCAAAGCAAATGGAAGGAAAGCGAGGGAAACATGAAGAACGACTGCTATACTACGGGTTTCGTCGTGGAGGGGTTGAAATTGGGACGAGTTGGTTCTACCTCGGAGACACCGTGGTTTTCCATTGACCCCCGAACCTCCACCAGGTGACCCCAATTATACGCGCGGAGGAGATATGAGATGACACGGGCACACACAAATACTGGGACAATCGTTCTCGGCACCGATCCTACATGAAAATAGGAAGCGAGTTAGTAAGAGTGCAGATGTTTGGAGCGGATGGTAGGATGAAATAGGCAGGTTGGCTCCTCTATTGTCGTACCCGACCTTGGTATAGTCTTTCTGATTTAGCGCCGACATTTTCCTCGTTTTCCGCGAATTGAACTCCGACTTTGCAAGCCAATTTTCCGTTATAATTGGCCGGGGAGAGAAATTTTGTATAACTTCACCCTTGTTAAAGAAACGGTCGAGCGATGGCGCTATCGGAATTTCGGTATTCTCGCTCGAATTTCGATTCGTATTCAGTATCTTCGCAGTTATCTTCTCAACCTCACTGGAAATAAAGAAAATGATTATTTGAACCTATGTAAAGGTGAACAAGAGAGGCTGTAAATCTGTAACTAAAGAGGATCGTTCTAAATACAATCAGATTTCGTTATTTTTCTCAAACGAAGTAAATTCGACTGCGAGATTGTGAAATCGAGTTCTTTGACGGTTGATGTTCCACGGAGTCAAGTTCTATCAAGTAGGGTCACCGAAAATGTTGAGTCGCGAATCATGATGAATGTAAAAACAAAAACACAATTTATAAACTTAAAATGAAAACAGATGAATGACAATAATAATAATAATAATAATAATAATATTGATAATATGAAATCTGTTTATCAATGGGCCTCATCTTAAGGTTGAATGCTATGGAGAACAGAAAACTCATCCTTACTTCAGTTCTTTCCGAGTCATATTATTGAGAAAAATAAATAGATGAAAAAAATAAAAATTTAAAAAAAAAATAGAAAAAACGTTTTTTACAAAAAACTTTGAAGCAATTATTAGCGCTGATTTAGTGATCGGGCGACCTAGTCACACCTATCTGTCGAAAGATCAACTTCTCCACTTTCCGTTGATGCTACCGAAAAAATATTAAAGCAAGTTAATAAATGATAAAATAGAATTTGAGGAATTCCAAAAATTATCCTGCAGTTAGGGGTCTTTTGAAATTAATGCAAAATTTACACTTGCACTTCGCAAAATGCTATCTTTAGGGGCGACAACGAGCAGAACTCTGCACTTGGACGGACGTCGGAAGTTTTACCTTGGAAAAAGTCCTCGTCATAAGGAACGTTTGCAAAGTGCGGAGCGTGGATTTGCAGAGTGAAGTGTTAGTGCATATGAACGGGCCCCTGGTAACTAATGGTAATTTGAACGGAATCGAGTCAACTTAAGTTGGGAGCCCTATTGAGTTGAGGAAATCAATCAAGGAACCGCTTAGGAACCTAGTGAAAAGCGTTGGCAATTTTTCCCTGTACATTCTTCTGAAATTTTCTTTGCGAGTCGATTTCGAACGTAGCTTATAATATTATGCTTTCTGTTCCGAACGACAGCGGCGGTTAGGGTGTGATTTTGATTAGATAGGAGCAATCCGATCAGCAACGCCGTCAGGACGTGTGGTACTATATAACCGAGTGATGGTGTGTGCGCAAGACAGGTTGAAACAAGACAGGATGGAAACGGAAGGTGCCATTACGATCGCTAGGTCGCGCTCCAGCCCTTGGCAATCCTGAGGTAATGTAAATTACCATATTTGTACCTCTCTGGATCCTTTGATGCTATTAACGAATTTGCATAATCGCCTCAGATTGTCGGGATACGACCGTGGTTGAGGAATGATGGTGCTGAGTGCGGTGAGAATCGAAGGCCTCTATATGACCCTAGTTCGGCGTTATTTTAAAATCGAACGCTGATTTTCACCGATGATTAGACAAATCAGACGATCACTCATACTATATTAACAATTATTACCTTGTCTCCTGTCAAACTTTAGTCTAGCCAGGTTCGAAAGCGACCTTCATGTCCGATTTATATGAATCGTTTATTCATTTTTCAATAATAATTCCTGCCAATTCTAATGGCATCCGAAACTTGAATAAAATTAGCCTATAGAATTAGGTTATCAGCTCAAGATTAGAGATACGTCTCTGACCTCTAACCTTCTCCAGCTGGCGATAAAATATCAACTCCTTCATTATTCAAGATTAAATTGAAAACCCCGGGAGAGTAATTTTCCCCTTCGTCGAAATAATTCAATTTCGATTTTATTAAAATCGTTTATGCAACAGGGCCGAGAATATACGATTGACTCGGCTCGTTATAGAACCACAAGATGGCGCTGTTATTGGAGGTCGACGAACATTTTTCAGTAGAGCGACTCCTAATTATGGCCTCAAAGCCTCCTCGTGAACAACCTGAAGAGTCTCCGGACAGGAGAGTTTACTTTGGCCGTATCCTCTTGACGAGTGCGTTTGATGAATTAGAAAAAGAACGCCTACGATGGAAAAAAATTGAAGAAGTCTAGCATCATGAAAGAAGCAACTGCGGTGAACGATGCACACAGGCCTTGGCGCAGATATATTTTTCCCCTTTCTGAACGCATCATTAAAAAAATCGGAGAGTTGGCGAGGAATTCGAAAATTCACCCAAAGCGGAGATGTCGACTTCAACGAACTTCTTACTTGCGTAATTAGGTGGAGAAAGGAAAACGGAAAAGCCGCAGGAGAAAAATAAATAAAACATTCGCCGTCTATGGTAAGTAAGTAATTGCTGTTATTTCTATTGAGGATCATTTTTCGACCTATACTTGAAAAAAAGTATTTTGCTACTTTTATGTTACCAAGCGCAGCTGTTGAGGTTTTGGACCTGACTGAGTTTTGGACCTTCAGGAATCGCTTTGTTTTTACTTTCGAGATAAAGAATGAAGAGCCTAGTACAATATTTTTACCTACTCGGAAATCGTTTTCAACAGTCTTGTTTATTTAATTAAAAACAAGCGATCGGAGAGAATCGAACGGGCGGATTTGATGTATAGATACAACTAGTCTGATGTCGTTCTCGTCAACAAATAGACCTTGTTTGCGATGTTTCTCCAATAATTCGCTTGATATGACAGACGGATGGATCATAATGTCGCTATTCAATACCGATGTCGGTACACGCGTAGTTGAAATGTAAGAGAAATACCTGTGCGTAGCTATCGCATGCATCATGAATTCACATTCACTGCGGTTCGATACCGTAGAGTCCAAGTCAGAGCTTCGAGCACCGTATTGGAAACAATAATTGCCCTGGGAAATCGTATTCCGTCATCGATGCAAGGGTAATTTGAATGAAAGAAAATGTTTCCGGAAAATTGAGTAAAAGGGAAGGAATGGAAAAGTAACCAACATTATGTAATTGTTTTGCATTAGGTTTTCATTTTGGTATGAACAATATTGGAATGGACGGGAAGATCCAGTATATGATTCGAATATATACCTAACGAACAATTTCATTATGGTATCACGAACAAATAGAAATTATTTACTATGCTCAGTAATGCCCATATCAGTGCTACTCCTCAGCCACTTATCTGATAAAATACGGTCAGCTACAAAAAATACTCGTAGTAATAATATTATTATTCGTAAAAAAAGATCTTATTTGAATTTTGAGCTAATCTTTTTGTCATAGGTGATATTTTCAAATATGATAATAATTATCATCATTCTCTGCTACCAGCTATGATTCGAAAATGGTTTAATGAACTCCGAATGCGAGATGTGTCCTTATAAGGGGAAAACGCAAGTCTATAACCGATGGCCAGGTTTTTGCTGACAATGGCGCGTTTTTTTTTTCGCTGAAATTTTTTCTTCTCCTTTTTGAGGGTCTATGCTTCGCACGTAATATTTGACGGCAATAATGGCAGAGCGTGGCCTTAAAAGTTTGACAGTGAAAGATTGAGTAGCGATCTTTCGTGGGGGTTCTTCGCGGGGTACGTTCATAGCACCCATAATGACCGCTCTTTGTTCTTGTTTTCCCCTCACCGGGTGGTAGTGGTGAAAGAAAGCTTTTCACAAAGGTCGCACGGTAGCCTCGCGAAAAAAATGGACTCACTAGAGCGATATTCTCAACTTAGTCATATTTTCTTCAAAGCACCATCTTGAATAAATAATAGAGAACTTCGCAAATGCTTCGGTACGCCGTCGAAAGGGTTGGCTTTGTGGTAGATGATGTCGTGCAGATAAAAATTCCGATGGCTCCGCGAAGGCTCACAATATCCATTTCATGAAAGAAATGTCAACTAAGGAACGAATGCTTTTTTTAGCATAGCGCCTTAATCACTTTATCAGATAGCGAGAGAAATCGGTGGCTAGGGATTTAAAGAATGCAGATAACTGCGTTTTCTGAGTGCTTTTCTAAAAAAAAATCTCTTTTCAATCAACGTTTAAACCCAAGTTCATAAAAATGCATAAAAATGGTATTGAAACGATAAGTTCACGTTTTTATTTTATCTATATTGTTCCAATTATATTTTTCCTTTCCTGTTTTTGGTTTATTATTCAATAACAAACCATTGTAATCGCTCAAGGAAAAGTTTTCTAACCCCTTCTCAAAATTTGATGTTTCACTCTTCAAGGCATGAAGAATCCGAATATTCAACACAAAAAACGTATGTCCTTCCGCCGTCAACCCTTTTCTGGAAAAAGTATAAATTCTTGACATTTTCAACAAAAATCATTCTTGGTAATTTTTTTATTTTTATTGCTCTATGTATATTCTTTTATATATTTTATTTATATATTCTCGGTATTCGAAAGGAGGTGAATTTGGAAGAATTTTTCAATGTACTATTCTCAAAAATAATTTTTGAACAAGTTTCCGTGTGTATATTTACGTTTGAGGTCTTAAAAAATTGTTATGACTATATAGACAATTTTAATTGCCCAAGAACAAGAACTGCCTAACTTCCCTCAAAATTTGATGCTTTACGTTTCAAGGCACATGGAATCCGAATATCAAATTAAAAAAATTCTGTCTGTCCTCTGTACGCCGTCAACACTTTTTATTCAGATAAATTACTATCACAATTGGATAGTGATCTTAAATCATTATTGAAGCGTAAGAATTAAACCACTGTACAATAATTATATACCTTCGTTTTTACCTTTAAAATGTTTTCTCTCAATTTCTCGGCTCAGCCAACTCATCTATTTTGAGATGGTGAAAAAAATGTTTCGTTTCCAGAAGTTTTTGCTGTTCACCCTAAGATATCACCCTTTCGAGCAACATCTTATCAAGTTTCCCGTTTACAAACTTCAAATCAAGACGAAACACGCTTTGGAACGAGGGAAGTTTGCAAACGAAGGCCTTATTGTTTAGCTTACACCTGTTTGAGCTAATGCCTGCGTGAAATTATTGAATATTTTCCCTTTCCTCGAGCTAAAGGGAAGGTCTTCTCGTTTCGGGCGCACCTGTTACCTCAACGAAACGCCCACCGTCGCGTTGGGGCCGTCCTTTAATGTTCACTATAAATACTCGGGTTTAGAGCTTCCCAGGGCTTCTCTCGCTGGTTGAGAAGCTTTACCTTACCTACCACAGACCGACCAAGCTAAAGCACCTTCTTCAATCCCAACAAGACGGTACGAACCGGCCGGTAGCTAAATTCTGATCCGCACTTTCCGCAGTCGTGTCTTTCCCGGGTCAATGGTCGTTTTCCTTTCTATTCTCATAATTCTTTCGGTTAAAGATTCTCAACATAAGTTGCCCGTTTAACGCTTGTTGAAACATGCGCGAAAAAGGCTGCAGGGCAAGGAAGCTTATATTAATTTCGTTTATTACCTCTGGCCCATCATTTTTTCGTCTTGTAGCTAACTTTTTTTTTCCGGCGTGGGTAGCGATATAATACTAATTTTGTCAGTTTAAGGCCAAAAATAACGCTCATGTCTTTGCTTTTTATTAGACTACAATTTCCTGTGTTTTTTATTTCTTTGATTATTCAATGTACGCGGTTTAAACGCTGAAACAGCTTAGCATCTCTCGTTGACCAAGAGCCAAAAATATTTACCTGCCATACTATTTTGCTCTACAGAAGATGGATTAAAATTCGTGTCATCGGTTCTAATCACGCAATTATCACTCGGTGGGCTGTTGCAAAGTCGTCGTTTCTTCGGTTCGCTGTCAGTTTTCCGATTAAATAACTGTTAAAATCGAGCCGAGCACAAATGACGAGGAAAATTACTTTCGAAGGACGACAGAGAAGGGCGTCCGGGCTACGGGTTGTCACCCCGGCGTTAATCGATTCGAACGGGATACCCTTTCAGGGCC
The DNA here is from genome assembly GCA_037159825.1 of Tupiocoris notatus. Lineage (NCBI taxonomy): Eukaryota > Metazoa > Arthropoda > Insecta > Hemiptera > Miridae > Tupiocoris > Tupiocoris notatus. The sequence goes on along the minus strand of JASJUZ010000148.1, from coordinate 279,058 downwards.
TTCAGTCTTGATAGGTTATGAAAATGAAGCTGTCGGTCCGTTAGAAATGATTGATCAGTCAGTTTTTGAAAAAAGAGTCGTCCGGCAAATTGGAGGTGTCGTTGGGTGTCAATTTTTCAGTATCGCCTCAACCGGCGATGATTGAAAATGACGGTCGCGACTTTAATTGATATCGCAAGTATGTTTTTAATGTATATTTTTTTACACCACAACTTCATCGCATAATACTTTAATTTAAAACACAAGCAAATTCAGTGCGAAACACGACATGACAAAAATTTATATTTCTAACTGCTGTTCAATATTCGTTCGCTTTTCTCACGGTAGATACTTCTCTGTTACAGATAATCAGCTACGATTCACCGCGCGGTGGCGTCAGCGTGATAACCGAAAAAGGTGAAACGACTACAAGTTTCTTGCTCATTCAGCGGGCGAAGCCTACAGACTCCGGCCGATATCAGTGCAACCCTTCGAATGCACAATCCAAGTCCATCAACGTTCACGTCCTCAACGGTACGTATCGAAAGGAGAGAGAGAGATTGAAGAAAAAAGCAAAGAAAAAAAAACGGATTTTTGTGATTTGGTCTGTCGAATTTTTCTTTTGAAAATAGTAATTGAAAGAAAACTTTGAACATTTTTGCATTTCGTGGTGAAATATCAGTAGATATTCGAATAGAAGTTTATTATAAACAAAATTTGATAAAGAAATTTGATAAGCAGACAATTTAATACATCAAACTGAACAATACTGGAGGGATTCGTTAATTCGAACATTATTTCATGGCGATGGCAACTGAATTTATCCATGGGAGAGGTTTTGTGACATTCTAATTTTAAAAAAAGAAAGTTTTCTGTACGAAAAAATATCAGCATCGATCAGCTATCTAGCGATTTTAGGTTCCTTAAGTAGTTTAGTAGTAGTTTACTTTCTGTAACGAGCCAGATACTTTTTGACATTTAATATTTATTCTTCTTGGAAATACAAGCGTTTCATAATTTTCCCTTTTCGTGACTCCGTTGCTAAACCTATTTATTGCGTTTACTGAGTCTTAATTTTGTTTGGTGTGTTGTATTAAAAGCAGTTGAAGTTTTCGCGTTTCTTTAGCACGTCAACTCCATTTAAAGTTCACTCGGTTTAAACTTTATCGCTAGCAGCTCGCTGAAGGTGGAGCAGCCAGTTTTCCGACCACTTAGCGAACCTTGGGTTAGATTGAATTAAGGATTGAATTACTATTACGATCGCTGGAGTCGTTGGACCGCTGAGGCAATTCATAATTTGATGTACAAATAGAGCAGGATTCAAGGTGGAGAAGTGCTATCGATTGTGGAATCATAAAAAAAATTAAATTTAACTTTCTTGAATGACTATAATTGTATTTTTCGTGTTGGTATTTTTAATATTTAATTTGAATTTTTCATGTTTTAGTTTTTTTGTATTTGTATTTTTTATTTCGTATAAAATATTTTTTATTTGTATCTTTCGTATTCCGTAATTTTTAGTAATGATTGAATTAATGACAACAATTGTATGCTATTATTTTTTTAAATTTTTTATATACTTATAGTGAAACGTTTCCTGTCAGAACCTAGTTTCGGCCTATTCCTAGCCTACTAAGACAAGAACGTATATCCATTATAAATAGACTAATAGCGCCCTGTTAATCTGCACAGTAATTGTCGAAGGTCAACTAAGCTCACGATTCTGTAGGATATTAAATGTTTCAAACGTACACAGTGTTAACAATAAGGCTATCACCCACAATTGACATTCAAATATGTAAAATTCGCAGTGTTTCTCCAATTGAGTCCGTTTTCTAATATAGGTACCTTCGTAAGCTGGATAGATTATATCTCGTGCGTGAGAGTGCCATATTATAAGCTACCGATCGTAAAGCCAGTAAGCGATGGCGGAAACATGGTTTATATCTTGATTCGTGTACTACACGGCAGAAGGAGCGAAGAGCTTGTACCTGCAATGGGTACTTACAGTCGAGCGATTTTCCCCTAAAAGTCTCGAATCCCGACCGAGATGGCAACGCCTTTGAACCACTATCGGCCATATCCATCTCCTTCACCGCTGCTCGCCCGAACCCCGTCGTTAGAATTTATAGGATTTATTCGTGTCACTAGGCACCGGGTATTAAGCCTTCGTGAGGTTGAAATACACCCATTCCGTTCCCTGGGGGCCTCTTTGTATCGCGGCTCTCACGTTATTTTCAACTTAGTCGCTCCCCGTCCGTCGTGACATTCGAAATTTTCAGTTTCGCCAGTTATCAGAATGGTAACATAATTCGGGAGATGTACTGTTCAGTTTTGATGCTAGTTTTGCCGTTTTTAAATGTACAAGGTGCCGAATCGCTTCACAATATTACTGGGAATAACTGAATTTACCGTCTTTCGAGTTTTTTATTTTATTTATTTATTTTAATTCTTACTATTATTATTTTGTTTTCAATATACATCGGGAGTAAATATTATCTCAAATAACTTATCATTTGTCAGTAGCTTCGTTCGGAGGGAGACTGGCCTCTTTGGTGATTTATTGTACTTTATGAGCGAAATGTACTGTGTTCAGCTGTGTTTGAATCTCTGTCTTTCTGAAATTTAGGTTCCTGTTTTGAAATGAAGTTAGTCGAGCTCGTGTTGGATTCATAAATCTTCAGTTATGTCTTCTGCTGGTATTGATTCTACTTAAATACTTCTTTTCCCGTTGAATTGGCGATATAGTTGGTTTTGGTCACATTAAGATTATCATGTATGAATAGAAAATATAGCCTTATCACTTAACACAAGAAGATACTTTTTCATACTGGTAAACACATTACATAAATAGTCATTGATCATCCATTGTCATTTATCGCTCATCTCTCGGCTTCTTAATAAAGCACCAGTTTTACCCTGTGCTTTCCTACTGATACGAAAAAATTGGTTGTTATAATTTAATATCATGTTATATCCAATCATATTGGATCATATTGGATCCAATCCTTTTTTCGTTCTGACGTTTTTCGCCAGTGCCTCTTCGGCAATTCGATTTTCTACAATAATTATGACGAATGAGGAGTATGAGTAGAACTTAGGAACACCTAGGAACTTAGGAATTATTCACCGGGTAAATGTAGTAGCGTTGGTGAAACGTCAGAACGAGGAAAAAGAACGAAGAAATTTCCCGCTCCCATCGACTTTTTTTTATTTTGGTTCTTCTTCATTTCTGTTTAACCAGCGAATGACGATTTACCGACTGAGAAAGACCTAATCGAGCTGCAATATGACAAAACGATCGAATTTATTGATAAGTTGAACAAATTAAGCGGAAGACTCGCTATTTGGGAAGCGAATTTTGAAAGGATCAACTTCATGGAAGAGGATTACAGCCTACTTTCGTCAAGACTAAAGAGACTTGAATCTGGGTTTTTGAAAATCACTGCCTGCCTTGCGACTGCGAACGGTTGTAAACCTGTTCCGAGCTTAGACATTGATTCAGAAGAACATTCAGCAGGTAAAAATTCGAAGAGTGTTTTTGAACTTTTTTCACCCCTAACAATTGGAAAGAAAGCCTATTGTCCGTTTGCTTCAATATACGACCAGTTTTTTTTTATTCTTTTTTTTTTTAGCGAAGTGCTCCCTTGAAATAATTTTATTTTCAATTCATCGTGTAATGGATTCTGTTTTCCGCGCGTACAAAAACTTTACACAACAATTTAACCGAGTACAGCAGAAAACAACTGCTAGGATGGCAGTGAACCTGAAATGGATTTCAAGTTATCGCTTGAGGAGAACCCAATTTATATTCGGTCTATACTGTTCGGTTGGACTACACCCGAAACCCGATTGTCGCGGATGGACCGTGATTTTCAATAAAGCGGATGGACAGAACTGCTCCACATGATCCCTGGTCTTGAGGTATGGAAATGAAAGGGAGGGCTCGAGCGCGGAAAAGGAAGAATTAGAGGGAAATGGGAAAAGTGGGGGAAAAGGTTTTTGACGGTTGTGCGGTGATGCGGGTCGCGCTGTGAGTTGCGAAAGAGAAATTGAGGTCTAAGCAAGTTAGGCAACGGACCGCGAGCAGAGAGGAAAGACCATTGATACAACGTTCGATGGTCGTGAATAAATCGTCTTTGAGAACCTCACCGCCGGCTGCAGGAAAAAAGCCCAGGTTCGGTGAGCCCACCTCCGCAAGGACGAAAGAGCTCACCGATAACAGTGAGCCAGAAACTCGAGACCAAAAAAGAAAAAAAAAAGAGCGATGACGTGTGAACACTTACACCTGAGAATTCCAAGGAATTAGATCTCTGGAATTCGATTTTCCATGGAATTAAGGTATTTACATAACATTTTTAACTTTATAAACTTCTACTGAAAATTCTTATAATTGAGAGCCTTCGTCCTCTCTTTTATCAACGACCGTGACTCTTTCTTACAGCGATTTAACATGAATATGTCACGCTCGATGTTCAATTTATGTATACGTATACGTCTATGTATACCTTGGAGAAGAGCATTTCCCATGCAAGCATAACTGTTTCATACAAAATGCTATCAGCCTCGCCGAGTTCGCTTGGGTTGCAAACGTTTCCGAGGTAATAAAAGATACCGCAGGGGCAGTGCCTCTTGGGGAATCATGAGCTATTTCGTCTAAACTGCGGTTCCCACGTGAACTTAGGAGAACAATTAGTACCGGCCGATCCGAGTGATGACTTGGTTCAAGTACGGCTATAAAGTGCCCTCGTCTTTCTTATCAGCTTTTGATCCTTCCGGTCTTATATCAGGAAGGTTGAAATTTTATACCCTCCTTAGCTTTTGTTACTTCAATCTCGAATGAAAATCTCTACCCTGAATATTGATTTTTGTTAGGCCTCTTGAATGAAGCGATTTCTGTTATTCGAAAGGTGCATGAATACACTCAGGACGAAAAACGCTGCGAAAAATGATAATTAAGTAGTGCAATATTTATTTGCTTCAATTACAATTTAAGAAGACCGTCCATTTGTAATAGTAACTCTGCCACACATTTTCGATTTATTATTCAAGAATAAACTGTTGTAATCGCTCTCGAAGAAAAGCATTTTTGAGACATTTTGAGGGGGAGAAAATTCGTATTTTCCAATTCGTTTTTAGCCAAAGGTGTATTTGGTATCAATTTCAATAGATTTTGGGACCCTTACGAATGAGATCATAGCAGGGTCGATGCTTCAATGGTTCTCAAGTCACTGCAGCTTTTTATTTGTTCTCGTGATTTACAGAAATTTGGCATGAGGGAATAAATCGAAAATTTTAGGAGCTATGAAAATCGTTCTATACGTGTTGAAATGGTCGTAAACTGCTCTATTCAGCTGTATCTTCAGACGAATAGCTAATTTTTATTTAGATAATCAAAAAACAATAAAAATAATTGAAATTACCATAGTTGCTGAGGAATTATCTCTTATAATTTTTCCACCTTACAACATATTTGTAAATATATTATTTACAGGTGGAATACTGTACTATATTGGTGGGAAAACACTTTAGAAATTATCGTTGTTAAAAATATTTTTATTATCTTTATTAGGCCACTTGGAGCAAAATTATTTAACGATGAAGCTGATGAGAGTGTTTAACGAGCGTTCTACAAGAGTTATAGAACGACACCACGAATTCTTGAGTTACAAACCTTGCCTAATATCTCAAAATCTTCAATATTCGAGAACCATCAAAGCTATCAACCCGTCCGAAAATCTATTCAAATGTATACCAAACAACTTTGTCTAGAAGAAAAAACCTTGAAAAATGCGCGTTTCCCCCCTATAAAAACCTCAAAAACCCTTTTTGAATCGAGGAAGATATTTTGCTTAACAGCCGAGCTTAAGAACGATATTTACTGATAATTTCAAGAGTTAAGCTATTACATTTTTTTTAGAAACGCATTGACAACGGACGAGCAGAATATTTTTTATTGAATAATATACGGATGATACATGCTTCGAAACGTAAAATATGAAAGGAGAAAAATCCCTAGGCGATTACAATAGTGTATTATTAAATAATAAACCGAAATTGTTATAGGTATTAATTAGTTTAGATTTCAATAGTATTTCGCAACTTGCAGTCGATGAAATTCCTATCTCGTTGATAGCGAGCACTAGAAAATTATCCGCTATCTAAGAAGGAAGGTACCGCTGTTTTCCGACTATTTATTGCCAACTCCATAGATATTGATTGTTTTCTCGTAGCACCTTCGTCCTCTGTCACTCGCGACGCAACCGATACAGATATCTTGATTAGCTTGAACAGCAGCCTTTGGCGATTGAACGTCCATTCTATTCTAGACTGAAAAGCAGCGCCCGCGGTGACTTCTCATCTCGATTCGAAACTAGGGATAGAACAATAAACGTCGGAGAGAAGGTCTGCTGGCTGAGCGATGTATTGCTCCGTTTGCGGCACAAAGACAAATTCTACAATAGAGCATCACCCTCGACGCCGACCAGGGAGGCCATCAGCATCACAAGCAAAACATTTCCACTGCTTCTGTTCCTCTTCTCTCGGCTGGCTTTGCTGATGGACTGCCCTCACTACAGTAAATGACCCCTCCTCTACCACTTGGCCTCTGATGTAGTCGTCCGACTTTCCCTTCGCTCATTGTTATCAAGGCTCTCAATCTGGGTTATTTGCGATTTCCCACATTGCACGAAGTCGTTACTCCGGTAACATTAGAAAAAATATTTGGAATTCAAGTTTTCTGTTGAGGGAAGTAAATAAATTCGCCCTAGAAACACATCAAGGTCAAGTACAGCTAAGTGAAGTTTTTCCCACGGAGTCTGCCAGGCTGATAATAAAATTGGCGTCAAGTCTGATTAAGTTTGGCTTTTAACTAAAATGAATTCCACGAGTAAACAGTTTTGAACCACTCAATATTATTTGAAGGGTTACATTATTATCCTAAAGGGTAACAAAAGGCACTGAGCCGATAATGATTCGCTCTAATATTGAATCGTATAGCGCAAGGCGCGTCCCGCAGCCGTCCATCCAAAAATTAGCTGCCCTCTAAAAATAAAAAAAGGAAAATAGGTTAAAGTCAATCAATTTTTAGGTGACTTGGAAGTGAGTTGGTGAAGTTGGAAATAACCTCATTTACTTTTATTGACACCGAATAAATGTAATCTAGGAAAGCACAATCTTGGAATAACTTATGAAAGTCAAAATGCTCGAAATGTTTGGATTTTTTCAATTTTTTGTTTGTAACTTGAAAAATCCACATTCTATTGAATAAAGCATGATGAGACGAATTAAAGTGCAATAAATTTTGATTCCTAAGCACTGAAATGTTATAGATTTATACGGGTCCAATTTGCGGACAAAAAAAAAAAAATACGTTTCTGGCTACCGCGCTAGCCTGGCGGCCGGGCGTCTAAAGACAGTCCAGTAAGCAGGAGCGATAGCACATCGAAAAATAAAGATATCTCTTGGTTCGAAAACCGAAATTTTAAGTTGTGGTACTATTGGAAATCGGCTGAAATTCTCTACAACGCATATTGGAGGCATGATTTCGATTTTCCTTCCCTTTTTGAAGGTATGGGCAATTAAAAAAAATACAAGTCCTCAGTTTTCCATGACCTCGGAAACAACTTTGTTTTGTAGTCGGGTTTTGCGAGCAAAAACTTCGATATTTGACCGACCAATGCGTCCATTAAATCCATCGAATTCAAAGTTCCGGGATGTCATTCGGCTCGGAATTGAATGAGCTTAAATTTGCACCATTACCTTTCAATTGCAAAAATGTTTTGAAAAGTCCAAAACTCGCGAGGTGCTTCAAACAAATAATCACGCCGGATAATATGTATAAAAAACGTATTAAAGGTATCAAGATTATTTCCAGTTGTCGGAACTTATTTCTCGGTGGGTAATGCTTTAGTTGTCAATTTTAACTCGAACTGAAATCGAGAAAAATGGAAATATTTAAGAAAACGCTTAAGGTTATTGATTTTTTTCATTGTTCAGATAAGAATTTTCGGAGTATGAAAATTTGTAGGAGGAAGAGCGGCTCTCAATAATTTATAACCGAAAAATTGGAAGAATTGGCTTTTTATGGGGAAAAGGGTTGCCGAACCATGGTCTAGCAGCGATTTCTTACCTACGGCTTATCTTACCTAGATGGACAAACAATTCTGTCAACTAATCAACTTCTCTGTAACCAACCCATCGACTTTCACCTTTATATATAAATAGTTAACTTGTATTTTATGGAGGCATAGAGTCCACTAGAGTGCATGGTTGATTTTTTTTCAGAATATGGAAACGATTCTGTTTGTGATTACTGCGAAACGCAAACAACTTCAGCGTCAACTGATGCAACGGAATTCACTGATTATCCCGACGTCACATCTGATCCAAGCAGTACGGATGGGACGACTGATGAAACGACTACCGACGAAATAATGCAGAGCACAACCGACGACTACGTAGATTCGACAACCGATGGTCTCGAAATAATTTCGGATATCGCCGATGACGGGGAAACCGATTCTAGCGAGGAAGAAAATGACGATTCTTCGGCTTCGGAAACCTCTCTAGGTTCGGGCATCGGCAGGAGACACTCAATCGCACTGATTTTCCTGTCCGGACTGTTGGGTCGTGAGTACTCGTCCTAAAATCCGCCCGAACGGACGATCAACTTCAATGAAACTAACAACTAATCATCGAACTAACAACATCCAAATGGCATCTCCTGTAATTTCATCGCGGTGAAATTATTGACTAACTGCACTTAGTGAATATTCTATTTTAACGAATGAATGATATTATTTGTGGAGCACGTATTTTAATAAATAATTATAAAAACGAATATCTTTTAATAGCTTTTTCACTAACCCTTGTTTCAAAAATGCAGTTGTTAGATAACTATAGTAGCGGACACGAAATTAGGCACCCATCAGCTTTAGTCTCAACGAATCGACGATCGGGTTCAGCCCTCAAAAAGGTGGCAATGGTGACTGCCTATTTTTCCCTTATGCTCCCTTTCCCTCGATCGCGATTCTTAATTAATTTGTCCTGCAAGTTGGCAAAATCTAAATTAACCAGCCGCCTACTTTCGTCCGCTACAACAACGTTTTTTTTTTCTTTTTTCAGTTTTACTAATACGATTAACTTTTAAAATTGACATGTTACGAACTGTTGTTGATCTTCTTGGTTTTAAGTTGTCGGAAGATCCTGTGTGCTACGATTGATACATAATTTTGATTGCCTCCGAATAATGCGTTGAAATAATTTCTTTATTCCACTAATCCTTTTCAACATAATTTATCTTGACCATGTCCTCCTTCTCCAGAAATCTGAGTAACTCGACTATTATATGCTTTCCATTTTTTTTTTAGAGTCGACCGAACATTTAAATGTAATTCGATCACGTTCAAATTCGAAATATTTTTTTCTTGCGCCGAAATTAATTTTTTACTTAAATTTAATTTTTCTACGACTCACGACTTTTCACATACTGGCGTGACATTGGCCGAAATATAATTGGATTTTATGGTTTTCTTTGTTACAGAATTCCCAGCAGCGATGCAACACGGAGGGCAGGCCCACCACAGAAGCTCGCATTTGTACTGCCTAATATTCTGCGTTTGCCTTCTTCTGTTCAGCACGTAACAACATGAGTTGCGTTTCCCTTGAAACTCCTCTCACTCACTCTCTCTTTCTCTCTCCTACTCCTCTCCTATCCCGACCATCTTCCACTACGGACGTCCCGAACTAAAAGCAAACAAACAAAACAAAAAAAAAAAACTTTTTTTTTCTTCAAAAAACCAGAAAATATAAATATTGAAATGCCACGACTCTCAATTAGATTTTTCCATGGCTGTCCGTTATCGCTATTTAATTGATGGAAAAATATATTGTCGGAATTTAAATATGGTGAACAGTTGTAAAATAATATAACGTTATAAATGTTAGCTGTTTAACTCTATAAGATGGGGCAAGTATAAATTATATATATATAAGAAAACCTGTAAATAATAAGATTGACCGGATAGAAGTGAGTATTTTAAAATGTATATTTTAAAAATGTGGGCAGAACGATGGAAAAGAGAGATAGTGAGAATTGTTGATTCGCCTTTTATTTTTCCAATTTATTTATTCGAAAGAAAGGAAAAAATAAAACGTTTCCACGCAATCTTTTCGAGTGTGTATGTTGTGCTGTGTGTTTTCGATGAGGTTTAGGCCTAATTCTGGAAACGTTCAATTTGAGGCTGTTGGCATTCAAGCGTCACGCAAGCGCCTGGAATTCCGCGTCAGAAATTGAAGATAACAAGTAAAAAGTTCCATTTAACTCGTGAATTAAGTTACTTGCATGTATTTATTAAAGTCTATAATTATAGTCCCTTCCATACGTCTTGTTCCCGTTTCCACGTCTTTTAACCGTTTTCCAAAACCTTTTATAATGGAAGAAAACATTCTTTCGCTTCTAACGTCGCAGTATGGAGGGCCTTTTGTGATACGACAAACGAAAATACCGGTGGTTTCGCGTTCAACTCTTCCGCAATGTGTAAGTATCGGTCGACTATTATCGAAAAAAGCGAATATTTATTTATGGGTGTTGAGCACACGGTTTTTGGGGATTTCCTGTAAATTTTGGGCTCACCAGTGGACCGATTTTGTCTTTTAAAACTCAAAATGTCCGTCATAGAATTCCTAAGAACTTCTATTAGATTGTTTTCAAAATTTTACCGTTCAAGTGGAAGAGGTGCAAAAATGTGTTTTATAGGTTTTCTGTTTATTTCTCGCGCTGAAGGCGTAAGATAAATACGACTCAAAGCTTGGGTAGTTTCTCTTAGCGAAATTTAGAACCCCTACTAAAAAAAATCCCCTTCAAAATATTGACCCATTCGGTGGCATTCTGTCCATCCGTCCGTGGTCAACAAGTTATATAAATCGCCATATGAATGTAACCAGATGAAATGTTTTAGAAATTTTCTCCCAATAAATTTGCAAAATTAGCTTTTATTGAATTTTGGATAACACCCTGTGCAATCGAAATATAACCGTTTGGTTTATTTATTATTTTTTTTTTACAGGCTATGAGTTGTTATTTTCTAACGTTTAAGGTCTTAAAATTGTTATGATGAGCAGCTGACGCTTGATTCTTTATCTATCGGCTCACAGGCGGTACTTCCACGTTATGTGTTTTTTTTTCACTATTTCACTAGTGCGTATTTTTTATTTTGATTATTATAAGCTGCAAAAATCAATTTAAAAAACGCGTAATTTGGCAATTTTTTAAAATTTCCTAGGTGTAGTTGTTCTGTTCTTTTTTCTTATTTAATTTCTTTTTAAGCTTTCTATTTTTTACGTATCAATTTTTTTTTAGTTTTTGTGAGTTGAAAATTTCACAAACCCTTCCATTGATGTCATTTTTTGGTATTTTTTATTTGACTTTATTATTAGAAAATACGAGCCCGATGTAATATAAATTATTCTATCAGGATAATTTCACGCTTGGACTCGAAATTCATAGTCCATCCTTTTCTGCCATTAGCTTCCCAATTCGACATTCCAGTTCCTTTGGTTAGATATCAATGGTTCCTAGAGCCCATCCTTTGGTCTCTTCGGCCAAGGGAATTTCCGATTCATGATGAATACAGAAGATCAGCCGGAAACCCTGAGAAGGAGCCGTTCTACAACTACAATTTCACTAGTGGAACCCGGAAGGCGTTTTCCGCCCTTCGAACTCTGGGTCGCACGTTCGGTCACCCCATACCCCTCCGTTGAGGTCTATTAATTCTGTCCCATAGTCTTACAATGGCTCTCGTTCTAAATTGCCTTCCCTTGAACTATTTCGATTGGCTTTCCGTTATGATGAAAACACGAGTAAAATATGCGACCGAAGTTTATTGGCAAAAGAATTTTGATTGCTAAAAAGGCCACAATATTGCGATATAAATGCCATTTCACCACTTGAAAATAATTTCCAACGCAATCTTCAGAACGAAAACTGTTTTGAAACCATGGAATAACTCCAGATCTCACAAAATCACAAATTATTGATTAAATTTTAGAAATGATTTAAAAATATTGTAATAGAATGGAGAGAAAAAAACTTCGAACAATCATTAATTCCTTTTTTCACCTCATTTTTACACTATAATCTGTTCTATGCAGACATAGATATTATGAGAGAGATTAAGAGCTATTGTAGTTCTATATAGAGCTAAATAAACCTCCCGCCGCTCGCGACGTACGATCCTCGTTGCTGGTTCTGTAACTCTCGATAGAGCTAACAAACAAACCGTCCGCTCACTCGAATATTCGTGCCTAATTGGTGTGAATACACGACCGTTCATTGTACACAATGGTGCCAACGTTGGGGCACCTGTTTCAGTGCGAGACCGTTGTTTCGCCAGCGTGAACACAACCTAAATCACGTGGGTTAAAACCCGGAGAAATATGAAGCGGTACTAAATACGACTCGCTGCTCCACGCCCACTTCATCGTGAGCCGAGCGATGTTTTAATTATTGCAGGAAAAGGAAGTTTTAGCTTTATGAGGCCACGCTGGATTTAACCTCGCTAAACCGTCTGAAAACTTGCCGGCGTTGTGCTATGATGACTTCTACTAATTTATCAAGACCGCTCCAAAAACACTTTTCCTGCAACTTCCATACGGTAAAAAAAACGGCCATTTTATTGGCTCGATTCGAAGACTCGAATTTCCTGGAGGATAATCGCATTGCAGTTTTTAGCTTTCAATCGCCTCACACTTATAAAATTTAAAAAAACTAAAAAAAAAACGCGTGTTAGATATTAATTTATATAGGTTTTAAAAAATTGCTATGAGGTATAATTTGAGAATTTTCGGAGCTATAAAAGTCATTCTATACTTTGTGGGATGGTAATAAAACTACAAACTACAACTACCTACTAATAATACAACTCTCAAGTTATATCGTTGAGCGAATAATTTAATTTTTGATAAGACCACTAAGAAAAATATAAATAATTAAAATTACGATAGTTACCAAGATGTTTCCCGTCGTAGTTAGCAACATATTATTAGGTAGAAACGTTATCTGATTTTCGAAGTAGTAGCTATCCTGAGTTGACGGTCTCCTTAAATCATTAGTAAAGCTTATGCATATTAAACCACTGTATAATCATTAGCGACGTTTTTTATTGGATATACCTTAAAACGTAAAATATCACATTTCGAAGGGGAAAATGATGAATTTTTAATTGAAAAGATGTTGTGTGTGATTTCAATTGTTTATTTTTGCATATCTTTTACGAATCGTTTACCCCAAACAAAGAACCAACATAATTATAATGCAGAATTTCACATTACAAAATGAATGAATTTCAAATGTTTTTGGGAATACCTGGGTTTCAATCGCTTATAAATACTTACTGCAATTAATTTTCGAACCGATTTTAAGAAGAAATTCACCTCGAAAAAACTGATCTGCCAAAGCCGTGGAACGTGCTCCAACTTCCGAAAAACGTCAAGTTAGAACAATAATTTTTACAATACCTTCCAATTGAAAGATTTTACCTACGCGTGTGGAACTATTTTGCTAGCTGCTTTCTATAGATTGTTTCGGAATAACCTTCGTAAAATCGGACGACCTAATATTCGATCGATTACTTCCTCGTCGGACGCGTTTTCAAATACGTTCGAAAGTGTTCGCGCGGCTATAGCTGCTCATTCGGCGCCCTCATATTGCAAATCGGATGAGTCTGCCTCCCTATTAAGCGTAGCCGTACAATAGTTTGAATGGCTGTGCTCAGGCGGAGCGAGATTTCAACTCGTTTTCGCGCATGTGCTCGCCGTCAAATGGGCTCCGACATTCAGACAATGGATTTCAACCGGCGCCATCCTCGTCGAGTTTCATCAGCGAAGCTCGCAGAGTTCATTTGAAATTGCGTCGACGCATCGCAGCTGTTTCAGCCTTGGTTTCCTGATGTATAGCACAACGAGGTCGCTCGATTACGCTCTGTCGCGCCTATTGCCTCATAATTAACCGATGGCTTTGGGCAGATCTCTTCCCTTCATCTATCTATCGCCTGCGTATACTATAAACTCGCATCCATTCACTTAACGTCTTCAGTTACACGACGAAGACGAGAAAGCCGACTGACTCGGCTCGAGGTGGAAGGTCGAAACGTGGAATACGTGCAGTATGAGGACAGAATTCGCCTCTGACATATCACCCGCGCTGTGTCGCTTCCACTGACTGTCGTGTCTCTTGACTTGCCCGAGATATATTCAGAACTCGAGGTGCCTCAGTTGTAAGAGCCAAGTGTCAAGTCTTGGTCCCGAGAAGCGTCGAAAGTAGAACAATACGTTTCAAGGTGGGGAAACGAAGCTGAAAACAAAAGCGTTCACATAACTGACACCCTTTCATATCAACCGGCACGAGCTGCTAACGAATTTAAATTCCAGAACCGCTAGATTCTCGCAGAAGTTACAATACAGGAACGACTGCGCTATAATTCTATTCGCGAGGTATCGGTCCACAGAATGTGACAGGTCTGCAAAGGAGAGCTCCAATTTAAACTGCAATTACAATAGCTGCACCCACTTTCAAGCCTCGTGAAAAAATCTATTGCCCTGAACTCCTGCTAAAAATCGACCCTTTGGTTTCAGTTTCCTATATATTCTTTTTTTTTTCTTTTTTTTTGCATAATCGAGGAATGTCAAATTTTAAGCCCCACACATTCAACTAAAATTACCAATTCATTGCATCTCAGTTTCTAGCACTAACAGCCATTTTCCCTGTACCAAGGATTGGCAACTATTACTAGTTAATATTAGTGGATATTACTAGATATTAATTGCCGACGGAAACGTTCTTGCTGAAACATTTTTATTGCATATTCGGATTCAAAGTACCTTGAAACGTAAAACATCAAATTTCGAGATGGATAATTTTCGTGAGCGATTATAGTTTATTATTGAACTAATAGTTCAATTTCCATTTCCCGAGCTTTTCTGCTTAATGTTATCCTTAGTCCAAAATGTTACACCTATTTATTAGCGCCAAATGTAAGCGATTCAAGTGCCTAGCCCTTTCTCTACAACTCGCACGATCTATCTCTTCGAAATTCGCCGATCATGTGGAAACTTTCGTCTGGAATAATTACCCAGTGTCACGCGAACCTCGCCGCAATTCCCATTCTCTCCTGCTACAGTTTATGCAGGTAGTAACAGTTACTGTAGCGAGTTTGAGGAACGTTTACGAAACGTGGCCAAGTCAAACTTCAAGTAGGCTAGGAAGTTCACCCACTTCACGCTCAAGTTGAAGACCACTCTCGTGACTAAGTCTGCCTCTATCCAACATTGTACAGTTGTTTAAAACGTTTTTTCCGCTTCGGATATTGACAACAGTAAGGACTAAATTTTTAGTACATCACTAACCTAGCGAAGTCGTAAAAATTATCGTAACGTGGAGGTACTGTGTGTGACCCAATGGAGAAAAAATTAAGCGTCATCTGCCCTAACATTACGTATGGCCTCAAACGTAGAGAAAAAAAATTACTATTATGGCCTGTAGAAATCGAAAGAGAAACGAATATATCTCGAATGCACAATGTGTTTTTCCGAATTCAATAAAAGATAATTTTGCTCGTTTACTAGGAAAGCATTTCCTGAAAATTTCGCTGAGTTTCGTGCGTTTTCCTGACGAACGCAATACTTTCATTTACTATGTAAAAACACTGCAAATGATTGTACAGTGGTTTATTATTCCTTCGCTTTAATAATGATTTAAGAAGACTATCCATAATTATTCCGAATATTTGTGAACGTTCCCACCGAAAAACAACTAGGTAACTATTGGGAAAACTCCGCAGGAACTATTATAATTTTAATCATTTTTATATTCCATAATTTCCAATTTAAAATGTGAGTTTTTCACCTTACGGTTGAGGACAGTTGAGGAGATTCAATAAGCATTCCAACGAGTATAGAACGATTTTTATAGCTCCAAGAACTCTCGAGTCGTGCCGAATTTCTGAAAATCTCCCAAATTCGGCACCAAAGCTGCCATAACTCGAGAACCAATTAAGCAATCGACCCCGCGATAGTCTCATTCGATTCAGTGTTAAAAAATCTCCGGAAATCGATACCTAAAAATACTTTTTTTGAAAAGCCTTGGAAAATAAGAACTTTCTTCCCCCTCAAAACTTCTCACAAATACCAATAAAATTGAGATTTGGCTAAAGAATTGAGTCATGTCAGAATATGATTGATTTTTGGTGATAATTAAAAGAATATGGCTTCTATAGTTTCGTCAGAAAAGTGTTGAGGGCGTACGGCGGACGGACAGAATTGTTTTTATTGGATATTCGGTTTTTACATGCCTTGAATAGTAAAACATAAAATTTTGAGAAGGGGGTTTGCAATTTTTTTTTCTTGGGCGATTACAATTTTTTATTCTTGAATTATAACTAAAACAAAAGTACATCATTTCATTTTTTTTCCACATTGTTTTCACCTAACGTGTTTTCAATTTCTCTCTGAATTCGATCTGTTCCATTTGTTGCAGGTATATGGAAGAAGAAGTCTCTGCTGGATGAAGTCTTCGTTTACTTGTAAATAACACAATTGGGACTGATTTTAAAATTGATTCGACTCTGTTCGCGAGTGTGATGTGCGAAATAATAAACGGACGAATTTCACCGACGCGACGGCGATTTTGTAATTGAGAATGAAATTCGGAGAAAAAAATCCGTTCACAAAAAAGAAACGAACTCTTCTTTCACATCCTAGCGGTTTGACCTGACAGGGTTCGACTCTTGCGTGTAATTAAAACGAAACCCTATACCCTCTGCTCATTTTGTCGGAATAATGGTATCTAAACAGACAACTACCCTAGGCTAATTATCGCGTACTTTTAGTACGTTGGAAAAAATAGAACCTAAGACTAAAAAAGAGAAATTCAATTGTGTACCTACGTGTAAGTAATATACTTGAGAAAAATTATGATTCACTCTTTTGGTTTCTTACCGCATCATGATTGTTGCATATTAGTTCATCCTAATTATTATAGAAATATATGATTGTTGTATACATAAATGATGTTCATTTTCCCGCTCACCGCTGCAGAGAAAAAATTGAAGTGAATTTACGTTTATTCTAGCTCACCTTCCTAAATCTCCTTACTCCAATTTTCCCCGGTAACTTTCGATGTAACTATCGATTGTCGAAAACTGTCGTAAAGTTCTCGCTGAGCGAAATTTCGTCACTTTCCCGCAGTCGTGCATAACTTCTTTTCCAAAGTAAACTTCCTAAGAACGGAGGCTTTCGGCTTCTTTTTGAACTTCAACTCCGATGTGTATCTCGCTATCTTAGCTTGCGGTTTATCTTGTGTAAATGTTTGACGAACGCTGTTCAAAGGGGGTTGAAATGGGGAAAAATACACTTTGCGAAAACTTCACTTACAGATAAAGCTAAGCGGTCCAGGTTAATGAACGATCTTTTTCCTTTACCGAAAGACGAACGGAGCGTAATTATTATATAGAAAAAGAAATTAATCCCACTCGCTTTCAGGTTCGCAATTTTTTCCCCGGGTAATTTTTTCTTTGAAAAATATTCCACTCCGTATTGTGCTATTTAGAGACCTTGGCCGTGGAAAGATATTCGTTCTGTGTGAGTGAATAATGAGGAGCGAGAAAACGGTTTTTCCTCTATTAGGCTTTTAATCTAAGTTACTTCCCTTGCTGAAGATTTTCAGCCGAGCAAAATGAGAGTTTGCTCCTTTTTCTCCTGGAACGGTTGAATAATTTACGTTAAAGTCGATTTTGCTGTTTACACTAGGAAAATATTTTTTGGCGGTCGTATGAATTGCGAGCAGAGAGAACAAGTAGGCTTACCATTTGCCGTTACGGGTTATTTGAAATTGTTTGCGAAAAGGAAATTAGATCTGTCGCTTTCAAACTACATTATTTTATTGCACACGGAAATATTTTCGCCCAAACTCACCATTCGGGCAAAACTAAATTAAGCAGAAAAATAATAATTCGAAAAATGCGAAAACTTTAAATTGAAGGTTTACCTAAGTTCGCAACACTGATTTCATCGTCCGAATTTATCTTCTTCTTTTTAAATCTCTAAATAGAAAGTTGCTTGCGGTAGATTCAATCGAAAACTCTCGAACGAATAAAATATCGCCAGAGCTCGGAGCCGCATTCGAAGTTGGACAACGAAGGGAACAGCGGGAAATTTGTAATCCGTATTCAGTAACTTATAACAAGTTGGAAAGCCAGTTGAGACGAGAATTGAAGTGCGGGTCTTCGCGAGATGGAAGGTAAAGCGAGACGAACGGTAAAGTTCACACGCGAAACACATTTTCAATATTGGGAAAGGAACTTGACGAGCATGTAATGCGTATGTATGCGGATAGAAAATTACGAATGGCCAGTTTTGACTATTTCGTGAAAATATTATTATTTCATTGGAAAAAAATAATTATTTTCCTCAATTTAATTTATTTGCCAGTAAAAATTCTCCTCCCTCGTCTTCGAAATTTGATGATTAATATCGATAATCGTAGTGTGGAAATATCGAACGAAACGAAACGGGCTCTTATTTTCCGAAGGAAATTATGAAATTAATCTGTCAAAATAACAACTATTGAATAACAGCGCCGAAATATTCAACTCAAACAACAAAAGATTCGATTGGGGCCGCATCATCAATCAGAATCGAATTATAAAACGTTTCATTCAATCTTACGACATTTAACTATGACTCAAACATGAGAAGAACTCTGCAAATGATTGTAAAGTGGTTTATTATTCCTTCGCTTCAATATTGATTTAGGAAGACTATCCATTTCTAATAGTAATTATTCCGACCATGTGTGTGAACGTTCCAACCTGTTTATTCTATTCCATTTATATATTCAATTCTATTTATTCCAATAAAGTCGATGGAGCAAAATTGTGAAACGATAAAAAATATTTGATGATATATTCGTCAATTAAATCAAAATTCCTGATGCGGTTAAATCCTACTTTTTCGATTTTCGACCTTGATTTTTCTTGAGGGAGGTTTTTGTAAAATTTTGAACTTAGGGATTTTGAACTTAATTAGGCCTCTGTTCAAATTTTATTGCGCTTTGAAATTTTAGGGCCCTGTTTTTCGAGTTTTTTGGCATGTTTTTCGCAAATAACTTTTGAACCGACCACTTTTACGTGAGTATATTACTCAGAGGCGAGAAAGAGCTATCGAAATCCCACAATTTGGTGTATTTAATTATATTTTTATGTTATGTCCCCGCGGAGCTATTCGCGATCAAAGAAAAGTCATAACACGTTTTTTGACATAAAGTGGAATATACCTCGAGAGCTATCATAAACGCTAGCCGTTTTCTTATTTTTAATGGATTCTACATTAAATTTCCTACATTTTCTTCCACAGCACCTAATTGTTCCCATTTCGGGAACGTGCCGAAAAAAATTCTTAAGTTGAAACTTCAAAAGTATGAAAATCGAAAAAAATTCAAAAAATATTATTAATCGTTCGAATTTGATTTTTT
The DNA here is from genome assembly GCA_037159825.1 of Tupiocoris notatus. Classification (NCBI taxonomy): domain Eukaryota; kingdom Metazoa; phylum Arthropoda; class Insecta; order Hemiptera; family Miridae; genus Tupiocoris; species Tupiocoris notatus. Next base: position 259,551 of record JASJUZ010000148.1, on the reverse strand, counting down.
TCACTTTGAATTCGAATTCTACGTCTAATTTCCTGTAGGAATCGTTGATTAATCTAATTTGAACAGTACTGTAAGTATTTGCAACGGATTTTCAAAGTTGAAAAACGTAGGAGTAGCGTAGAATTAAACCGGAAAAATCTGATAGTTGTCGTGAAATTTCCACCGTTTTGACGTCATATTCGGATTCAGCATTAAATTTCCTATAAGAATAGCTTTCAAAATCGCTCAAAAACGAAAATTTAATTTTTCACTATTACCGATGCCAGCGGAGCTCGGAATTTCGGCCGGCGAAAAACTCGATTTACAGAAAATAATTTCTCTGGCTCTGTTTAAATTTTTTTCACCAAATTTTTTGCTATGTACGTGTGTAAGGCGTTCAAATGAAGGCTCCTGCATAATAAAACAATTGATTCGCGTTCATTTTGACCCCGATAATCACCGTTAAAGTCCAATTTTTGAGCTTTTAAAAACCGATTTTTTTGGACCACTTGCAGATTTTTCCGAGAAATAAAAAAAATCACAAAAATACATCTTGGTAAGACACAACTTTCCTGAAAATTTCAGATTTTTATCTGTATTGGAAGACGAGTAAAAATTCGTTAAATGGTCGGTTGAAAAAAATCGCAGGGGTCCCCCTTGGATTTTTTGCGAAAATTTTTTTGCAATAGATTTTGCTCAAATTCAGCATAATGATAGTTGATGATGTGTATATCAATAATATATGGTTCATTCTTTGTTTCTTTCGCACTAAATAGATGAAAATAACGTTTAAAGTTGAAAAATGTCATGTTTTCGTGTATAGTCTACCAATATTGTTGAATAACGCAAAAACGGTTGAAAAATGGATAGGTACATTACATTAGGAAAATGTGGGCAATTAAATTACCTATCTTTTGATGTATTCAAACATTTGAATAGACGACTTTTTGTCTGAGTTATCCACTGTGCGAGTTACAAATCTTGGAAAACTGAATGTTGTTATGTCTAATTTTGCTCCTACTTTGCTCCAGTTGAAAAACCCAACACTTTATGATACTAAGTACAATACAATCCCCACCAACTACATACCAAATTATAACAACTACTACTAGTACTACCTACTATAAAAATACCTATAGATTCCCACTCTCCTTACACAAATAATAAACTACTACCTACCTATACCTATATACTATATATTATACTATATATTATATATAGTAGTGACAAGGACAACTACCCCACCCGAACAATATGTAAGGGGCGCAGCCCCTCCGACGGGCCGACCGCGCGCGATAGCTGAGGGTGGTGAAGCCCCTCCCTGAGGGGGCAAATTACCTTCATGAATGGATAGTTTTCTCAAATAATCATTATTGAAGTGACCACTGTACAATCATTTACAGCATTTTTTCTTCTCATGTTTCTAGTGGTCACCGATTATCGTCAGGGATAACCACGGTTCGATCATCAGCGGTAACCGGTTCCGCGCAGAATTGAGGAACTGATTGAAAAATAAAGAGCCCATTATGAAATCACTTAGTTCCGCTCGAAGAGGACGCTTTTATTCATATTCATCGGCCGTGGGATTTATTACCAGAGATCAGATGCAGAAGATAACCTTTCTCCTGCGGAAGGTTTATCGCGGAAGTGATAAAGTGAGGTTCATAATTTAGTCAGCGGGGAAACTGCAACCCTTCGGCGGGAGGGTGGTTTTTAATGCGGAACATGAAAGGACCTTAGGGGCGCCAGGAGGTTGAAGTGGGCAGAGAGCGGCGAAGGGGAAGGTGCTTGAATTGAAGTGGCGCATTCTGAAGCGACTACGACGGGAAGGGATGAATGTGAGTAGCTTGAAGCCTTGAGATGTCGGCCGTGGAAAAGTAAGGGTTGCTGCTATAACGAATGTGTACGGGGTAGTGAGTACTAGACACTCGGGCAAGCTTTCTATAAGGGGCGAGAGCTGAGAACACAACGGCTCGGCCGTATACTGGAGGAAGAGGCTCTTTTTGCTTGGAGCGGGACGCGCTGAAAGTGTAGTACGTTATAAGGCGGCGTTCTACGACGTCGGCGGAACTACTATATCAAATAAAACAATATCCCGGAACGGTGGTGGGTTTCTGCCGGTTGTAATAATACACGAACGAAGAGAGGGGCAGTGAACGCAAACACTCGCAACGCTTACGAGAGCAGTGACGTGCCCTCGATACGGACACGCACACACGCGCACAGGAACTATCAGTATCATCGGTGCATAGGAAAGGACAATAACTGTGACGGCAAAAGCGGAGGCGGCTGTAGAAAGCTGAGAGCCGTTAGCCTCCGGCTGTTTGTCACAGAAGACGTTTACATGTATACAGAAGAGAATAGAGGGAAAAGCGGAGCGAAAGCCGAGAGCATACATCGCAGCTCCTCTTCCTGCGACATAAACTACCCTCGGCACGTATCGAGATCCTGGACACGTGTAAACATGGCCGTCAAGTTATCAGGGCGAACGCCGCTGAACAATTGTTCAAAGCCGGCAAAAGTAAACTCGGCCTTTTCCAACGGGCTTCGTTGTAGAAAATGGAAATGCGTTTATCTAACTACTGACCGGTCAGTAGGCATTTTTCCCTATCGTTTGCAGGCCGTTCGTTCTACGCTCTCGGCTCCGTTTGAACAATCCGAAATTGGAGAGGTTTTGCTTCATCCCGCGGTACGGCCGTGGAATAGAGCGACCGTGGGCATTTTCTGAATCGTCAGTAACGCGGATACTTTCAGGAAGAACGAATTTCATGGTTACTCTGGAACGGTTTCAATAAAGCAAACGCTTCCATCGCGATCGCCAGTTCTTTTAGCATAATGAATGGGTTTCATCATGATGCAAGCGTTTATTTGGAAATTTGGAAAACCAATTTGGAAATTAAGAGAAATAAAAACGATTAAAATGACAATACTCGCTACGGAGTTTTCCCCTATAGTAACCAATCTTTTGGTTTATTATTCAAAAATAAACTATTGTAATCGCCCAAGAAAAAATAATTTCTAAACCGCCCTCAAAATTTGATGTTTTACGTTTCCGAATATCCAATAAAAAAAATTCTGTCTGTCCGCCGTACGCCGTTAGCAGTTTTCCGGCCAAACTATAATAGCTACATTCTAGAAATTTTTACCAAAAATCAATCTTGGTCCTACGACGGCCCAATTCTTGTACCAACTTGCTAGCTCAATTTTAAGGGTATTTTTGGGGGTTTTTAGGGGGAGAAAATTCATTATTTCCAGGGTGTTTCAGAAAAATGTGTACGCGGTATAAAATTGTATAGATTTTTGGACGCTGAATCGAATGAGACCATCGCCGGGTCGGTAGCTTTATTGGTTCTCGAGTTATCGCAGCTTTTCAATCCAACGGGTTTTTGAACGGGATTCAATACAATTGGAACGAAAATAAAATTATTTCTCGGAATAGATTCAAATAAACTATACAGCATAGAAGTCATTACAATAATGAAATTGAATAAAATGATCAACAAAATTCTATGGAGTAGAAAAAATCGATCGCTCTAATCGTTCTCATTTTATGGAAGCTTTTATGTGATATTTTAGATATTTGGCAAGATGGGATAACTCGATAATTTTTAGTGCTATATAAATCGTTCTATACGAGTTAAAAAGGTCATCAACCTTATCTCTTTATCGTTTTATCGTTAGAAAATTAATTTAATTTAATTTTAATATTAATATTTAATATTAATTTAATTTAATTTAAATTTTACTTCAAATTAGGAAATTGAAAAAATTTAAATATTCCAAATTACGATACTTGCCAAGGATTTCACCCTCAGTTACTAATATGTTTGTAATTTTATCTCAATATCGTTCACAGGTCATATAGATACAGGTAGTTTGAGTCATATTTGCCAAGCAACTTGTGTTTATTTGAACACAGTAGGAGCTCAATTTGCATATTGCTCGTGTGGTCAATATTGCGCCACTCTCGCTTGCAGCTCAAGCTCATATTAATACATTATCAAATCTGTGCTAGCAATGAAATAATAAATAACGACTTAATTAAAAAATCACCAATGAGAGCGGAGGATAATTTGATTCTCCTGCAATGGATGGAAATTCAGTAGGTACGTTTTCAATAAATTCCCTCGTATCAGATGATTAAATTTGAATTGAAACTTCTTCGCTACCCTATTATCAGCCTCTGCGTTATAATTTGTGCGATTTCCAATACTCGCAGGTGGAATATACAGCCTTGTTTTAATTTTAATATTCACCCCATGAGCTAAGGCTTCTCAACGCTTTAGTTCGCTATTCATAACAGTACAAGCCTCCGGAACAACGTCGGTTGATATACTTAATTGAAAACAATGGATTTCTGGCCGTTATACGGAATTAATATCCCCCGAGTTCCAAAAGGCGTTTCGTTTACATTGGACTGACACAAAAGCAAGGTAGTTTTACCTAGGGTTTTTTCCCCAGTTCCGTGGTATTTTCAAGCGAAAATAAATAGGGCCATCTGGCAAGAGAGTGGGATTAGAAGGTTCTTTCTGTTTTCTAAATCACGAAGCCCTGTTTTACCTGCAACAACGCTCGGTTGAAACTCAGCCAACAACCCCTGTCGGACGCATTTCAACCTCCTACCAACAAAAGTCGTCCGACTGTACAATTAATTCGTACGTACTGCTTTATTTCGTTCACTAGGCAGTTCCAGCCTAAGCTTGCATATTAAACTCACTTTCTTGCCAAAAATCGTTTTCCGGCGGAAAGCGAATGCATTCGCATTCATCGATAAAGAGTTTTAAATAAAATTAAAAAAAGTAATATAAAAATAATTAACGCTACAAATGAGTTACGACTGAAAAAGCTTTAATTCGAATGTGTCCAATTGTTTGTTGCCACTTCCGTCAAGAAAGACACATCTTTTTTACATTGTTGGCTATCTCGGTTCTGACGAAAAATGCTAATTTTTTTCAAATCAAACGACAAATGAGCTTCTCAAATCCATAAAAAATAGTAGTACTCCATTTTTTTAATTGCTTTTTTATTACATGCTATATTATTACTAAGTCAATTTTCATAGGTTCAACGTTCAATAGAAAGATGCAATTTACTTCGTAAACGCCTTAGGGCGAGTTTGACTAGTTTTCCTCACAGAGAATATTCATATAAAACATTGCATACCTCCGTTCGACTGAGAGTAGGCCTCAAATGGTTGAACAGTGCTTTATTATTCCTTTGCTTCAATTAATATTTAAAAATACTATCCTAAATAAAATTGTGAGAATGCCGAACAATCGAGAACTATGAGTGAAAACTCCTTAACTACGATTGTAATTTTAATTATTTTACTTATCTAATTAAAACGGTACTTCGTCGCCTATTTTCGAGCATTCCAACGACTCTAGCACATTTTTATAGTCTTCATAGTCTCGAGTCTGGTCAAATTTCTCTAAATTTATATTATGCTTCTCCAGCCTTTCTGAAAGTAACAAGGCTCGCCCGCCAAATTTCGCCTCCGCCGGCATAATATAATACACTCGAAAAAAAATATTTCTTTCACTCTATTATCGCTAAATAAATGTCATATAAGGCCTTCAAACGGTCTTATCGTTACTTTATTCATCCTAAGAGATCGTTTCTAGCTGTCTGACGTAGTCCAATGCTATTGCCAATTGGGTCTCCCTTGAGGCCCTTGAGCAGCAGCTTGTCTTTCCATTTCTTATTGGCGGTACGCTATCGGGACTCCTATTATGAATAAAATCACTTCACAGCGGCGCTGCTTCTACTGCGTTTCAAGGATTCCAGAAAAGATCATTAATCTAATTTCTCTGATCCGATCAAGACAAACGTTTGATCTTGGAAGTCCTTCGAGTTTTAATTAACCCTTCCGCAGATCTTTGTGAGGCCTCGTCTCAATCTCACGGAGCTTTAATTAAAACTTGGCAATTAAGTAATAGTAGGATGATCCTTTTTTGAAATCCCCGTGATTCATTCGACGGTTTCGACGAAAAGTTGTAACTGGAAGTCGTTATTGAAGACTTGTATTATTTAACCTCGCAATAAATGTAATATGAACGTGTTAAAATTATTTCAATATTCCTAGAATATGATTAAACGAGTCTCACGGAAAAAGTGTAATTAATCAGAAGTTTCTCAATTTTCCATTGGTTATTACTAGATTTAGGGCCTCTTTCAGACTGACACCTTCGTCTTGCAACCTCGACTTCGTCTTTCAGCCGTCTCTTACACCAACCTTCCTCTAACGTCCTTCAAGTTCGTTCTATCTTCCCTCTCACAGTAGACAAACTTTTATTCTTTGACGACTCGAGTATCGCCTAGATATTCTCAGGAAGGTTAATTGCTGAATGAATCCGGTTTCGACGAATTTTTAAAAATTTCGCTTCGTCAAAGAGGCGAATCTAACGAATGCAAGGATGTTCATATAAAAAAGAACGCCTTGGAAAACCTCGTAAGAGTTCGGATTGAGGAGGGACATTATTATATTTTTCTCGCTCCGATGCTTTCCTGAGAAAAAGGGAGTTTCAAGTGCTGTTCCGTGATTAAGGTTCGCTAGCGCGAATATAAGGGATAAAAGGAAAAAAGCCGACCAAGTAGAAATAGCGGCGAAGTCGAGAGCAACCGAGGATATGATGAGGGGCAGTGTCGATTCCGTGGGGAGACTATCACCGCGACCTTAAAAGGGAAAATCCACCGGGAGCTGGACGAACTCTGTCTGCCATCAGCATTGTACGGAAAGAAGACAGTCGACTGAGGCAAAAAATGGGCCAAACTTTCGCCCTAACCTACACGGTCAATACTGCTTTATTTTTCCTCTTTTTCTCGGCGTTGGCGAAACCGAATTAATCAACTGGACGAAGTTTCCGTGGAGATTAATTTCTGTTATTGGTCTTTGTTGATCAATTTGAGGCTCTGAGGTTAATTTTTGCGGCAGGCGATGGCAACAGACAACTTCTGGTTCGATAGCCATTAATTTGCTGTACTTTTCGTCGAGTAGTTATTGTTGAAACCCGGGCGATTAAATCTTCGAAGTTTTATCAACTCTTTTCGGCCATCCTTAAGGCCGTAAAGCACCACATGGTGCTTTCAGGATGAAATTTTCTCTGGCTGAAAAAATAATATACTTTTAAAAGAGCCGAATCAACGTCGGTTGAAAGATTTATCAATTAAGGATAAATAGCTATACGTATTTTCAAGATATCAACTCGTTTGAGATGATAAGCTGGAAGAAAATTCACACATCTATGACTGCTCTAGCCTCGGTCCTTCCATATATTTTTTTTTTTTGCATTTATTGAGGAAAACAGTTTTAACAAAATATTATATCATAATATACAAAATATAAATCGATTCTGGCGAGAAAGCGGAATCCTTAGCGCGGAAACTAATCGCGTTTTTTTTAAACTTCAATCTCGACTCGAAAGAATCTGCAAGACGGAGAAAAAGCGTTCGCTTTGTGAACACGAGCGAATAATCTCCCGCTGTAACCACGTCCGCGAGTTGGCTCTTCTTGGATCGCTTAGAGAAAACGTTCATGTAATATATCGCTGCGAATGAAAGTGTACGGTGGTTAACTGCTGCCGCGAGGATGAAATTGAAAAGTAACTCAGGGCCTCGACGTGGTTCGGGGTGTTGAGTCGGCAAAGTTAATTTCGCTGTTATACCAAACTCGCGATGGTTGGCGGGTAATATTCTGTAATTCTTGAAAGCTCAACGGTGTTTGAAATACGACGGGCGCTTGGGCAGGTCGAAGGATGGAAGGAGGTCCTTTGGTAGGCGCGATGGGAGGAGAATATTCGGTGAAGAAGTTATTATGCCATTTATTATCGCAGTTTGAGAAGGGTATACGGGGCTTCGAAAGGACGACGCGAAGTGGGACGTTCTGCGGTTCAGGTGCTTTGCCAATTCGAGTTTGAGCTCCGGTGAAATATTTCTTCCTCGCGTGAAAATTCGAGAAAACTGATTTCGACGAATTTTGGCTGATTTTAAGTAGGTAATGCAACATTAGAAAACTCCATCATATCGTTCGAACAGTATACTTTTTTATTTTCACTACTGTGCACTCAAGACGCGATTGGTGCAAAAGAAAATCACACCAGATCTTCTTTTATCGCTTTCATTCATTCTCCGCATGTCGTGATGTAAATCCGAAGAAATGGCGAGCAGTTGGATGAATTGCAACGGCATCCAATTATACGACTTGTCACTTTAACAGGATGTCACGCTAGATGTTCGTGTTGAAAGATAGCAAAAGGAAAAATAGAAAAAGGGAAAGGAACGGATGTAAAAATAAAATGTGAAAAAGGTTAGAAGGTGGAGGAGATCTTGAGGGTTAGAGTGCGAGGTCTTTCTTTGAATTCATGAAAAGCTTCCAGAAGGTGGATGCAGTACGAACAGCGTAGTAATGGGATAGGTGAACCTCAGCAGCACGCAGCGGTACGGTTCGAGCGTTGAGATGGTATGCGAATGCGAGTAGACATTTGAGCTGTGGTGTTTGATACTCTCACGTTTTCTCAGATGTAGCGAGCCGAGTTGAATCCCTACCTTCTTCAACATTACACAACTGCTACAAGCCCTTTTCCAGCTCTCCTCGCGGATAAAACCGTGGTCCCTTTGCTTGTATCATTGCCATCTCTAGCGGTGCTCACTCCAATAACCCCATCGCATCACTTCCTCGTGCGGATGAGCTCTTTTACCTACCGGCATCCAACTTCACATCTTTGCTAGATATGTCTACACGATGCGCGTAAGGTTCACCTTCCTCTTCTCTGCGACAGGTAAGGAGCATTTCGTGAGATTTATGCCGAGTCTCAGCTCCGGCATAATGTTACTGCGAAGGGTTGAAGGTGGAAGGAAGGCCAAAAACATCCATTACGGTGTCAATGGGGATCAGTTTCATAACGCCTAAGTGGAAACATGAGAATCGTGTTGTATTACGAGAGAATCTGCTGTTGCAACACAGGTTATCTCGTAAACTCGGTTAGCTACCCTACGACGGATCTTCCCTTCTTCATTCCTCAGATTCCCTCATATAACTAGAGAGCTCGTTATCTTCAACGCTTCAAAAACACTTTGGAATTTATTATTTTTACATAACATGACAAACGTTTGGGTGGAGATTATTATTCGATTCCTAATATCCGTAGGAGTTGAGCCGGTCCACTGCTAACATCTAATGTTTTTGGTCTGAGGAAGAGAGAAACTAGCCGACTGATTCTGATTTGACCTGGCCGAGAACAATGATGCAATAGTGTTGGAGCATCAGTCGTTGGCCTTCCCTCATATTGGCCACGAATTCCTAAAACTTCGTTTTTCAAAACCAAGGCGGAAGCGAGATCGAATCTACAATTTTCCTGCACCACTTACTAATAGAGAAGGGAATCCATGACGGCTAATAACTAAAACAGTCGTAAATTCCAATGCACCAATTACTGGCCATTTGTAAATTCGTTAATTCACTGGGATGAGAGCCAAATTTTAGGATACTCGCTAAGGATTTTCAAGAAGTAGAGTCAGAGTGAAAGTGGAACGGCAATAAAAGATGAGTGAAGTCGAAGTGAATACCAAATACACATTTTCTGAAAAACGTTGAAAAACACCAATTTTCTTCCCCTCGAAAACCACAAAAATACCCTCAAAATTGAGGTAGCAATTGGGCTGAAGAGTTGAGCCATTGTTTGACCAAGATTGATTTTTGGTGAGCATTTCAAGAATTCAGGTTTTATAGTTTCGTCAGATAAGTGTTGACGTCGTTTGGCGTACGTCGATCGGACACAGTTTTCATTTATTGGATATTCGGATTCTACATCCCTTGAAACTTAAAGGCGTTTTAAGGGGGGGTCAGAAAATTTCTTTCTTGGGCGGTTACAATTGTTTATTATTGAATAATAAACCAAAATTTCACGTAAAATGGAATTGGAGTGGAGAGGAAGTGAGTCGTAATTGGATTAGAAAGGAAAGTTGAAATGCAAAAGAATTGGAGAGGAATAAAAGTGAATCGATTTTGATGGAATATGCGAAGAGTAAAAGTAGTTGAATACTGGAAGGGTGTAAAGTAGGTTTGGAATGAAGTGGAAGTGGAGTGGACGAAGAGTGGAAGTTTTGTGGATGGGGAGTGGAAGAGTCATGAAAGTGGAGTAGATGTGGAGTGTATGTGGAGTAGAAGGGAGTGGAAGTGAAGTAGAAGGGGAGTAGAAGTGTAGTGGAAGTGGAGGTAGAGTGGGAATGGAATGTAATTCAATTTGAAGTAAAGGGGTAGGACTGGATAAAAATATGAAGGATGTCGAGTAGAAGTTAATGTGTGGTAGACATGGATAGGAATGGAACCAATATAGAGTGACGTGGAGTAAGGTGATAGAAAGAGGAGCGTGTGAGTCGAAGTGAGGAGAAAAAGTGTGGAAGGGTTGAGGAAGGGGGAAGAGTGGAGTGAGAAGAGTTGAAAAAGATGGAAGTGAAGTAGAAATAAGCTGTAGAATGAAAGTATATTAAAAATTGGAATTGTAGTGGAGTTGAGTTTTGCAAATGATGACATTTTTTTCTTGTTTGTCGATGCTCGTTATGCTTATTTGTATGGAACTATTGTGTGTAACCCACGCACCTTCCTATCACTTGCTGCTCGTGAACAGAATCGGTAGACGTTATCAATTCGCATGCGATTCGTTGTTGTCAGCCGTCGAGGTAAAATTATACACTACGGATGGGAGAGAATCGAGAATTCGTACAGCTTAGAGGACAAGGACTCGAAGCGGAAACCCCGCGGGTGTCAATATTTTATTGAGAATCGGAGGCGATCCTGAATATCTTCCGCGGTCGGCATTATTCAGGGTTCCGGAAGGGAACAAGAGGCGCGGATAGAGAGGAGATCAATTCGGTGCGAGTGCGACCGAGAGAGAAAGAGGTTGAGGAAGTGGAATGGGCGTATGAGGCTCGAGCATGGAGTAGAATACCCAGACGTGGGCCGAATATTGGACGAACCGAGTAGGACATCGCCGCCTCCGTTGCGCCGGCTGTTGGAATGTGTTCGTAATTGCGTTCCGTTTGACAACTTCTGCCTCCGCCACAGGTTCGGCCATGGTAGTTCAGTCGTTTGCGCATGAATTATAGATAAACGCTCTGCGGCCCCTATCCCCGACTCTCAAATGCCCAATTTGTCCTGTCGTTTTCACCTGAGCCGGAACAGTTTTAACGTAGCCAAATAATGAGGCTCAATTGATGTTCGATACTGATACATTAAGCGTTTAGTACTTGGAAACGTACGATATCGTTTCCGAAAGAGTTTCTTTGTGATCAATGATTCTCAAATAGACGCTGAAGATTTGATTAGAACCGTTTGCGAATTCCGGGAAACTAGAAATGATCTTAAAATAGTGGACACGGCATTAAGAGGGTCTGAGAAATTCCGATATCGCCAGGTTGCAGGAAAAGAATAAATTAGATAGGGGTTGTGGCCGAGCGTAAGCGTGATGAACTTTTGGGGCCCGAAAAACCTCGAAATTTTCAGACTATTTCATTCGTTCCTAACTGCGAAACAGCCAGTTTTCGTTAGCGTCATGCGGAACCTGAATAAGATGCTATATTGTGGTTTAAGCGACTTGCACGCTCGTAAGAGGCTTGCTCGACTAGTGTTTAGTTTCAATTTAAACTCATATCTTGAGGAACGAGCTCTTCGAAGACCCAAACGCATTAGGCTCGAGGATTTGAGCAGCCGAAGTGTTAGATGGAAGGGCGGTCGTATATTTGGGCGGAAACTATTCACCAGCTGAGAAACAATTTGAGTTCCCGCTGCAGATTAGTTGAAGGGGGAAGGGCTTTTCATTAATTAACTCTACGATCGTACGCACACGCAGACAGCTCATTCGAGCCTTGGAAGGTGACAATGATTCTTGAAGCTGCGTCAAGTTCGAGAAACACCCGATTGTGCGCACAAGAGCGCGTTAACACCAGCCAGGAAAGGACAGAGTAACGCGGTTTATCAGTGTTCGCTGATAAGGCGCGTTTCGACACTTCAGCCTTATCAACCGAGTGACTGCTTAGCTAAGCCGGGTCTCCGGCCAATCGACACTGATTCGCCCATGTCGTTCAGCCCAACTAAACCCATTAGAAGGGAACGTGCAAGCAAAAGCCAAGTCATTCTCGAGGCTCTAGCGCTAATCTCACTTTGAGAACACGAGAGAGTCGTCCGCTCTAGTGATGACGGTCCGTCGCTGAACTGCCGAGCTCGGTAATCGACACAATCTGTTAACCGGCCAGTTAACGCGGACGTCGCTGATTACTGCTCCTCATCGGTCCGCCACAGTGAATAGTCGAGCATTAGCTTCGACGATCGACAAATTGAATCATCCATCGGATTTCTTCACTTGGCATAGTAACGTGCCTCATAATATCGAACGATGGAATGTGTTGGAGGATTTGAAAATATACGTTGAACTGAAGACGAAAAACATCAATGCAATATAAATATTGAATTTTCAATTAAATAAAAAAATTGATTAATTTAAAAAGTTGCTCAGTCTAGGGGAGCCTTGAAAGCGCAAATCTGCAAATGCAATTTCAGCTGAAAAACACTAGTCATCTACGTAAAATCGGCGGTATTTATTCTCTTGTATGATCTAGCTCTGCGATGTATACATAAATAAGGAACCTGATTTCACCCACTGCCGCGAGTCCGCTAGCTACAATTAGACTTTTGGAAGATCAATCATCCCTCACTAATATTTTCACCATGAGATATTATCTTCAATGACTGCGTTATTTGGTATCACGTTCAAAAACGCCGAAACAATTAACGCACAGTTTTTTATTCCCAATAAATAATCTATTTTTTATAAATATCTATCTCTATATAGATAATTATATTTTACGGTACAAATCTCTCCATAGATAAAGTAAACATTACTTTAATTCGAATTTGGGACGACCATTAACGTTGTATTAACTGGACATGCTCACTCGATGTTTCCCCTAGAAAAAAGTGGCCTGGAATCATTTACTTTCGAAAATCATTCGTCTTAGTGAACCTTAGACGTGCAAAAATCGGAACAGAATGATTTTGGACCAAGTCATTTATAGCACGTAAGGAAAGTGGAAATGGTGTTCCAGGGGATGGTTCAATTTATTTATAACTACTTACCTGGAATACTGAATATCCAAAAACCATTCTATGTCTGACACTGGCTCCATTCATCAGCCAAATCACTACCTAAACACTAAGGGTACTATTAAAGTTTCGAGGGAATTCGAATTGTTTAATATTTTCCCTTGGTGGTTTCCTTTTACGTGTCTACGCGTCTTGGTTTTCCAAGGAATCTAAGTGGCGCGAATGGCCGACTAATAGTAACCTTCTATTGAGTATTAATTTATATGTTTTATGTTGCTGAATAAATTTTTCTTAAATCTTAAATCAAAACCTAACCAAACAGGCGTATTCTGCAGCCTTTCCCGAACTTATGAAATTTATGAACCTAATAAACGCGTGTACAGTCGGCATAGCTTCGAACCCCGCAATGCTTCCTTTCACAGCTTCTTCAATATGCCCCGAAAGCATTGATGAAGTTCAATCATAGTTTATCCTGTCATCTTTTCTTTCTAAACGACGTCCTGTCCACTTTTTTGCCAAACGACATTGGTGGACAGCGATGTTGAGTACGGCCTTCGCACCTGTCCTCACCTGCCACGTCATTAGTGGACCTCTAAAAAGCTATAGCCGGTCGAGCAGAGGAACGTGAAACGGACAAGCGATCCCTTATCGACCAACATTCCGCCTCACGTTGCCGCCTTGTTCAATTTTCAGACAGACAACAGGTTCCAGCTTTTCCGCTATTTGTGAACACTTCGCTCTTCCCGAGTCGCCCTCACCCAACGCAACTACTCTCTCGATCCCTTCCGATACGTTCGAGTAAATTCGACCTCACTTACACCGACGGTCGTTGTATTGCTCAGCCCTTTCTGCCCCCGTAACTGAGTCGACGCGTTTTCACGACAAACCCCGCGCCAAACAGGTTAAATAACCGTCAGCTCGTGGCTTTCATTGTACGGATGGAGGGGTTGAAACGTTATTGCTTAACCGGTCTCTTTTCAATAGCCGATGTATCCCGTACAAGTTCGAATATCACGCGATGTATCCCTAGGGGCTACGTGCAGCCAATCTGCGGACAACCGCTAATCAGTTGACGCGCTGAATCGAGGAAATTAGAGTAACCGAGCGGAAAATACGAATTATCTCGTAGGATCGCGAACACTTCGACGGGCAGTTTCAACAGGATTAGCGCCAAAGATTAGAGCTTGTTATTCATTATTAATTAGCAAATTTGCGATAACCGGTGAAATGGAAATTCTGCATCGCTCAATATTCTATTGAGATTTTTGACTTTTAAAGGCGTTTAACCATGGTGGCCTTAAGGAGTTTTGATATATATGTATCACTGACGTAGCACATATTAAATGCCGCGAAAGCATTTCATCGCCGGATAACAGACTGAAAAATAGTTTTCATCACGACCGATGCAAGAAATTTTGAATGATGGTCCACGGCCATGCAGGTACGTTCTTTCTTTAGCAAATCACGCTGCGTTAAACGCGAGAGGAAATTTCCAAAGGAAACCAGTCGTGTGCCATGTTCGAGACGGTAACAGTTATAACCAATAATAAAATCAAGAAGCTACGTTAGTGCGAAACGTTAGTATACTACAACTACTGTTATTGAAAAACTAGCCCAAGGAGACAAACAATTGAAAAGCGTACGAAATTGATTAATAATGCAGAAGTGCAGTATGTGAGCCTAGCGATATAAGCCAAGCTTTGTAAAAAGTGATCATTTTTATTCCTCCAAATTAACGATACGTAATCTGGGTTTTAACATTTTTTCCCCCATTTTGAAACGTTGTTGGATTCGATGAATGTCGACCAACGGACGAAATAATTTCCTGTATTCTGAGAACGAGTGAGTATGGCCAATTGTTCATTTTTCATTGTCCATTTTTCTTTCGCGTTGGAATAATAATTAAAATGTCATCTGTTTAACATTTTTTTTGCAATCAATTCTTTAAATTTGACATCGGAGTGAAAAAGTAAAATCGTGATAAATTGTACGATAAAATCTTGATAAGAACAGCTTTTAGAAAATTGCGATGCCGGTTTGACTATAATTTCTAGTTAACGAGAACTCTATTCCCTTGACTTTTTATAACTGGAGAAATGGGGGAAAAAAATGAAATCATCAAAGTATTTCTTGGTTATCTGCTTTGAGGTCTCGTGAGTCTCCGACGCTGTCACAGCTCGGTTACTTCGTTTAATGAACTAAATAATGTTCCTCTGTATTGACAGGGTAAGATAGGCCGCTAGGTGGACAGTATGTTTTAAAAGGGCTCCGTGCATAGTAATGTCTGGCGCTCTTTGAAAGGTTTTCCTCGCCTCTGCTACCGCTATTGCAACGACGTAATTTCCCGTCCACTTTTACCTCGTTCTATGTGCCAGCTCTTTCATTTTACGCAAACTGAGCAAGGAAGGTTTAATAAAATACTGTTTCATTCCTATACCTACCTGCGAACGAAACTACCCTCGGCTCGGGGTGATTTCATTGAAAATTCAATGATACGATAATTTATTCAAGTCGTGTTTGCTTCATTTATATTCCGCCGTTATTTATTTCAATATGAATGTGATATAATTTTGCTTCGCGCGAGTACTAACGAATTAATATTAGTATACGGTTTGTAGTTTGAGGGCACGAGACCTCGTTTTAATTTCGAACCCGTGGAACAAAGAGTTCTCGGCGCAGCAACACAATATTTTCGGTCTCTGTGGTTTATTATACAGAAAAAGCGTTTGCTCCCAGGGAGTTTTTCCTTCTCACGGTGGAAATTCGCTTTGATGCAAACCATTCCGCGAAGAGCTGAGCCCGCTGGATCCAAGTTTCTCGCGTTGGTTTCCAACTGGCATAACGAGTAATAATAAAGAACGACCTAGCTAACATGACCTCGCG
This sequence comes from Tupiocoris notatus, assembly GCA_037159825.1. NCBI lineage: Eukaryota > Metazoa > Arthropoda > Insecta > Hemiptera > Miridae > Tupiocoris > Tupiocoris notatus. Next base: position 243,593 of record JASJUZ010000148.1, on the reverse strand, counting down.
CTGCTCAACTTCTCAACCGGCCTCACACGGCCTAAGAACGAAATTATTGCGACTTTATAATCTGAAATATTCAATAAAAATAAAATCCGAAAGAATTCAATTTAATCTTAGAAACATAAATATGAAATTTCAATCCTAATAAAATATAAATATAGTTACCTATATAATAGTATACAACAAGTATATAATGTCAATTTCGATTCTAACATAAAAGAGAAATTGAGATAAAACTTTTAAGCCATTATTCTTCGGAAGTTAACATTTTTTTCTCAACAATTGCAACTGTTTATTTGCCATTCGAAAAAGAACTGCAGTTTAATTGCTCGAACGCAATAGCGAAAACGGTTGTTTTCCACTTCGGTGAACCTATTTGAATAAAAGTCTCGTCCTCGATTTTGTATTAAACGGTTTTCCTATCATGGAGCATTCTGCTACACGCACTCTCGATATTCGGAGCTTCGGTATTTCGTTTTATCGATCTCCCCACGCTCAGTCAATCTCGAACTCGCCACAATCACATCACTCTTTCCATGTTTCTCGCTTTTCATCTGATTGAAACTCAGTTGGCGCTTGGGCAGACGAATAAAAAAATTAAAAAATATTGCTCGCCGTATCTTCGTTTCTCGGGTGAACGTTTTATTCGGCGGAGCGAAATCTGCTGCGTTCAACTCCTTTCTAGCCTTGCTGGCCGGTAATTGAGTTAGAAATATCGCGTCATCTGTGAGTGGGAAACTCATTTCGCCTCTCGCGGGCGACCGGCGGCTGACAAACTAAACCATTGTGCGGCGGAAGAATGAAAAACATCTAAATTTTGCGAACTTCTACAATGAAATGAAGCCGAGTTAGAATATGGTTGTAGAGGGATATCTGACGCATTGGCGAGAGCGCAATTGGATAGTATTTTTTCAATCTTAGTACTTAAATCTTGAATGAGTTCCCGATTGCTACCTTCAACACGTTCCAATTGCGAGTCTGACATTTTTTGGAGGATAAAAACATGGTAGAGAACTAGAAAAAACTGGGATATTTGCTCACAGAGCAAAGCCGATTTTTCTCAATGCTTGAAAGGTAAAGTAGTGACTGTGAAAACAGTTTGAACACGGAGCGCAGCCTCGCGAACCCGTCAAAAAATGCTGACGGTTCAATGAGTCGATTTCCTGTCTCCCAATACATTCTCGTACCGAAATTCTAAACTTGTGGCAGTCTATGGTGAAGGAAATACGTATTGGAATGAATAGAAAGTTGAAAAATCAATCTAAAAGCTCGAACTCAGATCCTCAACCTTCAGAGTTCATACCGGTGCATATTACGGAAGAAATGACACGATTCAAGAATATTCCCTCAAGACTCAACTTGAACTAAGACAGAATACAAGTAACCGATTCGAATCTCATTTACTTAATTTCTGTAGTATTGCAACAAAATCCGAAAGAAAGTTTGCCACAGCATTCGAAAATTTTTTGGCTGAAAGTGTTCGTAATTCCAGTAACTTTCAACTTGGATACTACTTTAATTGATTAAACGAACGTCCAGATAACGTTCGACAGTCTCCCAATTGTAAATTTATTATAGTCATTTTCCAACAGGTGAAAAGCTACGCTCAAAAGCTGCAAAATCGTCCGACCAAAATGTCAGAAATCGTAATTTTTAAATTCAAAACTTTATTCGCAATACAAGGAATTCAGCGGGAAACATTTTTCTATCAATAGCTTGACTCAAGTTAAGTATAAATGTTCCAAAAAAAAAATCCTAATCGCCCATTCACAGTATTTTAATTAATTAAATTCTCCTCATTCTTCTCCCCCTCGTTATGCTTCTCCTTTTTGTGGAAAATGGTGAAACGTTCATTTCTTTACTTTTCCACGTACGTCGGAATTCACATTACGGACCTCGTCGTGTTTGAGGGTTTTCTGAATAATGGCGCTTCGAGAAATGCAGGTCATGAGGACGAGGTGGCTTGGCTCCTCGAGGGCGAGAAATCGCTCACCGGGGAAACTAGCCGAGAACGTGCGTGTGTGTTCGAAGGAAAAATATGCGCACGACTCGAGAGCCTATTTTTGAATGGAAAGGCGTTCCCCGAAGGATCGAAAAGGTAGAAGAGTATCAAGTTCTCGTTTTCTTCGACGTTTCCTAAATCACCAGTCGAACGACATCATCCTTCAGGTCGGCGCCCGGTAGATTACTTTACCCGAAAAAATGAAGCCGCTCTCGTTTACTCCGGTAACGTGAAACAGAAATCAATTTCGAGGCCATGATGAATATGCGGGCCCCTGACGAAATTGCGGGTCGATTTCGGTGTTTGAAAACATTCGAGGGAATAATTAATAATTTATCGAACGATGAATAATTAATATGAATCGTTGTCAGAATAAAGATCAAAACATATTTCAACTAAAGCAGAAATGTGAGAGTTGAAACGTTGTAAAGTTATTGAAATCGTGAAATTGAAATTATGCGGCTCTCGTTTGCTCACGAATATTAAAAATCCACCGCTTAAGCGAAATGGCGAGTAAATTTTCGAAACTGCGTTTTTAGTTCTATTCACGACCATATACCTGGCTCGAAGATGCCATGAGAAAACAGCAGTATTGTTTTTATCATTTCAGGCAGCGAAAACCTCTCGACGTCGAGGTCGTTCCGAAGGCTTGCAAGAGACGAAAGCTCGCTGAAATTATTATTTTATGTGCGGCTAACGGGGAAAGCTTTGAAGCGCGCGTTAGACCTGAAGGCATAGCGCTGGACTTGAATTATAATGAAGACTCCCTTCGCCATCCGATTCTCTCCTCCAACTACCCCTCATCATTCTACGAGATGCCTGTATTTCGCTTTCTATCAACCAACATGCGTCACAACTAAGGGAAATTCTAAATTGCGCGAGTATTTTGTGCTCGAAATGTGAAAAAAATTGGCTACATGCCGTTTAAATTTTGTCATCGACCAGCGGATTCGTCATTTGAATAATTCACGATACATATTTTCCTACTCGAGTCGAGCTTCAAAACTCGCTTGTTACCCTTCAACGTGATTTCCAGAAATCGCAAAAACTCCTACATCCTTATTGTGACAAGATGAGAAGAAGATTGTTTGCCCATGAAGTGATCCAAACTGGATGAGAAAAGTGTAAAAATTAATACAATTGGCTGAGCAACTGCCAGAAAATAAAGAATGCAGTTGAGAACCAGCTTGTTTTGCAAAAACATCTTATCTCTCCTATAATTCTATCACTTTACCTCATTATCTTTCATCTCATTATTATATAGCTACACAATTTGCAGGAGTTTCCCTTGATTTTTTTTTTTTTTTTTGCGAAAATTGTTTTGATCTCGATTTTGTTCAAATTTCGCATAATGATAGTTCGTGATGATGTGTACATCAATGAGATATATGCTTCATTCTTAGTTTCTTTTGCACTAAATAGATGAAAATAACGTTTTAAGTTGAAAAATGTGATCTTTTCGTGTATATTCCACCAATATTCTTGCGTTCCGCACAAACAGTTGAAAAATGGATAGGTGTGGAAAACAAAATTACGGTTTTTTTTTTGTATAGTCTAACATCTGAATTGACAAATTTTTGGTAAAGTGTTCAAGGGTTTAAGTTACAAATATATAGAGAATATGAGGAATATTGATGCAATAAATTGTGTTCTGTTAGAAAAAATGTACTCTAAACGTTTCCTAATAACGTATACATTCACCAATACTTGAATAATAACCAATATTATTGAATTCGGGCAAAAATTAACATTTACGAATTTATGGTCTGTTGACCATAAATTATATTATAAAGATCGTCAAAGGAACTGCTGTAGTTATCTTCATAGAAAATCTACTTTCATTATTATTTCTGCATAATGAAATTTTGCAAATAAATTACCAGACTCTTCCAAGGTATGATGATAGTTTTGAAGTGCACTTGAGCGAATACATTCTCGATTTTCTGGTTTGTTTGTTTTTATTTATTTTTATGTTGCGTAATGGGGAAGGTTATTTACTATCTTAAAATCATCTTCGGTGGTCGCACCTATTCGAAAACTGAACATGAATCTAGAAATAACCAACTTCCAATTCCCAAATTTCAATTTCCAAATTCAATAGGTACAATTGATTTATGATTTAAAATGAGTCCACCATCACAAAAAGGAGGAAAGCATAATCAATTGCTAACTCAATATTTTTTATGTTAGGAATGAGCAAGTTTTGCATCTCACCTCTAACGATACGAACCAAAACGTAATTTTTCCATAAAATCTAATTGACTTGACTTCCTGAAGACCGGTCAAATAATTTTTTCAACGCCATTTTCCTAATATAGTCTAAAAAATAAGGCACCAATTCGTAATCGATGAACGCTTAAATCGACGAGCCGTTGTCAAAGCTTCGTGTTCTTTGAAATGGCTCGAGGACTTGAAGCGTGTACTAATAAAACTAGCATGGCTAACTGAGTACTTTGTTTGCTCGAGAAAGATCGATTCCGAACCCATGTATGACATTGTTGACATTGCTTGAAACGATGATAATATTCGTAAAGAGAAATCCGCTCGATGTTCAGGTTTCGGCAAATATCTGACGTCAATGGGTCGTATTTTTTCATTCTTCGGTCCTAAAGGAATAAAAACAATACTTTCAACGCCCTTTGATGATCTAATACCAATTTATAAACTTCAATAAGTGAAACGGTGGTAGCACTTGAAAACAAAAGGATTTGACTATTTTCGCCGTTCTTTCTCGAACCAGAAATATCCAACTCCGCATGACAAAAACGTAAAAGTGAGCAGAAAGAAGGGCGTTTCCCTAGTTTTTCGCGAGAGCGCTTTATACTTTTCTCTCACGTTCGGCGTTTTTTCGCAACTTCTCAACAGATGCTCTGGCACTCGCTCAAAGGGAAAATAACTCTCTAGGGAGATCAAGAGTCGAGAAGGATGGGGCGAACGCGACTTAGGGAGACTCAAGATTCCGTCTTCCCTCTAGCAGTGCGATGCCCGAGAATGATAAAGGCAAACGCCAAGACCTTGCTACGCTTATTCACGTATGTGAAATATTAAGGCACCACTCGTTGTTTTCCTCAACCTAAGAAAGGTGATCGTTTAGTGAGTAAAGTAATTCGCAATGCTCTAAATTTTTACACGTAATTGTAGAAAGTTATATATGGAACGTCAAATAAAGTTCTCAGGGTTTAGATAATTTAAAAAGCTCTAATAGAATACATGAAAGTACTACTGAATCTCAAAGAGATCATTCGATACTAGCGATTAATGTTAATCTCCTTAGATCCGACCGTTCGGCATTAAATAAATAAATTCAGCCATAAATAATTGAGCATATTTAATCATAGCATAAATAATTCAGTATAGATGTGGCGAAGATGAAAATTACTCAACTAAAATGTGAGAATTAGTTTAAACAATTCATATTCGTACTATTGAATTGAGAGTGATGACCAACTCGAAACAAACTGTCCTCTTGATGAGGTTCACGATTCGAAATTTTATCTCACAATTATATTCAATTTGCTAACTCGGGTTCGTTCGAATTGTGTCATCCGAAAACTCCTGGCTACACCGGGACTTCGTCTTTAACTGAAGGCATCTTCGAAGATTTGCGACTTTTCTGTCGCCTCTCTCACTCAGTTTCTAATTGAGTGGCAATAACTTTGGCGGCAGTTTCTAAGTTAATTTAAACTTCCAAGTTAATCAGACTGAAAGTGGCTGTACTACTATGCTTCACCATTAATTTCCAACCCGTCTTCACCTGACTTTTCCGCAGGACGAATAAGAAGTCGGTAATTTTCTTTTCAAGCTCACTTTTGACAACCATTCAACGGAGAGCGGGCTGATTCGATTGTCCTACTTAATGGCAGGCCTTTGGAAAATCTGGGGAAAATCTCCTGGCATTGTCTATCAGCATTGCACTGAAGAGAAGCTCTGTGGTCCTTCAAATAGTACTATAATAGTTATTCCTGAATCTTCTTTTTTTGGAACTGATAAATAATACCTCGAGTGATCATGTGAATTGAATATTTGGAATTGTTTGAAAATTACAGCTCAATAATTTCAAAGTAGAAAGTAAATATATAAATATCTACAGTTTCAAATTAATATAAAATTTCTATAAGAGATAGAATTATTTGTCAATTCACAATCCTTCTATTTCTCTTATTCGATTCATTTTCCTGCTGAAAGCCTAAACGCTCTTTCCATCATAGTGACTCGAAGCTAGGCCGCCGTCGACGTTGGCCGTCTCCATTTACGTAATTAAAGGGCAGGGACTGCTATGAAAGACAAGGGACCTATAGATAGAAGGATGAAGTTCGACGGCCGAGTCTTCGATGACCAAGAGGGGAGGAACTAAAGGTAAAAACGGCCTCAAATTACGAGTGCAAGCTGGAACCCCTTTAATAAGGGAGTACACACGGAAACCCTGGTAGCGAACTTCGTACCGAAATTCGATCGAGAGGGAAACGGACGAGACGGAAACCGACTGGGAATAACGCAGAGGCCAGGTAGCATAATTTACTAAGTATGATGAAGTAAATATTTGGTCTCTTCCCAGCACGTTCTCTTGCGTAAAGCTGACGCGAGCGAGAGCCGTCTCTCGCAGACCCTTCCAATTAACAGCGTTTGTACTTCGCTACCTGAGGGGTAACCGATGCTGCGGCCGTTCGACCTACCATCCTCGTCGGACAGGGCCTTCGTCCTCTCTTCATCGGACCGTACTCGTCTGCCAACGGATTTACAAAGTCCCTGCCGGGTAATGACTTGAAACGTGCGAGCATCCGGCACAAGAGTATTTTCTGAAGATGAATAATTTATCCACCGCAATTCTTAAATAAGTATCATGTTCATTTGTGCTAATATACCAATTATTACCCGGTATTATTTCCTGTTTATTAGGCTAGGAAAATCGTGAGGCGAAGACAGGGAAAACTGCTCTCATCAAGATAGTAATAATTGAGATTTATTTTAACCTCAACTGCACCAGTAACAGATAGATTATATGTCACAGAATATAAACGATTTCGTAATAATATCTTCCACCTGTTGACGGACTATCTGAAGTATGATGTCATATAAGAACTCCATTTTTTCATTGGATGAAGAAAAAATGAAATAATAAGGTTTCCTCAGTCCGCTCTTACAAAGAAGTCGCCTTTCCGTTTGAGGACGTCAAAATCAAACTCTTGTGTACGTCGAGGCGAAGGGTTGAATTGGTTTAGCGTACAGTGAAGTCCATCTCCAAGATCCCAGTGTCCTTGAGTTCCTTTGATCCTTCAACAAGCCCTTTCTCCCGCTTGCAATGCTTCTACCATTTTATATATTATCAGCAATTCTACGTTTCATCCTATTCCCCTCCGCCACTGATCGAAGTAGTTTTTTTTTCTTTTATTCCCCCGGTAGGAAAAGTCCATTTTTCTGAACAATTTTCCCTCTTTCGGGACAGAGAATTATATTCAAAGAACGGCGACATGAGCTAATAGGATACTGTATTTCATTGGGCTAATTTTCCTCATACCGTTGAATACAAACAATATCTGGCCATACTCGCTCGTTCTTTAGTTTTTAAAATCGCGGTTGAAATCAATTCCTTCCGAGAATCATGTGCGTCTTTATGACGTTAGCGCACTCTGTGAAAATCAGAACGATTTGGTAAACGAATCGCGGTAGAAGGAAAGGGATTGAAAAGAGAAAGAGGTTCGCTACGCGATAGAGCGATTCATTTGTGACTACATGGCCACAGCTGAGCGAACTTCACCTGACTGAAAACTCATATTTCCATCGATCATCTTGAAATTTCGAGCATTACAGAGCGCTAACCAAATCGTGGTTTTCTTGAACGTTTTTCCAACATAAACAGACTATTTTGAGACAGTATATTGATTTTATAGGCCGGAAAAATTAATATACTTGAACGCTCAATTTCTTGAAATGTTTGGGAAAGCGATTGAGGGAAGTCTTATTCTTTCACGTGCGACAAATACAGTACTTCCGCGTTATACGCATATTGACTCAATTTTGATTTTTTCAGACTGCAGAGATGGTTATATTTAAACGCTAGGGGATTTGAAATGTTTATTTATGTCAGCTGAATGTCGTTTGATTTTTATTATTGGTGTCACACACCGCACGTCCTTGTAATACGCCTTTTTTTTATTTATTAATTTTTTTTTGTGATTTGTTATAGTTGGTTATTCTTGTTTGAAAAAAACCATTTCACCAAACTTATTTTGTATCGGTTGGAAAAATTTAATGATAGATGAGTTGATATTGGAATTTTCCAGTTTCACCTGTAGTTCGCCAGTCGCAGGAATTATGGATCGCTTCTGATCATCGCTTATTAAAATTATTAACCTTCCATCAGCGGCATGGGCGATCACTAGGTTAATTCCGCCTTAGGCTTCGAATCCTCCGCTTTTCACGCACGACATCACATCCAGGTATGCTTGAGTTAAGCTAACCTACAACTACAACTCTTCGCTCGCATCCTCAACACAACACAGCTGTTTTGACTCCACGCCGCATATATTGCGAGGCAAGTTTCAGCCCACAGACACCTGACATGAATTTACATAACTCCCACCTTAACCCCATCACTTTACTACGGCCAACATTAGAGCACCCGCCTTATACGTACTACCTTCATACATATTCAACCACACTTATAATATTTTATGCATCGTCTCCCTTTCGTGTAAGAGGTCACGCTATTCAGCAAACTTTGGCGTTTTAATTTTCTCGAGTTTTAACCTTTAGCGTATTATAAAGAATGCACTAATAACAAACGCGACCATTGCAACGTTAGTTTTGATGTCGAGGACCGGCGGTTAGATCGCTAAAAGTTGATTTCCGCGTTCACTGTGCATTATCAGATTGGAAAAACAAAACCATAATTTTACTTTAATATTTTAAAGTCTCGCCGATTGATTTTACTGATATAATTTCCATATCGCCGATTGACCGAACCTTGCCAGAAATCAAAAAGTAAAATACCTATAAGGCTTTCAATTCATTCCCTCTCAGCGGCTTGCGTTTTATTGCTTGTCCGTCTATTTGTAAATGTCACGAATTTCGCCTTTGGAAGAAACGGAGCGAAAATTTCTTTTCATCCGAGTAAAAGAAATATCTTCGGTTCATAAACCAGTCGAACCTCGCCTATGTATCGGAGAGAGAATAGACTCAATGATACTTTTCCTCCATCTATTATTGCTTCGAGCTCGATACGTTGGCTGAGATTGTATTCTACGGCAACCTGGATGCGATATTGAAGCAATTCCTCTCTAACCTCTCGCTTTGCAATCTTTTCACCTTCCGTCAGGCGGCCATCCATCAATTCAACGGAGCGGATCTCCGATTCTTGACATTTTCTACATTCGTTCCAACAAACGTCACGAACTGAATTTCCAAAATATTGCATACGACACCCACGTCAAAATCTGTCGCTGGCAGGGAGCATGGAAAAATTAACCGACAGTGCTCTGTCGGTTTTAGTTACTGGACATAGAGTTGGATATTCGGTCGAGCGATTAATCATGAAATATGTCATAGCAAGATTCTCTCGTTCCAATAATAATCGCCCTTTGCTCCGCTGTCAAATCTGTAACATCGACGAAAAAGGCGAAAACGCTGCGACGGATTGTGAACTACCACTACCACTGAACTACCACTGAATTTTATCTGCGAATTGTAATTGATCCCTTTTTTAACCATTTCGATACCGAAATCGAAAATAAATCAAATAGTTCTATATCGATAGTATATACTGAATTCTAACGTATATTTTATTTAATAATATTTTAGTTATGCATTTTACTCGCTATTGAATTGGGACGTAAGAAATATCCGACGTCTTGAGTCAAGTATATTTTTCCAACTTTTTCAGTACGGGTTATAAACGTTTTTAGAGTATATTACCTAACTGTGGGATACCTTCGGTAAGATTGCTACAGCACAATCCCACTATTTCAAAAAGAATGGTTGAAAATATGGCGCAATAAAATGCTAGCATTCCTTCCCGTTGATAAGTGTCACTATCTCAGATACTCGCAGTATTCCTCTAGAGTTCAACTGCATTCTCAGTGAGCTAAAGGCTGCCCCCGTTGTTATAAAAGCTTTAATAAAATTGAAAACTATATGAATCGATAGATTTGCAGATGTAATCGAGCTAAGTACTATACAATTACTCCCATATCGTCGACGTCACACTAATACCGCGTGCTCATTTTATGAGTTACTATTGAGTTGTATACTGTTGAGCCTTGAGAAAAAATTTAACTTTGCCCCGTTCAGAAAATGTTTAAGTGTGCATAGCATTGAAGTATGAACGTATTTTTACCGCAACCTTTAAAACGCAGTAAATCATTTGAAAAATAGATCATTACCATAGTACTTCTTCGAAGCACTTTGCATTCGGAGCTTAAAGGAATCCATCTTGGCTGTGTTACCGTGAAAATTTCGCTCGCTTCTTTTTTAATAAAATTGCACAACAAGTAGTACGCCGTTTTTACCCTGACCTCTTTTGAATTGCTAACTTCCAAGAGGAGTGGAAGGTGAGCGTTCGTGCTCTGACCTTCATTCCTGAGGGCAGCAGCTCCACCCAGCCGAGCCCTACTGAGGCCAGCAGCTCCGCCCACCTGCAGAGCGCACTTCAACCTCACTTCAGCTTTTTCCGACAGTCATTCGACGACCCCGTCCACTTGAGTTACAACTACCCGATCCGCGCTGGGCCGGCAATCGCATATATTTTTGGTAACCCTTGTCACGTGCCGATGAATCGTTTCTCTATGAAATCCATTGGGTGGGAAACGATTTTCAAAATTCAAGCTAAACCTTTAGTGCGTAGAAAAGATTTTACCGAAAAAAATATTTTTTGCTGTTGTAAAAATGCACGTTACTAAGTATATCATACTCTCAACGCTCGCGCGCTGCGCTGGTTTGCATATCCGACGACCTGTCGATTTTCAGAATCTGACGAATCTCCATTACATGTCAATATTCTTCATCGGCTAATCAATATTCGAAAAGACATGAATTCGTTTTTCGTCAATCGCTCGTTCCGAGCGGAGAGCGGAGAGGTCTATCCATTATCGGAAAATTAGATTTATGGCCCGAAAGTTGGCAAGGAACTCCTCGTATCCAAATGGTGGTGAATTATTCAGGCGAATATCCTTTGCCCGTCGGCGCGTCTTGCTCACAGCTTCTCAGAGTCGACTCGACCTCTCAGTGCATTTTCGATTTTATCTAGAGCTACTCGAAGTTATTGGGTAATAAGCAGGTGATTGTGTTGTTCGATAAAGCAGCGTGCAATTATGTTTTTATATCATAACGTGTGCAGCCAAACAAGTCTCATAAAAAAAAGAAAAAAAAATTATTAAACTGACATTAAAACTGATGATATAAAGTAACTAAAATACCCACGAGTAGAAACAAAACAAATTAAATAATAATTAAAAATAATAATATTTTTACTGATTTAAATGTGAATAAGAAACTATTCCTTTGCAGAGAGACCTCGGTTTTATTGGAAATTGCGAAGAAATAATAATTCAACAATGATTACAAAACATTTTTTTCTCCTCTTCTAGAACGAATTGTCATGATAAAAAGCTATTATAAAGCTACGTTTTTATCGTTCCTTCTTCCATAGAAAACGATTTTCTCACGGCGACAAAATTTTGTTCGAAAATTTGTTTTTTGAATAATGTAGAAACACTTTTCTGGCGAAATCGACATTGGAGAGTAAATTATTTGCCTCATTCTCATGTAATAAAATTAATATCAGAAGAAACCCGGTTGATTAATGCCTCGCCACTTAACTCTAGCTGGAACTTTTTCGCGGAAAATATTTCCCAGAGCAGTTTCATCAAGCTGACCGCGGTTTTTGGAACAAGTCCCCTACTGCTTTATTTTGGCGATTTGCCAGCCTGTTGCCCCCTCTCCTTGCATTCTCTTCGGCCACTTTACCGCATAAATATCATCCACCCGTATCGCCTTCACCTGCCTTAGGAAAAACTAACGCCGACGTCTAATTGCACTAATGGCAAAGTTTCCACAAAGCGGACTTCAAAGGATGAACCCGGAAACTAATATATTGCCATAGTAAAGGGTAGTTGGGTAAACTTTTTGACTCGGATACTGCCAATATCGCTGGCTTTAGCAAGCCAACTCCCGGGTAATTTGTCGATGGCAGGAAATTTCAATAGTTTCGTAGGCGATTCGATTCCTATTATACGATTGCATCCGCACGCTCGCCCTCGGATCAAATAGATTTCTATACCAACCTAAAAAAAAAAATTGAAAAAATGATTATAGCTTCAAAGCCCTTCAATTCGTAAAACTTCATCGTTTACATTGCGATTTTACTGATATAAACCCTGAGGAAAACCGGACTAAATAAAATTCTACGTTTCAATCCTTGAACGCCATTGATGCAACAAATTAAAATGCGTTAATTATCGTTTACGGTTGAAAACGTAATAAGATATGTATGGATGAGCGTTTTTTAAAAAAGATCATAGCAAGGAAATGCTGCTGTCTCGGGGTTGGACATGTCGGCCAAAAAATAAAGTACTCCCGCTTGTCCTTCGAAAAGCGAATGCGGCCGATCGGGAGCGTACCCCTCGTGGTCGGGATATGACAACGTCCATTGCAAAAAGCTGGCCGCCCTGTACAACTGCTTAGCGCTCTTCGTTCGCTTGAACAGAGACACGAAGGAGTAAGCATTGCCGCACACGCCGTGGCACACCGAGTAACCTTTTTTCAAGAGACCTCTCCTCCAAATCACGTCCGTGCAACTCTCGGCCAAATTCAAATATGCATTCCCTCCGAACGTGTCTGCCGCTAGGATGAGAAGATCCGTAAAACCGGGAGCACCGTGACACCACTGGACCAGCCTGTCCGAATTCGAGTCGTCCGAAGAGCGATAATTGCCGCTTCTGAATCGCGTTTCAATCATGTGGTCCAACGATGGTTTAACAAGATCGTTCATCTCTGAATGCGTTAGCAGTCCTGAGCTGAGCAGCATGAAAAGTATGCCAGATATTCCGTGGGCTGCTCCGTAATAATTCGTGTCATTCCAATAATATGCCAGCGGTGTCGACGAGCGGTATTTCCTCGCGTTTTTTACGCCATGGTCGAGAATCAGGTTCACATATTTTCGAATCAAATTGGCAGGAACTGCTTGGGATACGAAAGAGTTGACGTAGAGCAAAGCGTAGAGATAGCCAGCCCATCCGTTCAGCACTTCGAATTCTTGGTTTCTAGCTCTGTCTCCAAGAGCGATTAGCCCTGAAACGCATTCTCCAGCTTTGCGGTTGTCTCCGCGGGTGAAATTGATGGCAGCTCCCATCGCTAACGGGCCTGCATCTCCTTGCAAGAACGATACTCGTCTTCCATTCAGTTCCCGCATAGCCCTCTCGTTCAAAGATCTAGCTATTTCGAGGCTTCCGCTTCTTCCGGTTTTCAAGTGCATCATAAAATGCGTCAGCGCGATTCCGCTGTATCCGATGTAGACCGAATTTCGATCGTCCGGACCTAAAGATCTGATGTATTGATGGCTTTTTCGGACGAAGAATTCTATCAACCTGCCAGCTTGAGCGTACAAGCTTGATCTTAGACGACCGCCTGATAAAAGTACGCCAGCATTTTGTTCCGAGTAATCGGGCAATTCAGGGTAATGTCTGTCGGACATTTCATTATATCTAGCCGCTCGATAAAATGAAGTTTCGAGTGTTTTTTAGAATTTTCAGTTCCAACTCATGTTGGGCGAGAGAAACAGATACGAAGTAGCTTGGATTTCGGTTGATGATTAGCTACAGCTCCTAGCGAAGGAAGACTGAATTCAGAAGCCTTGGAATCTGTTTTTTTAATTATTTAAACGTCTGAAATCTCAAAATGGTAATGTCAACCCAATCAGTTATCTTGAACTGGTTCTGGACAACTGGAAGGAAGAAAAAATTATGTTCTTAGCAAACATTCCCTCAGACGTTCAAGTGCCGTCTCCAGTGTAGCACTTGGGTAGCCAAAATTGGTTTTACAATAAATATTGTCCTTTATCTTGCTCCTAATTCCTGAATGTCTCGGTGCCCATGACGTCTTCATATCGTCGCTCACTACACAGCGTTCATGGTATACGCTACGCAAGCTCGTGTGAAGCTGGGCAACCCGATTCATGGGGTGGTGTTTTTTTTTTTTTTTTTTTTTTTTTTTTTTGTACACACAAGGGAAAGAGAATGAAGGAGGCGTCCTCCTCGTGAGCCAACTTACGATTTCATAATCGTTCGTGGACACTGCAGGCACAATTGTATCTATTGTCACCTAAACTTCAGTTCCAGCAGTTTTATTTTGAGAAGGTTTCTCCCGCCATCAAAAGAGTCCGCAAGCACTTTCAGCAATCCTTTAATAACATTTTCATGCAAATTGGCTTTCCCCAAATGCGTGCAATACCTGAAAATGAATGTTTTCACGACCGCACAAACCCGGTCCAAAAATGTTTTAATGAACGATCCATCTTTTCCCCCTTCCGCTCACTTTTAGCAGGAAAGAGGAAAAAAGAAATAAGAAAGAAAAGCAGGCGGTTCGCAGGAGGCGAAGCGGGCGATTAGCCTCGACCGAAACTTTCTTTCTTTGCCTTCCAGTCTTAATACGTTGTTAAAATAGGGATATTAGAATGTAAAACAGATAAATCCGGGGACGGCCTGTAGGTACCTGGGTGATGCGAAACTCGGGAAGTCGTAAATTGCTGGGAAAACGCGGGAAACAAGAGCTTGGGATCCGAATGGCGGAAGCTTTGGGGTTGGGAAGCTATGAAGAGCGACTGGGAAAGAGGGCTGCCTGTTCTCAGACTCCGACTGCACCTAACTCCTGGTTAAGACAAGTTTCCTTCCTTTCTTTATGCCCTGGCCCCTTTTCTGAGAGGCAAACATCTGCTTGAATTAATTCTCTATTTATTCGCGAAAGAGATGGAAACTACACTGTGGAAAGAGGAGGATGCGGGTGGTGGCTGTATACTCAGGAAAAGGACAAATTGGAGAGATAAACGAATTGAGCTCGAGTCGTCTCCAAGCGCCGATGGTGTTTCGACTATTTTCGCTCCTCAGACAAGCAGAACCGCTTCGATGCTCGATCGAGCGCTTAAGTCTCAGTTAATGTCACAGCTCTTTTGCTCTGTGGATTCGAGCAACACGATGTCGAGAATTTCGTCTCTAAAACCCGATCCTGTTAGAAGTTCGGGTGATCCCGAATTTCCTGCAGCTGTTATTTCACATGAATATTTCTGAGTAAAATTATTGGGATGAAACCTCTAATTAAATTAAGAGCGTACGTTATATGAACCATAAGAAATATGGGAAAAGGTTACAGTAGTAACACTGTAACCTATACCTTCAAGCAAACTGACCAGGTTTGGTTCGATACTTGATTGGATCAGTGCTCACGCTCAACGCCAGCAAAACCATAAATGGAGCTGCTCGGTCGTGAGGGCTGAGCATTTGCAAGCGCTCAAGTGTGGACTGACCAGAAGCCTGTTTTCTAAAGGACTGCAAACTTTTCACCCTTAATTTTTCTCGTTCGTTTTTGTTTTTGAAGCCAAAATATGGAAAACTGTAGAGAAAAGCGAGAGTTGAAAATTGAATAGTGCAAAGAGCGGTCTTGCTGCTTTTCATTAAGAAATTTCTCATTTTTTGTAGTGGTGTGAAAAGTTAATTTTCTTCTTTATTACCCCAACTTTTTGAGACAACCTGAAATTGAGATAGCGATCCATTTAAAGAATCGAGCCTTAAGTAGTCTAAGCAGATTGACTTTTTGTGAAAATTTCATTCATTTCCTTATAGTTACGTCAAAAAAAAGAAACTAAAAACAATAAGACGGCAGACAAAGAGAATTTTGATTGAATAAAGTAATGTACAGTAATTTATTATTCCCTTGCCATACGCTGCTGTTAGTAACTATCCTATGCATTTGTGAACGTTTTCATCCAACAATAGATTGGTAACCGTAAGAGGAAACTTCATAGCAACTTTCGTAATTTCAATTATTTTTATTTTTTTAAACTATCGTATTAAAAGTTAAATTTTCGCCTTACACGATTCAGCTTGAGTGTTTAACATGCATTACAACGAGTGTAAAACTATATCTATGGCTACGGCATGTTTTACCATCATGCCAAATTTTTTCAAATCTTGCCGCAAAAGCTGTGATAATTCAAGAACTATTAAAGCTATCAACTCCGTTATACGGCGTACAAAAATCTCTAGAAATTGATAGGTACCAAACGCACCTTTCCCGAAAAACGTTGGAAAATAAGATCCCCAAAAATACACTTAAAATTGAGGTAGCGATTTCGCTAAAGAATCGGGCCATTGCCAGGCCAAGATTGATTTTTGGTGAAAATTTCAACAATGCAGGTTTTTATAGTTTCGTCAGAAAAGTGTTGACGGCGACGGACAGAAATTTTTCATTTTATATTCGGATTCTACTTCTCTGAAACGAAAACTATCAAATATTGAGAGAAGGGGTTAGAAAAAATTTTTCTCGGGCGACTACAATGATTCATTACTGAACAATTAACCAAAATCAATGTATAAGAAATAATGGAGATCCTGAACACCGACCGGAGAAAATAGGGATTTATTAAAACTAATCGTTGAGAGGTAATCTAAGGCTACATCGCATTGCGTCTTACTCGCCGAAAGAGTTTTACTTCAATGATAAATCCTTCTCCATTTGGTATAATTCTTGAAGGATTTGTTCAAGCTGGGCTTCCCTTTTAGTGTCGGGCGATGAATAATGCGAAGGCACGCGTATATGTTTCGCCTGGAAGACGCTACCCGCTGACGAAGAATACGAATACGAATAAGAATAGACGGGCGGCGTCGGGGTTGAGGAAAAGGCGGCTGAGGTGGAGCCGAAGCAACGATGGCGGTTTTCCACTTCGACTTCAGAAGCGCGAGCTTTTCTGATGCCCCTGCTTTTGGCAATGGAACCGATGGAATTCAGCCCTTCCGAAGGCGTTGAAGAGTCTTCTATTGTGAACCCGGCCGTGATGTATTCCTCGAGCCCTGCGCCCAACATCGCGGCCACCATTATGTCCTCAGTGTTGTAGACTCGTTTATATGCAACCTTCAGCGCCGATTTTTGGTGAGCCGACGCCATTTCTGTTGAGCGGTAGATTGTTCAAAGCTGGAATAAACGTGGAATACCGTCAAATCTCGCTCGAAAAGAGAATAGTTAACACGTTCAGCAGCTTAATCGCTCGAAATTTGAAGCAAAAACGCTGCAAATGATCGTACGGTGGTTTATTATTCCTTCAGAGATAATGTGTCCTAACATTTGTGGACGTTTACACCTAACAGATTGGTTACCATAAGGGAAAACTCTTCAGCAACTGTTGTGATTTTAATAATTTTTTTCTCAATTTTCAAATTAAAAGCTAAATTTTTCGCCTAACGGTATAGTTGATGAGAATGTAGACGAGCATTCTAAAGAGTATAGAACGATTTTTATAGCTCCAAGAACTCCCGAGTTATACCCTCATGCCCAATTTGTGAAAATCTCCAAAATTTTACACAAGTGCTAAGATAATTCGAGAACCAATAAAGCTATCGACCCCGCGATGGTCTCATTCGATTCAGCGTCGAAAAATTTATAGCAATTGATACCAAAAAAACAAATTTTTCTGAAAACGTCAAAAAATACGAATTTTCTCTTCCGCAAAAAAAATACTCTTAAAATTGAGGCAGCAATTCGGTTGAAGAATTGAGCCATTTTTAGGCCAAAATTGATCTTTGGTAAAATTTCAAGAATTTAGCTATTATGGGTAGTTTTGTCAGAAAAAGTGTTGACGGCATTCGGACGGAATGTTTTTATTGGATATTCGGATACTATATGCCTTGAAACGTAAAACAACACATTTTGAGTGCGGTTATAATATTTTTTCTCGGGTGATTACATTGGTTTATTATTTAATAATAAACCACAATCCTAAAGGTATTATCAAAATTCTGTTTCATACAAACCCTCAGACACGCGAATGTCTAAATTATACTGCGATACTTACCTAACATGCGAAGATTGCCAAACTGAAAGGCCCAGCGACAAAATTATGTTTAAAAAATATACTTAGGTGCGACAATAAAAATGGCGGGAGCAAGTTCTGTTTTACCTAATACAGCACTACAGGATTAGGTAAAAAAAAATATATAACTACATTGTGCGTCTCCAGGCAACACTTCCATGAGCCCACTGATTTTGAATGACGACTAGAGAGAGCACTTAGAAGAATGAATGAATGATTCTAAAAAATTTAACAAAAACTGTTCAACTGAAAAATATTCATATCGTGCGAAAAAAATAACTAGATACATGAAATAATTTAAAAAATATATTTTTTTAAAGTGATATAAAAAAGGAAAAGAAATAAACTATCTAGATGAAAAGTACTGCGGGGAGGAACTAAAATCTGCATCACACTAAGTAGATTATACTTAATTTAATTTCAGATCATCTGAGATATTTACAGGTTTGTATGTTTAGGTAAATATCAGGAAGTACTTAGTAAACATAATAAAATAGTACTCAAGATTTTATTTAACCGAATTTTCTATAAAATTGATACAACCTCGATAGAAATGGGTATCCATAGTCAACTTGAACATCGATTTTTTGTTTCTCACGTGTTGTGTCGCATCATGAATACCCCATATTAAAATTGAACATTCATCAATTAATTTCAGTTGAGTAAATTGTAAAAATTAATATCAGTGTAACGTTATAATAATAACAAGAAAACCATTAAAACGTTAATTGCAACTAAACAGGTACCTTGGTAGCAAAATCTCACTCGGACACGATTGAAAAACAAATTCGCCTTTCCTTTTCGTCACAGGGATAGTCGCAGTATACATTCAATGACTAAACAATTGGGAACCTACATAAATTGCCCCTAGCTGCAAGGAAAGGAACTTCTTAAACTGCTCACACGCTGTTCTTAGGCATGCCACCCTTAAAAAAAATGATAAAAAATAAATAATAAAATTGATAAGGTAATACATGAATAAAAATATAACAAAAACAGAATACCTGAGAAACGACATTGATATGAGTGCTACATTTTGCGTTTCATCATCTTGATTTACATTTTGTGCTTTCGTGTGCTCAGTTTAAGGCGATCCTGACACGTTAGGTAACAAAGAAGCGGGGAATATTAAAAGCAAACTTCATTTTCATCAAAATGGTAAGAATGACGTGGAAATTGTGAACGTTGGTTGGTTGAAACGAAAGGAGTAAAGCAGGGATCATGGGCCAACTGATTGACTAAAACGAGACGGTGAGCATTGTTCTTACCGCAATCAATAACTTTCATAAAAGATTTTCTAATGTTGACGGAGAAAGAATAGGCACTCTGGATAATGAGCAATAAATTCCCCAAATATCATAATCTCAACACTATTTTCCTAATCAAACGATAAATTACTTCTAGTTTGGCAGCGCCTAAAGGCCCTCACATGTTTTGCTGAACGCATCACAAACGCAAGTAAATCCAGCTATAGAAGCAATCGCACTAGGCACAAGACAACCAATTAGCGCGGTCAAGTTATAAAGTAAATAAATTTTCTCAATTTGCTAACATGCTTGACATGCAGTTTACTATGTCAAAGCTGCACTTGATTACATTTTTGTCCTAATAAGTCAACCCGAGGCACTCGAAACTCCTTTATGTGTTTCATTTGCAAGAATCCAAATCTGATTGGCGAGGATCGTGAAATTTATAAAAGATTTAAGTTTACCAGCGTTAGGTTATCACAATTACACCAAATCACCAATCCCCCCGAGGGCTCCCCCCCCCCCCCCCGAGGGCCCCTCGAGGCCCTCTGTCAAACGGGTTGATGCATTTTGCAGCAATGCGTTCGGCCTTCTGATAGGCAGTCGAAATATTGAAATGGAACGCTTCCGATTACTCTCATTAAATGTTTCCCGCGCTGTAACTCATTGAGAAAATGGCGTACCCAAACTTCTTTCTCGATTGATCTGACCTAAGCACGATTTGAGCCTAGCCTAGCAATCAGAGAATGATCATCAATCCTTCTATCTTTCCTTCGATATCTAATCCCTTGACGGCAATCTTCAACTCTACTGGTATTTTATTATTAGTTTTTTCATTCTCACAACATTCCAAAGTTAAATATGGAACGGCACAAGTTGGACTCGGAAAAATCAAAATACGTAACAATAAACTGCCTTGGACCGAAAATTTTTCGGGTGAACTCAACAGTATAAAAATAACTATTCGATGCTCGAGATCCAGCTTCCTAGTTTGACCAGCTAGGCCCCATTTCATTATTCCCATCTTTAGAAATTATTACCCGCATTCATAAAATAACAATTCACTGTAACGATTCTTCATCCAACCTAATAACCTTAATACACAGCATGCAAAACAAAATTTGAAAACGTTGAACACAAAACATTTCCAATTCATCAGCAACAGTTCCCGAGCATTAATTGTATTCGGCAAGCTTGGATTCTCGACAAATAAAAATTTTATAACCCGAAATTCGAGGGATGCTATACAAAGAAAAAGGTGAACATCGAAAACATCTAAAACTTAATAAGTCACTTTTAAAGCTACAGCGATCAAAAAGCGATTACCAACCGTTTGTAACAAATGGACATCACATTCTGACAATTAACAAGTCTTGAGTGTTTCATTCGCGACTAATTTATTGTAAATAGATTAAAGACGTTAATTTAGAATCACGCCTGGTTGGCTTCATCGAGCGCAAGTTCTTCCATTCGACACTTGACAGCCATTTGGACAACTTCAAGATTCGCAAAGTCAAGTTCTTTCACTAGGCACAAGACGGCGTTCAAAACGTTGGTTCTCTGGAAAAAATAAATTTCATTGTCAAAATAAAATATAAAATAAATGTCCATGGTCACCTGACGTTGACACATCTATTCACTCTTTTCAGCCAGTGCCTAATCAAGTAACTCCTGCAACCCTTGTGATTTTCACGTTATTCTCCAAAGTGTCCAGAATATTCTTAAAGCTGGCTAACTCTTTCTAATGATAATTCAAAAAGAACCATTGGCAACCATTGGAACTTGTTGATTGTTGATTATTTGTGATACCAAAAACCTATTTTCAATAAATGCTTTTTTTTAAGGACTCGAACACAATAATGTAACCTCCTTCAAAATTATGTCTAAGAATTATAGAATGGGGTCACGGGTCTCCAATAACAATTAATATATGATGCGCTGATTTCAGAGAATGCCAATTAATTAATCACCAATCATATTTACATACTCTTTCATTCGATGGCCGTTTAAGATGAGGTTGTATACAGCAAGCAGAACCAGCGTAATTTCTTCGTTTCCATTCGTTCGCCCCGTAACCAGAGCCGTAATCGTCAGATTGGACATTCGGTTGCTGCAGGAGAATAAAGATAGTCAGTCATGTTATGCTCGAAAAATTTATAATTCCTCTCAAACAATAAGTCAAAGTAGCCTCAAACTTATTTCACCTTTTCTCAAAGAAAAAAATTAAGCCATACAATTTTTAACGACTTTCCTTTTCACCTCTCAATTGCCCTAGAATAATCACTTTTGGAAAGCTCATGCTGAGTACTTTTAACTACAAGAATATTCATATTTTTTTCTCGACCTGGTTACGAATGGTTCTCTCAAAACCTCAAAAATGTGAAAAATCGTATCACGTTTTTCGTTACACTTTCTTCTCTACACGCCGTACCAGAATACGGAACCGAAATTTGAACTAGGCTCTTATAAGCAGATTAATTATAAACAAAATGTCCTCAAAAACAAAGGAATTGAGCGATTTTTCTAGAAGTTAAAAGCTCGCAAAGTCAAAAATGTTCGCGAAAATCACGTTCTCTGGCATTTCTCCAGATCAAAGATTGTAACTACTGGATGGATTTAAAAGAAAAAATACGGGACCTACCCAGATAGATTACCCTTCTCGTACAAGAAAAAAAAAAACAACCCGATCGGCCTTGCAGAAGCTTAACGCCAGCGGACAACACATTAAAAAAAAAATATATAGAACTTTTGAAAAATAAAATAAGAAACCCGCAAGTCAACCATAGTAACCTCCTCCTTTGGAAGTCGGTTAAAAATTAGTGTAATTGATTCCTAAAGAATCTTTCTACGTAAATGTAAGTTGAGGTCTTACAGTGCGACTCCGCGGGATCTGAGGCGGATGAACGTTTCTCTGAGCGATTATTTCTGGTCGTTCATCGTACTGGAAAAATATCGAAATTAATAAAGGAAAACATTTTAATGATAAACTTGTTAGGAATTAGTTTTCTTCTCGGAAAAATTCATTTTGTGAAATTAGAAACCGTAATACGGGCAATACACTTACAAGGTTATGTTGGGAAGTGTAAGTACGAGGGCCGGAGTCAATCACAGGTTCAGCATAGTGGTTGTTCTCATTGTGGCCATTTTCCTGAAACAAATAGTCTATGAAGAACGGCAATAAAAAAAAATTCAACACGAAAAATTCAAGATGCAGTAATGCGGAAGATTAGAATTGAAATGTGTGTGAGTTTGTCATGAGCGTGTTAATTGCTAACAACTGAACTCTTGAATCGCCATTCTTTCATACCAAAAAGTGGTAACTCACTAATGTTGATTTTAGAGTAAATTCAGCCTGAAAAAACCCTTGTATCAATTGAGCAAGTAAAAATTAAAAGAAGGCAAGACGTTCAACTCGTTAACGAAAGAAGAATAAATCAGAAAACACAACCTAGCATTAAAATAAATTCAGAGCCATGCTAAGAATGTTATGAACACTTCAAAAGTATATTGTTAATAGGCTGGAACGAAAATGAAGCATTCAGCACGAATATAATCAATAAATCAAACGTACAAGCAATCTAAAAATATTCTAACGAATTGAAATGAAGGAATTTCGTCAACAAATCGAACACCACAAACTTGTTAGTTAGAGGTTTATAAAATTTGGGAAAACATTAAACAAAATAGATAAAAAGCGTATGGAAATACAGGATTAGGTACTAGGTATTCCTCATCACGAGCCCTGTAGATTGAAAAATGCGCTACGTTGTCCTATTTAAGAAAATAAGGTGCATCTAATATTCCTATGTGAATAGATAATGTTTGAGTAGTCGTAAATAGTCAATACCAGTATCACTTACTTCATTGAGATCTCTTTCTCTTTCCTTATAGTACCTGTGCAGGAAGAACTTCGTTATACTATAGATTTGATAGATTTTCGATCGATATTCAACATTACATCAATTCCATAAATATTGCACTTGAAAAATTGAACTTGCATGGGAAAATAAATTCGGTTTTTTAGGCCGAATTTCGATTCTAATGCTTTCAAATGATACTGTCGTTGTTGATAGTAAATGAGTAAGACAAATATGTAAGTAAATAATCACCCGACCAAACGAAAGCGGTATAATATAGCATTCATATCGTTGTATTGGGAACGTTCTCCCTACTTGAATTTTCAAGAATGTTCATCTCGTTATTTTTTGGCACTAATATTTTTATTTCTTTTTCAACTGATTTAATAATAATTTTAAAACCAACAAACCAAATTCGGGCTTTTTTCAAGGAAATATAATTTTTTATTCATATTTCTCATTTTACTCCTTCGCTGGAGCCGATTTTTCGGTAGAGATTTTTCAAAAGCCTACCTATGAGTTGAAAAAGCTATATTAAATTCAGCAAGAGCTTTCAATTTCAATATAGTTCTACTCATTCCCATCATCATGACGGTTGAAATGCAGAAAACTCGTTTACGTAGTGAGCAACAACTGAAGAAATGCAATATTTCTTCCAATCTTAAATCAAAATGCGACAAGCGAAAGAACAATATTCTAATCATATGCAACTCTATTTGACACCAGGTAGTAGAATGCTCCTAGAATGCTATTTCATGCTCAATAGGTCCAACCAGTAGCCACAAAAATGTAACCCCATCCAACTAAGGTAAATGTTTGGCTAAATGCAAATGGCTCGAGCAGCAAAAAAACACTTACTGAGTTTGAGGTTCAGAGAAATGTGTGGTGTGGTTATTTTCAACAGCTTCGTCCCGAACAAGATCCTGACGAATAGGTTACGATAAATATATTATGAATTGTCATTGAAAGCTTAAAAATAGGTGCTCAACCATATAGGCTGCAAGAATAATATGGTAAGCGCATAATTATATACAATGCCTCATAGCATAAAATCGTTTTAAACGATTGAAACGATAGAATAATCATCAGCAATCAAATGCAACTTATCCTTCATTGTGTAAAAAAAAGCTTCCCGTTAGCAAAAAATTTTAACAACGTGAAAGAGAGTCTTAATGTCCTCGCACTTTTTGTAATTTCGAATTTCCGTATTTAAAGAGCTTCATTTTCGGTCAAGTTAGCACATGCAAGGTATATATGTGGTCGAGAGAAACTAGTCAATAATTGATTAGTACAACGTTAAGGTTTGTTTAGCATTGAGAACAATGGATCGAGTAAATTTCAACTAAAGGCAATCACCTGTTGAGTTCGGTCATATTCTCGGTCGTAGGGTTCTTCTTCTGGGTCGGAATAATATTCCTAAAATTTCCAACGTGCGAGATGAGTGAAATTTGTACAAGGTGATAATTTACACTAATTCAAAATTGTTCATCTAAAGTGCGATTCTATTCTATGGGAAAATTTAATCTTACACTGGAATACTCCGAGTGCTCGAGGGGAAAAGTAATGCAACAGGTGCGCTCGTGGAAACTTCAAGGCCAGAATAGTTAATTCGACAGAAAAAGCTTTTTTACGAATAAAGTAAATTATAAAAGTACCTTCTTACATTCCTATCTCGAACACTCGGAGATTCCGAACCCGACTAACATCATCAACACTTTTTTCTTTTTAATTCTGTACAAATTATTTAACTCAATAATAGTTTCATAGTATCGTCACGTTTTCAATAGCTTCGCTTGGGGACGTGTCATAAAACCACGAGGAATCATGTGAACACTGGATAATGTTATTGACAGATACTAATAGACATATCATGCTAACCATAAACATAACAACGAATAATGACATAAATCCCTCAACGTGTAGAACAGAAACAAAGGGAAAAGTAATTAAGTTCGGATAGCTCACTCGTTCATCAGACGGATTGAGTGTGAGAGTTCGGCCAAATCTGAGAGCGTTGTCAAATTCACCTTGTTCGACGAGCGCATTGTCAAGTTTTTCCAGTTTTGGAAGAGCTTTGAGTACAGCTAAACGGTATCTGTAAAATAAAATGTTACTTCATTTTAAAGTGTAACGGGTCAACGATTAATTTAATTTAACCAATGGTTTATCTTTATTTTATTTATTTATTTTTTCTGTCGCTATTGAGTCCAGCTTTGGATTAACATGTTAAATATGCCACAACTGGCCAGAAACATATATACTTTGTAAATTGAGCTATTGCTCGTGTTGTGCAAACAAATAAATAAGGGTAGCACCTCTAAGAGGACAAAATTGTAGGAAATCTACCCAGCTGGAGGAAAAAATACGTCTAAAAACTGAATCGAAGCACAAATTTTGACATTTTTTGCAAGCCAAATCTCTTTATATTCTTTCATTATAAACATTTTCATTTTTTCAAACGTACCCTTCTTCGTTGGCACAAGGGTTGTCTCCAAGCCAAAGGTTCCGCAGATGGGGCAAATCCTTGAGGTAGCACACCTCGTTCAAGTCTTTAATGTTGTTCTTACGAACAAATAAGTCTTGCAATTTGGTGCAGTACTGAATGTCCTCTAATGTTTCAATGTTGTTGACGCTAAAACAAAAATCCGATCGGCCTTTGAAAGATATTAATACGTTAAAAACTGTTTTGAGGGAAACAGCACCTAATGGAACAAAGGACGAGTAGAATTAGACCACTTAAAATCGTTGATAATACCTACGACTTGAAAGTGAAGCTCATCGATCATAAAATTGATAGGACAGTTCCTTTTGACCTTTGGTTTTCGCTCTTCGTATTTATTTACATATTTACGTAGTAAAATAGTATTTGGGGACCAGCTGCGACTCGTTTTCTGTTTCTTTCATTTTGCGCCGAGCACTTTCGCCCCTTCGGGCCTAACCAGTATTTGTAAAACTATTTGTTCTACAGTCTTGCAGTTGTTTTTTTAATTTTTTTAATTTATTTGCTTTTTATTTTTTATTATTTTTTTTATAGCCTGATTAACAAAAACGTTCTTGCAAAATGTTTCTTCTTTTTAAAAACAAAATTGTTAAGGTATTTTTTATTGATAATTTAGATAAGCTCTAACTCGAGGGACGAAGGTTCAGAGCAGCTAGTAAATAAAGCAGATAGTGGAGCGAAAAAATGAAAATAATGGAATGTGAAATAAGGCGACTATGAATAAGTAAAAATCTCCGGTTATGAAAGAAATACGCCATTCGATTGAATGGTCATAACGCCCGGATATGAAATTGTGCAGAATGTTATTAGGTGCGGCCTTGTCGTCGGATATCGATTTGCGGCCGCGTCAGTTTTATACAAAAACACAAGGTCACAACGAGAGCAAAGGAATAGAATGGTCGCAGCCGTAATTGTAGGTCTGCGGTCTGTGGGACCGCCGCCCATCACCGCTCCCATCTTCACACATATCATCAAACGCGTCATCTCGAATTGCTCAAAGGGGAATGCGTCAGTCGGTGTTTTTTCTCTTTTCTTCAGTTTCCAAGCCACCCGTACACAAATAATAGCTTTTAGGCTGAGATTGTTCCATTAAATTTTCGGAATTTCAGGAAAACACAGAAATTTCCTAGACATTTTGCCATTGCTAGGGTGTAGTCGCTAGATAGTAGAAAAGGTTGTCGGAGGCCGTTGACTTTACAGGCGCTTTAATAATCAGGAAAGCTAAGATTACACCTTACTGACAGCGATGCGTTCGCATTCGAAGGCGAAAGCGAGTCAGAGGGAGCGAACCGCGTCGAGCCTAGGAACGAAAGTCGAAGTGAAGATTCCGTAGCCGAAATGAGGACTTGGCGGGCCAACTTGGGGAAAAAAAGGAAAAAACGACGACCTCATAGATAACAGACGAAATAGCCGAATCTCTCCTCTACTAGCGTAGAATTGTTTCTTTCATAAATTCAACAGAGCAAAAAAGGGATTTTCTGAGAAAAAATAAATATCGCGGTTCAACCGGACCAAAAAATCTGTTCGAAATTCAATAGTAGAATAATTACAGTAATTTTGTAAAGATGATGGTAAAGTTATAGGATGCAAATCGTCATTATAATGGTGAAATCGAGGTTAGAGAGGTTCAGTCACAAAACATTGATCTAAATGTAGAAATCGTTGATTTTTCACGTCAGTAAAACGTTCCCCAATTCGTCCAGTATCTAAAGGCAAAGTGATCGATGAATGAGGGAGGAGTTCTATTTTAATATTTCAAAACGGAACTTTCCCATAGGATAGTCGGACATCAGTTTTCGTCAAAGAATCAATATTCATCGAAACGGCCCTTACTTACAGCTACTTTCGTTTCCTTCCTAAGAATAATGTTGAGTGAGAAAACCCATAAATAGAAGTTAGATATTAATTATGTATGTATAGGCTATATTAGAACATCGCGAGTTCTTAAATAGCGCATAAATATCTCTGCAGTTGTCCTCATGCGGTTTCATACTCATTAATTTTGAGGAGAGTGATTTTTTATAAAATCGATTCATAGCACGGAAGGCAACATAATTAACGCGAATCGGGACAAAGACTTTCATATTTTCTCTTGACCTCGAAACTAGACCTCGAGATGAAATTATGTTTGAACTCAACATTGAACACCCTATTGGCAAATATTTGCGCCATTTCAACAATCACGCGATGGCGTTGGAGAGCAAATGCTCAATTTCTACATTCTGGTAAGGAAAATTAAACCTCTGGCGACAACAGTGAAATATTTTTTAACCTCACGCTTCGTATAATTATGCCTGGCCATTTTTAGTACATTTAAAGCACTGCCTTCTCTATTGCGGAGGCTATTTTATGATTAATTATGCAATAAATCCGATTCGAAATCTTCACCCTCATCTTCCGAATTTTCCTAGTCGTGATTACATTATTAAAACCTTTGCCAAGTTCATCAATTAAAATGAATTTATAAAATATGCCGAAGATCTAATTCACTTCATCTCTCTTAAATAATATACCTTTTTCATATTTTTTATATTTTCAATTAGAAACAAAATTATTCCACATTGCTGTGCTTTATAGAGAAGAAAACAACGCGACTACTAGCCGTGCTTGTTCGAGAAGTGACCATTCAACTATTTCACCTTGGATTGTAGCAAGAATGAAGAAGAACGAAGGTTGATCGGTCCAGGGAGTCTAGCACGAGTCTTTCGCTTTCACTCTTCGCAGTTTCTACGCTTGCAACAGCGCAGAAACGGTTCTGCGAGCAGG
This sequence comes from Tupiocoris notatus, assembly GCA_037159825.1. Taxonomy (NCBI): domain Eukaryota; kingdom Metazoa; phylum Arthropoda; class Insecta; order Hemiptera; family Miridae; genus Tupiocoris; species Tupiocoris notatus. Next base: position 215,158 of record JASJUZ010000148.1, on the reverse strand, counting down.
CTAGAGATAACGAAAAGATTTGAGAGAGGAAATTTTCTACAAAAGAATAACTAAAACCGATTTCAAATAATCTAAGGAATCTGAATACGTGTAGTAGTATTCACGAGGGAAAAATATCATAAACAATACCAGAAAAGATGATAATACGGCAGATTCATGCCGAAACGTCAGGAAATGATAGTGCGAGTGGTTTATGATCGTACAATGGTTACCTACATTAATTATAATTTTCCATACAATTTAAGTAGACCATCTACTTGTGATGGTAACACTTGTGAACGTTACCACCTAACAACAGATTGGTAACTATAAAGGGAAACTCCGTAGCAGCTATGGTAATTTGAGTAATTTTTATTTTTCTTAATTTCGGCCAGACGTCAGAGTTTTTCATAGCTAACAGTAGCTAACACTAATTTCTGAAAAATACAAAACGTAACAAAAATTTATCAATCTAAAACATTGAGATTTTTCAAAATAAAAATTCGTACCAAGCAATTAATTTTTATTCCATTGAATAATTTATCCTACGATTCCCCAATATAATTATATGTACTCACGACAACCTTTAACATAACAAGTACGTTACGAAATGCACAGAAAAATTATGCACTATAAATTGAAACAATGAAATTCAATATGGTCAGGAATAGAGATTGGCCATTAAACTTGGTTTTGGCACGACTCTGTGTCACGAAAGAGAAATGACCAAGCCTCCCTCACAGCAGAGACTGCAATATTTCAATGTCAATCGATTCACGCTAGAACGCATTGTACACAAACAACGGTTGCAATCAATATTTAGTCAACCTCAAGGTTTTCGCGAGAACCGGTTCACAAAAAAATATAAATGGCCTATTATTTTTTCAAGGACGGTGCGCTCGATTCAATGATGCTTTCCATTAATGGCCGAAGGAATGTTGGTTTCCAAGTCATTAATTTATCAGCAACACTTCGAAAGTTCCATGTACCGAGCTTTATAGCCGGTCGACAAATTACGGCGCGGCAGAAATGAAATGAACTAACGATGAATGGAGCGATTCAATTCATCTCGCAAGAAAAAGTTTACCCACTCAAGCTCTGCAACTTCTAAAAATTTTCCTCAGTTCATGAAGTAGGATATTTAATCTATATTATGAATACCTTCGCCCTATTGCCATTTTTTTTTTCTTTTTTTGCATCCAAGCTCCGTCTATTAGAAGAAATCTATGAATATAAAACCAAGTTATTTTTTAAGGACATCATACAATTTTGTTTGCTAAATTCAATTGGGTAGTGTACTTAAATTCGGAGACACACTTGTGTGAAGAGCCAGTTCAACAGAGACAAGTGGAACGATCGGATATTGATACACCCGGCGAATCAAGTTGATTTATTTTCGTCGACCACTGCTAAAAGTATTGCGCTCGTCAATGTTCACGACCAAGCCTTATCAACACTTCTCAAAACGAGTAGTTAGCAAATTAAAGAATTTCATGTCTCGAAGATAATACCAATTTTATTTCACATCTTAAAAATGTGCGTTTTTGGTTTATTATTAAAAAATGGAATTGTAACCGCCCAAGAAAAAACAAAACATTTCTAACCCCCTCAAAATTTGATGTTTTACGTTTCTAGGCATGTAGAATGCGAATTTCCAATAATAAAAAAAATTCTATCCGTACATTTCTGATGAAATTATAACAGCTAAATTCTTGACATTTACACAAAAAATCAATATTTTCCTAGCAACGCTTGAAAGCCCAATTCTGAGCTCAATTCTTAAACCACATCGCTATCTCCATTCTCAGGGTATTTTTAAGAGGTTTTGAAGGGGGGAAATCCCTTTATACAAAAGTGTATTTAGTACCAATTGCTATTAATTTTTGAACGCTAAATCGAATTAGACCATCGCGGGGTCGATAGCTTTATTGGTTCTCGAGTTATCGCTGTTTTGTGTAAAATTTTGGAGATTTTCACAAATTGGACATGAGGGTTCTTGGAGCTATAAAAATCGTTCATACTCGTTAGAATGCTCGTCTAACCCTCTTACCGTTAGTTTGAAAATTTTAGCTAATTTAGTTCATTTGAAAATTTATCTTTTAATTTTAAAATTAAGAAAAATAAACAAGATTAAAATCACAACAGTGGCTACGGAGTTTTCCCTTATGGTTATCAATCTGTTGTTAGGAGGAATCGTCCACAAATCGATGGTCTCCCTAAATCATTATTTAAGCGAAGGAATAATAAACCACACTACGAGCATTGAGCATTTGCAGCGTTTTTCTTTCAATTGTTCGTTCCATGGAACTTAAAACACCGGAAAGAATTTCTTAGCTTCCTTTCAAAATAAAATCAGACAAAAAAAAAACCCCCCCAAGGAAACGATTGAATCGATAGCACCTAAGTAGCGCATCTTGCTGTATTTGAAATTGTGCACCGGCGGAGACAGGAAAACGTTACATACTTATAGCGGGTCAGCATGCGAGCGTATCGAAGCGGAACGATACAAGAGGCGGAAACTGCTTGCCAGGGGTGCAACAGTCACGAGAAAATATCTAACCTAGTTAAGTAGGATAGCTCTACGATCAGAAGGCATAAATATACAGACAGAGATTATTACACGAACGAGAAGGGAAATTTCGAAATCAATAATCATCAATCTAGAAGCTGAAGGTCGAAGGGGGGATGAGGCGACTATTTCTACACAATTTTTATTTATCGTCGAGAGGTATTTTCGCCCCTTCGGACATCGTCAAGGCACTAAGTAGACACATGGGTTACATATGGTTTGATGCCTTTTTTTCAACCTTCGGCTAAAAATAGTCTTAGAAAATCACAGTTGAACTAAAATTAGATGAAATTAAAATAAGAATTGGAACGAAATAAAATTTAAAAAAGTTGCAAATGATTTTACAATGGTTAATTATTCCTTCGCTACAATAATCATTTAAAAAGACTATCCATTTCCGATAGTAATTATTCTGAACATGTGTGAACGTTCCAACCGAAAAACAGATTGATAACTATAGAGAAAAACTCCGTAGCAACTATTGTAATTTTATTCATTTTTATTTTCTCAATTTCCAAATTAAAAGCTAAAATTTTTGCCTAACGGTACAGGCAGGAGAGGTGTTGACGACGATTCCGACGAGCATAGAACGATTTTTATAGCTCTAAGAACTCTCGACTCAGAACTCTCATGTCAAACTCAAATTCGACACAAAAGCTGCGATAAGTTGAGACCAATAAAGCTATCCGACCCCCGCGATGGTCTCATTCGATTCAGCGTCAAAAAATCTATCGAAATTGATGGTTGATTTAAGAAAAAACACCTCTTTTTGGAAAACGTTGGAAGATACGAACCCCCCTCCCCAAATACACTCGAAATTGAGGTAGCGATTTGGCGAAAGAGTTGAGCCAATGACAGGCTAAGATTGATTTTTGGTGAAAATTTTAGGATTTAGCTTGCGTAGTTTCATGAGAAAAGTATTGACGGCGTACAGCGGGCGAACAGAATTTTTTATTCATATTCGGATTCGGCCAACTCTCTGAATTCTAAATGCCTTGAAACGTAAAACCTCAAGTTTTGAGGGGTTAGCGATTTTGTTCTTGGGTGATTACAATGGTTTATTATTGAATAATAACCAAAATCAGAAAAAAGGAAACATCTCGTGATATAGACGTTATAAAAATAAAATGCGGCACAAAATCCCCACAAACTCGAACAAGATCATCATGATTGCTACAGGACATCGCTATACGCAGCTTATTATGCGAAAGTTGATGAAAAACCGAGGAAAAGCGAGCGAGAATTCCGGTCGATCCCGGTAGATGGCCCGTACCAACGTGGAATCCACCGTAGCAAAAAGCTAACGACCTCATCACAAAAGGACGGCAACCGTCGTCAGTCGAGAGAGATGAGAAGAGCGACGGGACGACTCATGCGAATCGCGAGGAACTGATCATTAGGCAGCCGGAACACAATTTTCTCCCACGCCATGAGACGAAAGTGGACAACGATTATCTAAAGACGAGTCACTCTACGCTGCGGATCGTTTCTCGCAAGTTTTAGCATACGAACACACACGTCCGATTGTATATTTTTATTTCAATTCAAATTGAAAATAGCCCCAAACGTATCACTCTGCCAAGCCGCATCATGCAAGAATTTTCACAGGGGACCTGTGCATTGATGTTAGTAATTAAAAGAGGACCTTAGGCACACAGAAAACATGAAACCGTCTCAATATAATAGTAGAATTTCTTCTTCTTATACAGAATTATAGAGACTGTACATTGCACATTGCTAAGGATGCCGTCCAAGTCGAATTGATGGTATCTTGAGGCCACGTTTCAACAATCTCCGAATTTAAGCAATTTCGGGCCATCGGGGCTTCGATCCAATTATCAGATAAATCATTAGTTCAACAGTACATTGAAATGGTTCACAACTTTCGTCGAAGAAAAGTTCGTGACGCGTCTATCTCAACTAATAACAGATTAGATTATAATGAATCGTAAACGGGAGAAAGTTCGAAACGCTTTTGACTGCAAGAAACCCATCATCACCGGTACAAACGAAACGATTTAAACACAATCACAAATTCAACAGAACGGTAAATAATAGGAGAAAAATCAAAGCTGCAGATTTTCATATCATCAATTGAATCTGTTCAGAAAAGAAAATTTATCACCTAAACCTGATATAAAATCGTCAAAAAATTCAATTGACTTAAAAAATATTTACATTAAAAAAATATAAAAAATTCAAAAGCTGTACCTGTAATTTCCATGAAAATTATGGGTATATATTTGGAGAAGACATGGGCCAAAACAGCAGCAATTAATGACACCCGGGGGTTTTTAGCGGTGGTAGCAACGCGATACCATCATAACTGATCGCATACTCCCATTTAATCAACAAAGGCTATCGTGATGTATTAGCCTAATTGATCGAAGATGAAGTAGAAAACCCAAGCAAGACAATCTAGCGTCCGTTCCCACGCAGGAAAAATAAAATAAAACTAACGATCTCTAATCATCGGAGCATCTGGTAGAATTATTAAAAGAAAATAAGGTAGTCAACGACGGTAGACAATAAAACTCGATGAGAACGGAATGGCCAGAGGTTTGCTCAGGTAGAAGGGATAAGCCATCTAATATAGGTTAGTAAGGAACACGTGGGAGAGACCTTAGCCGACGCCTACAGGCGTTTCCGAACCCACAGTATACCAAAAGTTGAAACTGATTCTCCCACAACATAAATAACGTGACTCAACCGCTGCAATGCCCACTGGTCTCTTTCGCAACATCCTATGCAGAAGGAGTCGTGAGAAGGCGAAACAACACTACTAGTAATGCTGCAGAACATTAAAAACGGAAATCGAATACGATGAGGGTGTTCGGGTTCTAAAAAATGGAAAACCCATTTTCTTTCACTTCCAAGCGTAATATTGCCAATCTATGAACACCAAGGAAAGAGCATATCTCACGGTTATTTCACCAATTACCAATAGAATGATTTTGATTTATTTATCATCAAATCGTTTTAATCATCAATTCATGAATAAATTGGATGACGCCTTGTAGGAATGCATAAGTTATTTTTTGCTACGTTAATCTCAAAGCAAAAGGTCGAAATAACGATTTTAAAAAAATGATGATGCCTACAATGCAACGCAAGTAGTTCTAGAAAGGCTGATTAAAAACTGAAAAACATATTCTACTAGAAGAAAAACATCCTGAAGAGACCCATAAAAGCGAAAACGCTCAATGAAAATAATTGTCAAGGATATGCGTCAATTTTTTATTTCGTCCTCACTTCAAGATACTATACGAAGAGTTTTATAGACTGATTTTAAGTCTTTATGGTTGGGCAGTTGAATTTAATCGATAATCAAGATACGAGTACTACTTTAACATATTCCAACTAAAGATCGGAGTTTTCAATTAGATTTGACTCCACTTAAATGAGAATCCAAGTTTTTTATCGAAACATTTTAGACCTTGATTGTTGAAAAATAATGTCTCTCAACCTATACAAATCAAAACCGAAAAAATTTAGCCCAAATGCGCAGCGTGTTATTCAAAATCAAAAAAACTAGTTTTGCCCATTAACTGCGAGAACATTTTCTGAAAATGTCATCGAGTTCGTGGAAATAAGACGGTTGTTGTCACTTTTTGACCACAGGATGATTAGGAATGTTCAAGTGTGTAAAATGTGGAGGGCAAACGCGTAACTTTTCGAATAAAGAAGGCGACAAGAATAAAATCAATCAGACTCATTCACGTGAGATCACAATCGCTCCAACTAAAGACGACCTTGCACCTCTCTACTCTTCCTACAGGTTCCTACTAAGCTCCAAACACCGCCCACAAATGACAAAGCTTGTCCTCGGGTAGGCCACCGGGAACGCTTAACATAATATGCCCACGCAGCATTTGAATGAATACAAACAATAAACGTTGAGACGCAAATAAATGAATGGAAAATACAGAGGAAAAAATCCCAATTTATCTATTCTACTTTCACTTAAAAAGAGTAAATGTATTGTGATGTGAATGTTGAATCTAACTGAGATCAACCTAGATTTCACATTGATCCTATTCTCAAATCCCTGAAAAAAACTACGAAGGTCAAAAACGAAAAATGCATCAAATTTATTTGTCAAGCCCTTTTCCTCGCGAGCCTATTCTTGCTTCGACCAATAATATCGAATCAATTTATTTCAAATCGAACCCATTATATAATGTGTCTTATAATTGAGAGTCGGCTACTCGGGATAGAATTGAAACCTTGCCAGGTCAAGCGTGATTGTTCGGATGGCCGAAAATATCTCACCCAAAGGGGACATTGACTATCAACGCTAGCTCTATTAGTTCCTTTACACGAAATAACAGAGAATTCTTATTCAGAACAAAAAAATTCCAGATGGTTGATTCAATGCTTCTATAAGAATCCAATGAACTATTTTAATTACATTTAAATTAGAAACTTCATCATATTGGTTCTATATTCAGGAGGAACGTAATTCAATAAAAATTACGGCGCACTAATAAAACTCATTTACAACTCGACCAAAAGATGGAACTATTTATAATCTATAAATGCACACGATTTTTAAAACTAAAAAAATATAATAAAAAAGGGGAAAAAAATGGAGAAGAGGTGTCTCGTTATTCTCCCCCTCAACCTGCAGAAAAAAATATATTATTTACCTCAAAGACAGCACTTGGACGTTGGTCATTCTTCGTAAAAGTTTGATGTCGCTCAGTTGGCTTCCCCTGGAAACAGAAGAAACTTGCTATTAGAATAGATTATCACGCAATAAATTGAAGATTGAAAAGCGCTGCAAATGATTATACAGTGGTTAATTATTCCTTTGCCATACAGTTGTGTTAACTATCCCGAACATTTGTGAACGTTTCCATCTAATAATAGATTGGAAACTACATTAGGAACCTCGTTAGCAACTATGGTAATTTAAATAATTTTTATTCTTTCCCTTATTTTTAATTTTTATTTTTCTCAATCATCTAATTAAAACGTAAATTATTCGCCTAAAACAATAGCTTAAGAGAGTGTTTGACGAGCATCGTACGAGTATAAACGTTTTTTACAGCTTTAGAATGCTTTGAGTCATGAACTTGTCACACTAAAGCTGCAGTACTCGAGAACCATTAAACCAGCGTCCAAAAATGAATATAAATTGACCCCAAACACAATTTCTGAAAAAAGTTGGAAAATACGAATTTTTTCCCCGTCAAAACCCCCACAAAATACCTTGAAACTGAGGTAGCTATTTAGTTAAATAATAAACCCATTGTCAGGCCAAGATTGATTTTAGGTGAAAATCTCAATAATGCAGCTTTCATATTGTCGTCAGAAAAGGGTTGACGGCGACCACAACAATTTTTTTCCGATATTTGGATTCTAATACCTACCAAACCATCATCAAATGTTGAGGAGGGTTAGAATTGTTTTCTTGAGCGATACAATGGTTTATCGTTGAATAATTAACCAAAATATAGGTAAAACCAACAAACATTCGAGTAAATTTCATTGGCTCAAAGGCCGTCAAACTTACCAACAATTGAGCTTCGTAATCGCGCTCAAATTATTGGTTTTGGTCCTCGCGAAAACCATTTCTTCGGTGAGCACTGTCATCGTCAACGATTTTGATCCGGTTAAATTCGATAAGTCGATGAAAATAATAAAATTAATAAAAACACTTCTTCTATACGGGTCGAAATTCGAGCAGATATGAAAGGCACGAAGGTGATTCCCTTCAAAAATTACAACTGCGAGCGGAGGAAATTTCGTGGAAACTCATTTCAAAATGTTGACGTCGCATAATCAACCGCGGTAACAGATATGAACAGCGAACACCGATTCGAGTTGAGGCGCGAGTTATCACTAGCAAACAGATGATAAAACAGAGATACATACGATTCGCGCATTCTACACGACAACAGACTCACGAATGATGTCCCGAATTCTTCATTTTCTTTTCCGCTACAGTTCAGTGCGGCCAGAATCACAATAACAAGTTCACATCTCCCTCTCCAAAGCTTTCCACTGCAGTTACCTTATCACGATGCGTGGAGGTGGAAAAACCAGAAGTGCCAACCGTATTGTCCCTCTCTGTGCGACGAATTTCCCACTTTTACACTATGTTGGACATTCGATAGTTTTTAAAAATTTCGATCGTTTCCTGTGATACCGCTTCAACCGATTTTTTTGGGTTGTTTTTACAATAATAAACCATTGTAATGGCTCGAGAAAAAGTCGATCTTAGTCTGCCAATGGCTCCATTCTTCAGCCCAATAGGTACCCCCAATTTTAAGGGTAATTTTGGAGCTTTATAGTGGAGAAAAGTCCTATTTTCCAACGTTATTTGAAAAAGGTGTATATTTGGTATTAATTTCTATAGTTTACGGACGCTGAATTGAATGAAACCATCGTGGGTTTGATAGATTGAAAGGCTCTCAAGTTATTGCAGCTTTGGTGTAGAGTTCTCGAGATATTCAGAAAACGTTTCCTCCAAAAATCACATAGGTAATTGCAATCTTGATTTGTTTTTAGTTTTTTTTTCTATTCACAATTACATTCACAAAAAAAAAAAAAATAATAATCAGAGAAAAAACACTTGAATATATAGGTAATTGTAACGGAAAACTTCGCCGCAACTTGTGTCATTTTATTTAATCTTTTAATCATTTTACTCGAAATTCTTATTCTACATGCATTGAAACTTATAAGTACATCCAATTTTGAAGTGGTTAGACAATTTCCTTTGTTATCCGATTATAATGGTTTATTATTGATTAATAAACCATAAGTAATTACTAGAGACTAGCATCTCTTCATTATCTGAAATTTCCCTCAAGCGGGAATTTAAGTTAGGCATTCGGGAAATTTATAAATAGTGATAACAGCATCCGGCCTTGTCTACTCTTCGTTTTGATCTGCAATAAAAAAATACTCTAGCTGACTTCTACTAAGAGGCTTTTCTCTTCATTCAACTTGAACAAATTTATGAAGCCGGTAGGTTTGTGATCTTGCTGCGAGCACTGTTTAAATCCTATCGAATCGAAGGTAAGACATTACCATAATTTTATTATATTTTTGAGCTTCGTTATACTTCGAGTTATGACCACAATGTACACATCTATAACACAATTTATTAATGTGGGCAATATTGACAGTCAATGTACTTAGGTAAAAAAAAAACAAAAAAAAAAAAAAAAAAAAAAAAAAAAAAAAAAAAAAAAACCACACACTCTTTATTTAACCTAGATAATTATTTTTATTTTCCTTGACTTAAATTCAAAGTTCAATTAGTTATCGACGAATAATTTATTGAAGAGAGTCCTACGAGTATAAAAGGATTTTTACAGCTTTCTCAGTTCCTGTCATGCCAAATTCCTCGAATATACGAAAATTGGACTCAAAACACCCAGGCACAGAGTTGGTCAAAAGTCACTATCAATCCAGTTATTTGTTCATTCGATTCAGCATCCAAAAATCCATTAAATCGTTCTTGAACGCACCTAATTATGTCGCAAAAATAATTTAAAGTATCAATCATCACTTTTCATAAATACAAATCCCACCTGGAAAAAATTTATTATTTAGGTAGCGATTTGGCTAAAGAATTAGGCCGTCGTGACGTAAAGGAATGATTTTTTTTTAAATGAAAATAACTTAAAGTTCTTACAGTTTAATTGAGAAAGTGTTGCCGGCGGATAGGATTTTTTATTCCATATTCGGATTCTACTTGGTTGGAACGAATTTCGCGGTTGGCTAGATTTTATTTGCCCTGCGATTAAAATTGTTTATTATTGACTAATTAGCCAAAAGTCTTCAATACTCTCCCGTTGAATAACTAACAATTTTTCTTCAATATCAAGGTTGGTTTTTCCTTTAGCGATTAAAATGGTTCCCCATTGACTAATTAGCCTTAATTCCTCAATTTCCCTCGAATAGCTAATTGGAATTTTCGCATTCTCCGAAAAAATTACCCCTTATTTTATTGTAGAAGAGAAGCCACTTCATGCGAATATCTACGTAGGAAATTCGCTCGAGTCCCACGCGGCCTTCACGGCTCCCGAAATATTCATGTTTCATTCAGTCACGTCGAACCCAGGGCTCGAACGACGTTACATAACGCGCACCACGTTCTATATCATTTCAGAGTGCGTTCATACCAGACGATCCCCTTTATATCGATCACACGTAGAACGAGGAGTTCACGGGTTCAGGCAAACCGAGGTAGGGGAAACCGACCTTGAAAGCTGATCATCTTTGACGCCAGAACCCGTTGGTCGGCCGGTATCAACGGTGTACGATTTAGACTGGGCTCATCTCTATTGTCGCTCGGACAGTGAAAAATGTCGAACAAAGCGAGCAGACGGTTCTACCGGGTCGACAGTGGGCACGATCTGTCAAAAATTTTGGACCGCGGGTACAGCGCAGCTCAAAACAACCGATGGGTATTCGAGGCCGCCTGGGAAGTTGCCAACAAAGGTAAATAAGCCAACTCATATTTTCCTTTCTATTTACATTATTTCGATTCTACGCCTACGAAATCCATCGTATCGTGTATGATAGATACGTTTTCCGGCATTTTAAACTCGGTTAGGGGAAATCAATTATTAGTTTAAGAAAATATTAAGAGAGAAAAAGATAAATAATTGGAAACAATCATGAGTGACAAAAAAATGTTACAGTGAAATACGGCTTAAAATTTATCGCCGTTGACAATTTATTGATTTTGTATATTGAGTGTCAAAAAATGCAAGTCAACAGAATATTTCGTTACAATTTCTAATAAAATTTTTTTTTTAAAACTAGGTAATTAGTTTAGTTAAATTTTTCAAAATTTACCAAATAAATTACTTATGTACTTGAAAAAAATTCGGCTGCTGTTGACTAAAAAAAATTCGGCTGCTGTTGACTAAGGATTTATTCAAGTATTTAAAACAAGAATTTAATAGCAAGTATAGAATTGAACCCAAAAATTGAATATAAAATAATTTATTCCAATAATCGATTACATTCGTCCCAAAATTCTCTCAAAGCACGTCTAGTTGGAAACGAGCTCTAAAATTGATCTCAATTGATATTCTCGATAAAGCCATTGAAAATTAACTGGATTATTCTTGAACGGGCGTTTTTGTAACAAGTATTATAATGTTCGAGTAAAAATGGATTTGGGCCATGTGGTGTATATTCATGTCTGAGAATAATAACAATAGATACTCCGTGGAATAGATCATTTTCAAATATTTTTTGCTAAATTTTAGCAAACCAATTTTTTTTTTTTTTTTTTTTTTAGTTTTGTTAAATTCGGTTTTCCGCTATTTCATGTACTCGTGTCTAGCAATAGAAATCGGTAACCGTGGCAACTCGACTTGAATCGCTCGCGAATTGACGCGTTGTTGACTTGAAGAACCGGTTCAAGTCTTCAAGGTTGCATTTGTTTACGACGTTGTCTCCTGCATTGTTGGCCGAGTCTGATGCAGGAAAATACCCGAGTCGTCTGTGTTCAAATTAAATTCGAGCATTTTAAAACACCTTTCTAGTAACAATGGACCGATTTCCGAATATTGTCTAATAGAATTGATTGGGAATATTTGACATATTATCGGTTTAATTGAAAACGAATTTCCTCCTTTATTTGATAGCGTCCTTTTTTTAATTTTAACTATTTCATGTTTGGATTAATGTTTTGGTTTATTTGTTCAAATTAGGCTTCAACACGATTATAATTTGCAATTGCCTCGAGGAATCGCTGTTTTAGGCGCGCCAATTGGTGGTTTTCTCAGTATTTTTTGTGATTCGGTTCCGTAAGAGGCAAAAACGCCTTTGATTTTCGTGATTGGTTTCTATTTCAATTCCACCTCGACTCTCAAGGTCGCATTATCGCGAGGATTTATTTTCCACGCCGTCGATTACGTTAGCCACCATCATATTAGATCTATTTCAAACGGAACAGTTCACGTTTTCTGAATTTTTTTGCAAATAGATAAAAAAAAACTGCTGGACACATGATTGATTATTGTTAAATTTATTTGCACGCAACATCCCTCGCTATCGCTTTCGGGAATTTCTGCCTTAGAAATCAATGAATTATTGGTCAGTCAAATTATTGTGATCAACTGCATCTGTCAAGGCGTATTTGATATTTTCTTGACCCCTAATCTTTATTACCTTATCTGTTTGTATGATTTTGAAGTAGAATATTCCCACTGGAAACGAATTATCTCGAATTTCTGGTATCGCGATAATTAAGTCAATGTCGTATATTTCTTCGATGAAATTTTTATCAATTACAAGGTGAGAAAATATTGTTTTGCGCCGTTTTTTGCCCCCCCCCCCCTTTCACATTTAATGCCCGAACATTTTTCGCCGATCGTTGTTAATATTAATTATTTCGTCGAGTACAAATAAAAATTAAATAATGACTTGAGTCGTAGAATGGAAGAGGAGCTTGTTGCAATTTTACTGCCCTGAATTCTACTGGCAAGTTCATCTAATTAGTGCTGATGATTTGTGGAAAAAATACTAGATAAAAACAGCAGAAGAGCATCATTATGTAGTCGTGAATGGTTCATATAGAATTGAAGTAAGAACATTGTAGATTTTCGCCAATTTTTTCATGATACAATGAAAACTAGATAACGTTACTTAGTATATATCACAGAGGATTATCATAGTCGCAAGTAACCTCGATTGTTCACATTATCAATCACATTTAGTGCGGTCCTGGAGGACAGTTGGATCTCGCAGTCGATAATGGGTACCATTTTTTTGCAGTTGGAGGAATTTATACGGTCATCAGGTCGAAGGCGTTCATTTCTACTGAAGAATTAGGAGACCAGTATGTTCTATTGGGACCTTACAAAGAAGCCTGTGCTCGAACTGAGGTCGAAGAAGCCGAATTTCCTCATGGCAGCCCTCTGCAAGTTGCGGTTAGCCGCATGAGAGAACAAGGGTTCCAGGTAACATACAAGGCATTAAATATTTCCAGTTTTGTAGTTATATTCCTGGATGTATTGCTCGCTCATTTTCATCGCCCTTGTATGTCTTCTAGCCAAGATGGTTTTCTATTTAAAACTGAACTTCTTATTATTTTACTCAGCTTCATACCGGTACGTGGTTGGTTGACGGCAATCCGCAAGTTATCTTGTTCGACATTGGAGCTGCCTCTTGGCGCCTTGACGGCTACAAACAAGAACTTTGGGAGACAACCAATTGCGGCATCCCTCATCAAGATATCGAAGCAAACGACGCCATTATTCTCGGCTATCAGATTGCCCAGTTTATCTCGGAGGTAATTTATGTTCATTTACGCCAATCAGCTTTGTCAGATATGTTATGCCCTTGAGAGTATCTGAAGCCCAAATGGACGTAACATCAACAGTAGTCATGTGACTGCTTAATAGTTAGTATCTGTAGCCAATTTCTCACATTTTTGTGCTGCCTCGATTTCTCTTTTCATGTAAATCTGTAACCATTATTATTGAAATTCCAGTTCAAGAAAGCCGCTGAAGAAAGCTCTTCTGTGGCGCCCAAGATTCTTGCTCACTTCCACGAATGGCAAGCCGGCGCTGGCCTTATTGCCATTCGAACTCGGAAAATCGACGTGGCCACTGTTTTCACAACTCATGCCACGCTCTTAGGACGTTATCTTTGTGCCGGCAAATTGGATTTCTACAATAATTTGAGTAACGTGAGTGCTGTCAAATTCCCAACAGTCGAGCTCTTTGAAAAGCTAGCTCGAATGGATAGGATACTGTTTTGTAACGCTGAATTCCATTAAATTTCTTATGAGTCCATTTTTCCATATTTCTTTTACTATTGTTAATGATCGTTTCTATTGTCGCCAGTTCAACGTTGATGAAGAAGCCGGTAAACGTCAAATCTACCATCGCTACTGTCTCGAACGAGCTGGTAGCCATTTGGCTCATGTATTCACGACAGTATCAGAAATTACCGGCCTCGAAGCTCAGCATTTGCTCAAGTGTAAGCCAGACGTCATCACACCCAACGGCCTTAATGTTATCAAGTTTTCCGCCCTTCACGAATTTCAGAATCTCCACGCTCTTGCTAAAGAGAAAATCAACGAGTTTGTGAGGGGACATTTTTACGGGTAAGGTGACAACGATATTGAAAGTATTTCCATCCCCATTATCCCAATGCACCGACCGTCGCACATTATCTAGTTTAATTTCACACTCCTCTTTGAACTTTTTCAGACATTATGACTTTGATTTGGATAAAACGTTATATTTTTTTACCGCTGGCCGTTACGAGTTCGGTAACAAAGGTGCTGACATATTTATCGAAAGTTTGGCACGTTTGAATCATTACTTGAAGGTAAAACAATACTCGTTTGGAAAACGTTTGCCACCCTCGACTAACAAAAAATTGGTTTTGCTCCTACTAATGCTCGATGTTGAACGTTTTATTACCATAAATTTTATATTCCCGATTTTCCACTAACACGGCGCTTAAATCGATCATTGTTGTGGATTTTTTTCTAACTTTGGGTACTTTCAATGTTCTGGTTGAAAGATGGGGTAGGAAGACTTCGAGAAGAATGAACTAAAGAAGTCACTGTCCATCAATATTACAAGCTTGTTGTTGCTGCTATTGACTCTGTACAAATCTAAGTCAATGTGTGTCGATTATGTGATGACAGCTACGTTTGATTATCTAACCTGCTTCGTTTTTCTCAACCGGGTTTTCTGTGTGTTGCAAATTCGATGTTGATACAGGATTACCATAAATTGAGTCTATTTAAAATAAAAAATTGTTGCTACCATCCCTTTCAATCGAAAAGCGCCTTATGTAATTTAAAATCTCTATTTCAGGAATCACATTCGCAAACGACCGTTGTCGCTTTCATGATTTTCCCTGCCAAAACAAATAACTTCAATGTTGAAAGTTTACGAGGCCACGCAGTTACAAAAAGTTTGAGAGAGACGCTGAACGAAATTCAATCAAAGATGGGCAAAAGGATGTATGAAATTTGCCTGAGGTAACATCACTAGCTTTGAGGAGCTCTTCAGAGTTTTCTGAAGTATAGTTTGCTGTGATTAGAGAAGAATTGGATTCAGGAATTTTCTGATTTGCAATAATTGTTTTCAGCGGGCGGTTGCCGAACGAAGATGAATTGCTCACCAAAGAGGATAAAGTGAGATTGAAAAGATGTTTGTTCGCCCTGCAACGACACGGATTGCCGCCAGTTACAACTCATAATGTTGTCGATGACTGGAACGATCCTGTCTTAGCCTCTGTCAGACGTTGCCAACTCTTCAATACTGTTCATGACCGTGTCAAAGTTAGTACGAAAATTTTAAAAAGTTGATTTGGGATAAAAATTCAACGTTTTATTGTTTTCTTCAATTTGTATTCTTCTAGGTTGTTTTCCACCCTGAATTTCTCAGTTCAACCAATCCTCTTTTCGGTCTCGACTATGAAGAATTTGTTAGAGGGTGCCATCTTGGAGTGTTTCCAAGCTACTACGAACCATGGGGCTACACTCCAGCCGAGTGTACTGTTATGGGCATCCCGTCGATCACCACAAATCTCTCAGGTATTGCCGATCGTGCGATTGCAATCGTTTGATGTGACAAAATTCTTTTCTTTTCTTAATTCCCTCCAAAATCGTGAAACAAAGAAAAAATTATGGAAATCACCTTTGTCAGGTTTCGGTTGCTTTATGGAAGAACAAATTGCCGATCCAATGTCGTACGGTATCTACATCGTAGATAGGAGGCATTGCGGCATCGAAGACTCAGTCAGACAGTTGTCGAAGTACATGTACAATTTTACAAAGCTCACAAGAAGGCAGAGGATCATTCAGAGAAATCGAACAGAGCGGCTGAGCGATTTACTCGACTGGAGGAACTTAGGGATCGTAAGTTTGCCATTTCATTCTGGTCACAATTGAACTTAATATCTGTTTTGTCAATTGAAAAGTTTGCCTCGATTTTGGGTCAGTATTGGCGTTTTCTCCACTCTATGACAATGAAGATTCTCAAATTTTGCAGTACTACAGACAAGCTAGGCAAAAAGCTTTGCAGAGTGTCTACTCGGACATTCCATCTTTGGAAGAGGAAGATAACAGCAAAGGCTTCCACTACCCAAGACCGTTCTCCGAGCCCCCATCGCCCAACACCAGTCGGTTCACGACGCCCTCCGGATCCCGTCATGGGAGTGACGAAGAAGATGAAGTCGATGAGGAAAAAGAGGTTTGTTCTTGATCAGTTGAAGTGATGGTCCAGCTTAGGTGTTTTCCTGAAAAGGAAAATTGGCAGACATGGAAGGTTTATGGCTTAACAGTTGAATTACCGAGCCGTATATTTATTATTCGAGCCCGAAATAAACAAAAAAGAAAAAAGTCTACGTGAATCGCCCAGGTGATTATGTCAGTCATGGAGATTATTAAGATACAAGGAAGACCTCTTGCAGTGCTTGATAACACTACTTTTATAAATTAGTGTTGTCCTCTTGAAAGTTCTATCATGATGATGCATAGGCCCAAGCTTATACTGGTGTACGGCAGGTTTCACGGAATCTAGCAGCAGTCGAAACTGACTGGATTAGGCGTTTGCTGATTGGCCATCCGGTGATGACCTATGGGCGAACCTTCACTTTCCACAATTATAATTATCAATAGTCACCTAGATATTCCTAGATTTTGACATGATTTTCATATTTCAGAGGGCCTTACAAATAGGAGAACAACATTTACAAAATCATGCCAACATCCTATTTCTCTTCTAGATGATATCTCTAGATTATTCTTCTTTGGATTACTGTTGTGATTAGATTATCTTTTGCTTGAAGGAAGGGTGACTGACGCTCGAATTTCGTCTGATTCTAGCTTGCCGAATTGAATGCTCACCAGTAAAAAGCTCTTGTCTAGTCTTCGTAATATCTGACAACAACGAGTCATCACAAATTGCAACAGTTCGTCTGGCTGTTACTGCAACTGAAATTTCGCTGCATTCTTGTACTCCGAAGGTGCCAATTATAGTATATTTTTGAAATAATCTAGAATGAATTTTTCCTGTTGATTTTCAAATTTTTAAAATGAAATAAAAACCCTCACTAGTTATTTTTTGGGTGAAATTGTGCCATATTCTAAGAACAGTTGATCTTACAGGTATCATAAAAGAAAATGTCTTATCTGTTAATAACATTGTGTTTTCTTTCATGTTCTACATCCATTTCCTGAATCCATTTTTTCAGAAGAGGTTTAATTTGCAGTATAAGGATTAGTCGAAAGTATTTAAGTTACAAAATAATAACACTACATTTTACCGGGATCAAATGTCAAAGTAAATCATTTCAAGGAGTATCTGAAGGAGTATTGTTCTATTTGTTCCACTTGGAAAATATTCATTCTCTTCACATTTTCATCACTTAGCAGAAACAGGTTATGGAAGAAGTAGCGTACGATCGAGATCTGTGTGGCACTTTCTTTTCAGGCGTTGGAAAGTGCTATTGTGTAGAAATCTTGTACATCAGGGGACATATTTTACTGAGGGAATGCTAAATCATTGTGAAGGGTCGTATTCCATAACCATGGAGCGTTAGCGATAATTTAGAGAATTCTGTGAAGCGTTGAAACCGTTATGCCCGGGAACACAGGAAGCAATCAACGTTCTCTGAACGCCGTGGACCGGCCTTATGATTTCATAATGCAAAAAACATTGCATTATATTTTCCTTGTCACATACACGGCGTTTTGACGCTAGAACCCCAGTGCCTTGTGGGACAGCTGCTGGGAATTCTATTAAGAAAAAAGAGCATAATAATACAGCTCGCTACTAAGCAGGTTTTACTTTTGTCTCTTTGAGATACGATCGCACAATGTAACGAGGAGGAGCTTCAGATTTCTTCAATTCGAGCGTCCTTTGAGGTTCACAAGTGGAAAAAGCAACTCCTTCTTGAATATTAATTGTGTCCTTGTTCCGATTCAGTGGGTTACTAGCTTTCTTGGCCGTTATCACCTGAAGAAAAATTGCAACTGCCTTATAAATTCTGTTCAAGTAATTTCTATGCATCGCAAACCCTGCAATTCGACTCACTTTGTCGTATAATCGTGAGTGATTCAAACCGTAAGCATTTTGGACGCTGTTCATTTTCTCTATCGCCTCCTGAAAAATTTCGATTTGATATTGAAAGAGCGTACATGTATTGCGCCGGGAATTGATTATCTTTCTGCGTTCAATGATAATAACCTCACCTCGACATGTAACAAATAATTTTCATCATGGCTTTCGTCATCTTCGTCTGTTCCTTTGTCAGCTTTTGCTAGAAGTCCTTCAACTTCAACTATCCTCATATACATTTTATCTAGAACAATAGAAAAGAAAAAGCTGTATTCAGGGACTGAAGGTTTGTTCAGCTGTGAGACCGGGAACTCAAGGTTCAATTTATGCTAAAAAAAAAATTTACACGATTAATTCAGGTTCAAGGAATTCAAGAGAAGCTGACTTCCATGGGTGAAACAGTTGAAACTGTTTGAAGAATATTATAAAGAATGCAGAACGATTGTTGTGGCCAAATTGATCGGCTATAAGGCTTAATCAAGAAAAACTCAGGCTTCAACTACTTCTATGTATATATAGTAAAGTAATATAATAATGGAAAAAGCTCGTATTTTTTTTTTTTTTTGAATCAATAAATTACTCATTTCAACACATTATAGACACTGCTGTAATTAGGCTGACCAAAGAATGAGCCTAGCAGGAAAAGGGTTTCTCAGCAAAGAACCAAATTTTCATCTTGAAAGTTGCGTATTATTTTAAACACAAAATTATTACGCAAAGTGAAGTCGTTTCTCAGATGCAAAAATGAATGTTCTAAGAAAAAGTCAATTCGGTTAAGTCAAAGTTGTAAACAAAATTGGGAAACATGGCAACACTGTTTGGCAAAACTATTTGTACTTTATTCTACAAAAGACAATAACAGCTTTGGTTAGCCCATCATAAAACAATTTCCATTGGCCCGGTTTCAATTGGATTTGGCAACTAACCCTAAGCATATTATCAATAGATAATTATTGGCCATTATCGTACCCACCTTCGACAAAATTGATAAGAGGCACTTCACCCATGAGTTTCAATTGAGATAGTTCGTGACGCAAGCTGAACGCTGTGTCGACAAGGAGCTGTTCCCAATTGGGAGGACGCGGCTGTTTTGTCGAAATGTAGAATACGTTGACGTACTGAAAATCTGGCGAAATAGCCACCTGCAATCGAGGATATTTATAAGAATAGATCATTTGAGGCAATGGCCATGAAGTAAATTGAAGTTGAATGATTCCAACGCTTCACATAGGCGCTCTTATTTAATACACAGCTCGTTATCAACCAAATCAACTAATCTCCACACAAGAACCGAAATCTAATGGTTCTACAAAACTGTAAAAGTACCAGAAAGTGATTTTCAAGGATCCTTTCTGCCGCACTGAGCATAACACGACATTATAACAAATTACTCAAACTGAGACTCATGATGCTCGAATACAAAACTTTTGTTCTCTCGTATTTAAAAAAGTGTAAAAAACGTTATATACCCCTTTTATTTTTCCAATATCTAACCGAAGAGCTTACCTTGCAAATTTCTATGTTCAAACTCTCCACAGTTAGAGCAACGTTCCCGGTTGCGAGTACTTCTGTTATATTTTTCATGAACAATTTATTCAAAACAGTCATCCTTCTGTAGTTCATCGGCTTAGGCTTGTCCTTGTCAATCGGCGTCGGCGTGTTTTCGGTTTGTAAGAAGTAGAATTTTCTGAAAACGGATAACTGTTAATAGGAATCTTTGAGCCTTTAGGATAAATAGTTTTTACAGCAGGAACATACCCCTTAGTCTTACTGCGGTTCATGAGTTTACCCAAAAATCTGACGCTTAATCGTTGGTTCTTATCGAGGGAGGCATGGCTCAACGAAAAACTAGCTTCGGAATTTCGGTACAAAGCGGATATCTTTTTCATTCGGTTCGACAGCGCCTGCGGTCGGATAAGAATATTTACGAGCGAATTCATCGCTGAATCAAAATGGAAACCTAAGCTCATAAGCTGCTCTAGTAACGGAACAATGAACTAGTAAAATAAAGGAGAACACCTCCAAGAAAAAGTGAAAAACGCGATTTGAGAACGATCTAGCAACAAGTTACAAGACCCGAGGGCGAACACAAACCAAGGTGTATAAATGACAAGATGGGCTCGATCATTAAGGGGCAGCTTTCTCTGACGTCACTGGTATAAACTTTCCTCATAGCCGCATACGAATTTCTTTGCAACATCGTTACTTCTCCGCTTTCCTTTCAATGAGAATGTTTTGTGTACGCCAAATTTTTTTATTACAGTTTAATTAGTTTTAATAGAGAGTTTCATTAAGGGTTTGGTTTATTAATAATAAACCATTGTAATCGCCCAAGAAAAAAAATTTTCTAACCCCCCTCAAAATTTGATGTTTTACGTTTCAAGGCATGTAGAATCCGAATATCCAATAAAAAAAATTCTGTCCGTCCGCCGTACGCCGTACGCCGTCCGCCGTTAGCAGTTTTCCGGCTAAACTGTAAGAGCTAAAAATTTGAAATTTTCACCAAAAATCAATCTCGGTCCTACGACGGCCCAATTCTTGAACCATCTTGCTAGCTCAATTTTAAGGGTATTTTTGGGGGGTTTTGAGGGGAGAAAATTCATATTTTCTAAGGTTTTTCAGAAAAATGTGTACGTGGTATCAAGTTAGGTATATAGATTTTTGGACGCTGAATCGAATGAGACCATTGCCAGGTCGCTAGCTTTATTGGTTCTCGAATTATCGCAGCTTTTGTGCCGAATTTGGGAGATTTTCAAAAATTTGACATAAGGGTATAACTCGAGAGTGCTTGGAGCTATAAAAATCGTTCTATACTCATTGGAATGGTCGTCAAACACTCTCTCTAGCTGTATCGTTGGGCAATAAGTTTAGCTTTTAATTAGGAAATATTAAGAAAAATAAAAATGATTAAAATTACAATAGTTGCTACGGAGTTTTCCCATATTATAGTTACCATCTGTTTTTCGGTGGGAATGTTCACAAATGATCGGAATATTTAAAATGACAAATGGATAGTCTTTCTAAATCAATATTGAAGCGAAATAATAATAAACCACTGTACAATCATTTGCAGCGTTTTATTAATCATTTTTAATAAGAAATGGGAAAACCAGGTGTAGTGTGTGCGACTACGAAATGCCGCGATACGTCTTCTCTTCGAAATGATCTTTCTTTTCACCGGTAAGTTTACTATTTTAATTATTTATTGCCCGTAGATCCATTCTAAAATGTATAATTATGTAGTATCATGATTACCGTTATTAAATTATTTGAAGAAAGTATTGGCTGTAATATTAATTGTGAAAACTTTGAATCCTAAACATGCCTCGACAAGTTTGTCAGCGTATTTTTCTCTCAACCCTTGTGTTTTAAATAGTGTATTACTTAATTAATTGCTATTTTGTCAGATTTCCAACCGATAAATCCATTAGGAAGCAAAGCTTAGTAAGGGTTGTTACGAATTCGATATAATTATTACAATCATGTTCTATGATTGTTTGGTTCGTTTTCCAAGGCGAATTGACTGAGTCGGCAAAAATCACGAGATACATTGGTTGCGGAAAATTTTACACTAATTCGAAATGGGTAACAATGAAAGGAAAAATTGAGGATCATCAAAGCTTCAAAAAATATCCTAAATACCGAACAACTGATCTATGAAAAAAAAAGAAATTATAACGAAGAAACTAAATGTAGAAAAATTACAATTACATATGATAGGTTTTTCTGCCTCTAGCCACCAAATAATTAATAAAAACTTACTATTACAAATTTCTAAAAGCCTTAAAAATATTCAAGAGGATCTACGTTGTCCAATAAATTAAATTCGACCGAAACGCTGGGTCACCGGAGGGAAATAAATCGTTACGTGCGCCTTCATACGAAATACAGCAGTACCCGCAATACATAGCTGCAGTTGCAGGCGTTGCCTATGCCAATGATTAAGGCGTCGAGCGCACGCCGGATAGGATTTTCCGATTGTACGGTATCGCGATCGATACTTCCTCAGTCTCAAATATAAATCGAGCATTTACTCGGTATTTTCAAGAACGATTGAGGAATTATTCTTCTCAAGAGTTTCGATATTATTATGGTGAAGTTTGAACAGAGTAGAAAAATTGCTATTGTGATAGGTTTTTCTACCTCTAGCCACCAAATAATTAATAAAAAACGAGAATTACACATTTCTAAAAGTCTTAAAGTTTTTCAAGAGGATCCACGTTGTCCCAAAAATTCGACCGAAACGCTCGGTCAGCAGAGGGAAATAAATCGTTACGTGCGCCTTCATAAGAAAATACAGCAGCACCCGCAATACATAGCTGCAGTTGCAGGCGTTGCCTATGCCGATGATTAAGGAGTCGAGCGGACGCCGGATAGGATTTTCCGATTGTACGGTATCGCGATCGATACTTCCTCTGGCTCAAATATAAATAGAGCATTTTTACTCGGTATTTTCAAGGAATATTGCGGAATTATTCTTCTCAAGAGTTTCGATATTGTTATGGTGAAGTTTGAACAGAGTAGATAAATTGCTATTATGATAGGTTTTTGGTTTATTATTCAATAAACCATTGTAATCGCCCAAGAAAAAAAATTTTCTAACCCCCCTCAAAGTTTGATGTTTTACGTTTCAAGGCATGTAGAATCCGAATATCCAATAAAAAACGCTGCAAATGATTGTACAGTGGTTTATCATTATTTCGCTTCAATATTGATTTGAGAAGACTATCCAGTTGTCATTTTAAATATTCCGAACATTTGTGAACGTTCCCACCGAAAAACAGAATGGTAATTGTAATTTTATTTTAACGGAATTTTCTCCAATATCAATAATTTTTTCCCATTTTTTTTAACGGTGATTTTTTTTAACTTCATCAGTGAAGAATGTTAGAAATGAAAAAATAGTGTTTCGAAAATAAAATATCTGAATCTTTACGATAGTTTTTTTTTTTTTCAAATATAGGTACCTACCTAGTTCCCAGTTTTGGTGGAAAAAGGCAGTATGATGAAAATAGCACAAATTGGGCAAAAATTCTTAATTTTTGAAATTTCTCTGGGATAACAATGGAAAAACGGCAATACTTTTCTATTAAATTGTTAAATTTAGCGTTGGTCGACAGCCAAGACTCGACTAAGAACAATGAATAAGATAAGAACGACGGAATTGTGAACGAGTGAATGGAAATTGTAAAATTATGAATAAGGTAAGAACAAAGGAGATAAGTAAGTCCAATTCTAAAAAAACTTCTAGACGTGAATTTCGAGGTTTCTTCTCTATGCAGCTGCACTCATCCCAAATCTAAATGCCTTTGCGCCTGTGTTGAGCAATTCCACAATCTCGTCCATTTTTCACAAAAAAAAAAAAAAAAAAAAAAAAAAAAAAAAAATCTGGAATTCAAAGTTTGCAATTTTTACCTCGTTAGGCAATCAATACCTCTTGCTTTGACTGCGGAATAAAAAGTCAGCAAGAGTTTTCATGGTTTTTAATCAACTTCTCGTCAAAAGAATTATAGAAAGCAATGAAACGCTCAAGACTGAACGACTCTAACTTACGCCACAGTCAAGATGGCTAGAAAAGCAGCAAGAAAAGCAATGGCAATGAATCATCAAAAACATGCTCACCTGACTCACATGAATAATTCTATCTAACTTATTATTTTCTTTTCCCTCTCGTCGCATTTTTTGATGTCATGGGTTGTGAGGGGGAGAAAAACCGGGCGACTCATGGCGACTGTGAACCCTATGGCTCCACGTCGCCCTGAGGATTCCCGAACGGGCGAAAGCGCTCGGCCAGCAACAAAAGAATCGGAGAATGGGTCTATTACTATACTGCACTCGTGCTCAAAACAATATCAAAGTCGGAATTCCAAAGGTTTCACAACTAATGGTCTGGTTTGGCCTACCCTAACGATTTTGTTCACCCCTATCCCCAAGCCCACCCAGTTCTCCGCTCAAATCCCCTCCTCCAGTTAAAATAGCTTTATAATAGATGACTATGACCGCTGAGAATATAACTGACGACTTAAATATTTCTAGGTAGGGAGAAAGCGAGACAGGCGATGAATGAAATGCAACTCCCAACTAATTTCTACCTGTGCATTTATCCTCACTCCAAATGACACATCTGCGTTCCGAACTCCAAAGGTGTAGAATAAGGAGGAAATAAAAATTTGAAAATATACAACAAATCAATGCCGCATATTATTTTTCGTCAACAGTTGATATATTATTTACAAATGTATATTCTTCTCTATATTCACAATTCGTCGAGACTGTACAGATAAATTCGTAACAATAATACCCAAAAATCCCGTTTGATATAACTTT
Source organism: Tupiocoris notatus (assembly GCA_037159825.1). Lineage (NCBI taxonomy): Eukaryota > Metazoa > Arthropoda > Insecta > Hemiptera > Miridae > Tupiocoris > Tupiocoris notatus. Next base: position 190,219 of record JASJUZ010000148.1, on the reverse strand, counting down.
TAAGGTGGATCAATCCAAAACGCTCCGAAGGAGCGATTAAGGCAAATAAGTAACTAACAAGTGAACTAAACACCTCTTCGGTACCGGTACGAAATTCATGTAGGGCCAAAGTACCGCTATTATTTCATTTATCTGACATAAATCAATTTCAATAATCATGTCGTCTGTTGCTCAATTATGATGGTGAATCATTCCACCTCAGTTCGCTGTTCATCGTGAATTATATTGTTATTTACTGCCAATAATGACGCCAGTGCAAAATTACAATATAGGCAGTATTGCGAAGTACAATTTATTTAATTTAGAGCTGTACAATTTTACGTAGTTAATTACGAACGTGCTAACGGAACTTCATCTTAAGTCCGACGAAACGATGAGTTCAACGCAAATGCTGTGTATAAAAGGTTTTGAGCATTCCTTATTCGATAACAACCTATCTAAGATAGTATCAATATTTTTCAAAAATATACAAATAAATAATAAATCTCTAAATTCAATCGAATAACATCGTTAAACGGTAATACCAATCGCGGTCTTATGCTCAAAAGCTAACGATTGCACACGGGAAAAGAAATAAGCGATCGTGCAACGGATTTATTATGCTTGTACCTCTAACGACCAACTGGCATAGGACTTGCGAACCTTGATTAATTGAATTATTTACAATTAGTTGGATAAATGTAACTCGATTATTTTTATACAGCGCCAACTTGCCCAGCGAGTCATTCGTGAGGTACAGGCCTCAGTAAGATTTTTTTTTATACGGTCTGGGAAGCATCAGGATTGCATAAAATTCAAGCCTTGCCACAAAAAAAAAAATAAATAAATAAATAAAAAATAAAAATAAATAAAAATAAAAAAATTAAAAAAAAGGTGGTAAAATGAAAACGAGTTGATTTTCTGTCTGAAACGTCTAAACGGTGATAATCTAAATGAGGAATCTTAATTGATTGCAGACCGTTCGATTGGATGCAACAGACCTCGGAAATACGGGACTTGTATTTTTTCAAGTGGTTGGATATAAATGGTGATCGATTTTAAGTTTGAGGAGCTTTATCGAAGCACAATAAATTCAATTCTCTGTTATTCCAGGGGTGCAATTCAATGAAAATACTCAATAGAATTACTGACTCTGGGAGTCCACTAACCGCTAATCTGGCTCTTTTATTTGCTTAATCCCGAAGTAACATCTGTGACAATATTTCTTTGATTGATTACTTAACTCCGTCCAATTTCCACAGACACTTCCCAGATCGAACAAGACGAGCATAGCGATCGTAATAATAAAATTTTATTTCTATGTACAAACAAAATTCAACTTACTAGGTAAATAAAATTGACACGCGAACTACAACCGTATTCGTGTGATCGACGTTACTTTCATCGAGATCATGTAAAACATCAATTCTTCAGCAGGCTCGTATTATTGTCAACGCTTGCCATAAAAGGTACATATTATTATATTCGAGTAGCACGCACACTTGGTCATACGAAGAAACTCTTCGTCGGGCTCTCGTTTAAATGCGAATCGAATTGCATTAGGTAACTAGAAAGTGCATTTTTCGCACCAAGTTGAAATCGAAGTTCAGGGAAGGGGAAATTTTATTGTTCGAAATTCGACCAATAAACTGGGACGCTCAAATTTTCTTTTTCACGTCCATTTTCAGTTCATTTTCTACGATGTAATGAATAGTTAGCGATAAAACGTTCCCATTCATACGAGGACACTCTGTAAGAAGAATTCCTCATTGGAAAGGATTACTTTTTAAATGAACGATTATGTCTGATAAATTGTCATATTAAAAAACCTAAAAAAAATCCGTAATTACCAAATTAACAACAAACACACAAAAAATAATGATAAAGCAGCCGTGTTTGTTTCTGTCTTTGGAACTGGTAGATTGTTAATCGACTTTAGTTTAATTAATTGAATTACGAATTTTTTTGTCACAACTGTATTCGAATTTTTTGTCGATTCGCTTATTAACTTGATGTAATGATTCAAAAAAGGTGCATTCTGGCTTTGAAGCTGTGAAGCTCGAGTTTCCATATTGTTCAAATAAAAACAAGAATATATGAGTAGAGGCTTTATACAACTATTGATCCATTGAGGTTGGCAGAAGCGAATACAACAACCAAATCATTTCTGTATAGTCTTTGAGAACACAAAAACTAAAATTGTTGATCATGATTAACATTACAATCTCGTACAGGTCGATACACATTTATTGCAAACAAACGGGAAAATTTAAAGGTACGGGAAACAACACAAAAGAGGAAAATTTGCTCGGCGAACGTTTTTTGGTCGAAAGGAGTTTTCGAAAAATATCAAGTTTGGTACCTACCAACTTGAAAAGATACAATTTCAATCAGGATCAAGGCACATACGTATTAGGCACTTCTTTAATGATAAAAACGTGGGCATAGAAATATAAATACAGTTTATTGAAATAATACAAGTTTCCGAAGTTTAAAAAATGGAATATTACTCTGCTGTGTTAACAACAATCAATCCCCTCGGTGAGGCCAAGTCGGAGGATTTTGATTTTAACAGTTTCCAATACAGCGAATCTTCAAGTTCTCAAGACTCAAGTCCGATTAGATACAAACATTTCATAAAGAATTGAATATTCCCCTACCGCATTTTTAACCGTTGCTACGGTCCACACTTAGGTTCACTCGTAATTTACAATTTGAAATATCGGTCGAAACATCAACTATACTCCTATTGCATTGAACTATTGCTGCACTTGAGCGAACTTTATACGTCACTATGAACCAGAATTTTTTTGTGCAATATCAGATTAACATACGTGACGTACGCCATTTTAGGATATTCTGCAGACTATGTGAGAACTAAAAGATTGCTCCTAAAAATAGAACCCTTGCTTATAAAAAAAGAAAAAAACTTCAATTATTTGTTTTGTCATAATTTCAACTTCGCAGGCAATCTCACGTTAATTTAAATTTTAAACTCTCACTAAACTCAAGGGGGTATTTTTTATTAGAATCCGCCATTTGGTCATTAAGAAGGGAATCACATCGATTAGAATGATTTGATTGTCTTTTCACGGTTAAATGTCATTTTATCACAGAAAGATCGATCGAAATCATGCTCTCGTCGAGCTTTTTCAAGAGGTGTCTATAAACAATACCTTTTATATTTTTCCGATTAAAAAATAATCAATAATCTGTTTTGTTTCAGGTATTTTCCTGCTGTCGGATATTTATTTAACTTAAACAAAATTGGTAGATAATACATTATTACGTTGAAAATCAACGCTGTTCAATTCAGACACAAATTAAAGTATTGTCGGTAGTTAGCAGAACTCAGCTAAGGATAGAGGTGGGTAACGCTTGGACTGGAAAGCAGTCCTACCAACTCCTATATAATAAAAAAAAATCTAATCACTTCCAGCAATCGTTTTTCGATACAATATCTACACGCTATACTATAACCTAATCTAAACCGAAAAGACACTCGCGTTTAGGCTTATTATAATTTTAGTGACTGTCATCGTCAAAACAAAATGTCTTTTTGAATTCGAATGCAATAACGTAACACCGTTATTTTCAAAATGATAACGTAACACGACGAAGAGATGCGAAAAATTGCGTTGTAGGTCGCAGGTAACTTGGATTTGTGAGCATTTCCATCTAGTTCCCTTTCGGAAGGCGAGGGAACATCAGTGGCGCTTCATATGCAACGATAGATGATCCGATCTGGAGAAGGATCTTTGACAGAGGTGACATTTGAACGGTTTCTGTCCCGTATGCTTTCTGTAGTGTCTCGTCAGCTCGTCGGACCGTGCAAATTTCCACGTGCAACCCTCCCACGTGCACTCGTACGGTTTTTCACCTGCAAAAGAAAAAAATATTCAGCGTTCAGAGAGAAGAAATTGGAGAATTAATATTGTACTAGTGAAGAGGACACGAAATCAGGCGGGTCTGAAATAATGCTCTGTTGCTAGATGAAACGTCGATTCGTTGGATCTGAGGGCGGCAACTTTGCGAAAAGGCTCAAGGGGCTCAATAATCAGAGGTGGTTTAGATCTATTGGTTATACAGAACAACAAGACACAGAAGCATTGATGGACTAACAGACCTTTAGCTCGAAGCGTCTTTTCTGTCAATGCAATTTTGAGCAATAAGAGTAATACAGATAATTGAAGAATTGATGTTTAATCAAATTCTATTCAATAATAATTTCACCTCCGTTACCTTTTAAGTATAAAATTTGAAAATAAATTATTTTGTTGAACAAATTAATCAAGACTAAAGGAAGAGCGAAAAAAGGAGAAAAAAATTTACACCAGACGTTTCAATCTATCCGAATTCTCCAGGAAAGGAGATACAGCATAATGTGTGTAATTAAAGATGAAGAATTTGACGTATAGGAAGGATAAAAATCAGAATCACTATTAAAACTGAAGAATCAAACTTAGAAGTATAAAAATTATTTCTCACAGTTCAAATTATGCCTACATGGTAAAACTCGTTTGCGCCATTGTTCTTTATCTTTAATCAAAGCTGGTTTCATTTATGCAAACTCGACTATCGAGAGAATAAATAGTAGTACTCAAATAGCATACATGAAAATTATCGCCCAACTTGTCAGCATTTCAACCTATCAAAATCACTTATTTTCCAAGAATTTCTGTTTTTTTCATCTCAATAATATTTTCCTAATAAATTTTTGGTGGTGTCTACTGCTAGTGAATCACGGTCAGTCAAAAAAGAACTGAATTTAAGGCTGTAAATGAATTTATATTGGCTATTCAAAATTTTTATAAGAGAGAGCAACCACATATCAATACAAAGCGCATCCAGATACATTTTTACGATTCATTTTGGAGTGTAGGCATTTTAATTGCCCCAAGAGTCCTTAATATGTCCGCTATTGGGGCCTTAACATGACAAATGGAATTCAGAGCCTAGCCAAAATAGCGAGTAGGGGTCCATTTATTTCGAACCGGCCCAACCTTTGAATCATAGAGTTTTGCTCGGAAGAAAATTCCCGACCTGTGAGGTAGGTAAGTTACATACGCGTGACGGACGTGTCACGATTGCCGAAGAGAACGGTGGGAAACGAGCTGCTTACGATGTGACGAGTTGATAACGGGTGTTAAGTACTCAGCTCAGGGACTCGGATGTCCCCTCTGAGATGAGAAAATGAACGACTCGGGCGGGCACATGTTCCGACAATGGCCGTTATGTTATCAGGAGACGTATGTAGTACCGGTGCGAGGTGATTTTTTTCAGAAGCCTTCGAACCTGTGAGAACCGCATTATCAGGACAGCGGTAGCGTCTTTGCTCATCCTTCGATAAAAAAAGACGCAGAGCGTGACGCTGTCGTGTTCGGCTGCTAGAAATCAACTGCGTTGATTGCGCGATAAACGGTCAACGTCCCGGTATAGTCTCTAACTGTTCTCAGTGGGTGGTTGAAAAACTCATAGGGTGAAAAAAATCCTAATAGCTGCGCGTTGAGTGCGATCTTGGCCAAAGAAGTAGGCAAAATCAATAGCTGTGGAGACACCTAGCATTGAATTTATTAGGTAGCCGCTGCCCTCCTCGACAGCTAGTCAGAGGACTCAGCAACATGAAAAAAACCTCCTGAAGACTCTTAAATAAATTCGAGCATTGAAAAAAGGTGGGCTAGTTTTTTCAGAAGTCGCGCGAGTTTTTCGAAACACCTGCTTCTGTATAAACCCCCGTGGCAAAGGATTCTCGAAACAAAGTAACCTAGCTTCGAACTAGCTATTCCACGGAAACCTTGTACAGCGGTAACTTCGGTATTCTAATCTCTCGACGCAGTAATCGGCGAGAATACGGCTTCGCTGCAAGACGAGATGCAAAATGCATTCAAAGGCGTGAGGTAGATATAGATATAGAACGAGGCGAGGACAGGTGGTGAGTTGTTCGAGGGTTGAATTTGTAGACAATGGCGAAGGGCGAGAGGCGAAATCAGCGCTGCAAGAGTGGATATGTAGGCAAGCATGGCGATAGAGGGGATCAAGCACACACGAGTGCACTGTTGTAGGCGAGCAGCCGTCGAACGACAGAGGGACAATGCTTGAAGCTGACTTCACCCGGATTGTTGGATCCCAGGTCCTTTGGGTCGGTGTAATGGGGCTAAGTCGTGTAATGCTCTCGTGGGAACAGCACGCTGCGAGCATCTAATTAGAGCGAGACCTCTGCCGGACACGGCGGGGAACTAAAAAAGGCTCTTTCCACCAATAAAATCTAAAAGGGCGGATTGCCTTTTTCAAAATGTTTATGTGCCCTTGTTGGAGAATAGTCAAGTGAAGGGGAGCTCGAACTTGGCGTTTTAAAGTTATGACGCCATTGAGCGCGAGAGAGGGATTATGAAATAAACTGGGCGAATATTGGATTGAAGACATTGTTGGTATTAATGCCGAAAATAGCAGCAGAAAACAATTGAATGGCGATTAGAAATACGGCTTAAACAGTGAATAGTTTTGAACAAATCAACATCAAACTTTTATAGTGCAAACCGACCTCAAAAGCGAACAGCTTGAGGCCGCAAAAAAAGAAAAATAAGCTTTCATTTAGAAGTTATGGGATCTCAAACACAGCTTCATAAAAACGTGAATCACTCCCTCATAATAGATAGATTTTTTTTTTTTTTTATCCATCCTTGGAAAGCTCTTAGCTAGTACTTATCATATTGCAAGAATTATCATATTTATTTTCCTGCCGTGGCTGGGAACGGCGCTCAAAAATCTCTATATTTTGAAATTCCGTACCAAAATTTTCGTTACATTTTCTTCTCTACAAGCTATATTGAAAATCTAAAAAATCTGCGATAAAATCATAAATATTACATTTCTCTCGACAGGAAGAATCCAGCGTTTCCAAAAACTCGATTTTCTAAATTTCGTCGCTTGATAGATATTCGCATAAACGTCCAATTATGGTCCATTCAATAGGGGCATACGGAAGGTGATTGTAAATAATAATTTTCCATGCGTTATTTAGTCAGCTTTTCTTCATAGAAATTGATACACTATCACGTTCAGACATCAATTACACCGGCAACATTTTTAAAGGCGTTTTCGTTAAATAAGACCGACTTTCTTCGACCTTCTATTTCGACCGCTCTGCGACCATCCTGTCACAACAGATCCTTCCTTCTGTCACAGAGGAGGACAAGCTCCGGTTGAATTGAAGAAGGCCGTTCGAACGGAATAACTACTGAACTAAGGCGGATGGGAAGGGCAGTCTCAAGCAGTCGACCTACGGACATCGTCACGTCAGGCAAAACGAAAGAGCCGGATTAGGCGGAACTGTGTTGTTCTGTTTCCTTGCTGACTTGAGAGGCCTTCCCGGCCGATTCGTTCTGTCCTTCTGAGCCTCAGGCGTTCAAACTGGGCCTCATCCAATCCCTGTTCACATCAGCTGGCCGCCCTTTCTCCCGTGGCATTGATCCAAAAACATAGTTGTGGGTTCTTTTCAAAATCAACTGACGACTTAAATCGCCAGTTGGGCCTTCGAAGTTCAATCAACGTGGCAAACTATAATTGCAGAATGTATTGATCACATTTAAATGGAGACCTTCCCTGACTAGCGCGTTGCTAGCTCTTTCAGAGCAGTTTATTCGACAAACGAGCGGTACTTTATACGGAAAGGTTTATTTCTAATATTATTTCAATAGTAGCAGCTGGAGCTCGAGCTCTTACTAAACGCTTTGTAAATCATCGCTAGGCCCGTGCCGAACGGAGATTTATCACTTACGAGGAATAGAAGCCGCGACTATTAGCATATTTTCAACCTAATTTTGACCCGAGACATCTAAAACGCAAATCGGCCGCCGTCGTAATGACCATAATCGAATATAAATTGGCCCCTTGTAAAACAAATTCGTACCCAATAAATTACAATCAGAGATTCCCCGCTAACGTTACCTAAGGGGAGAAAAATAACTTAACCGCCGGTTAAAATTTGTGACTCTACCTCGGCCGTACTCCTAGTATTATCAGTTCACTACCCGTCCAACGAAGAGCTACTCCTTTATCGAATGGGCCGATATGGCGCGCGAATTTACGGGCGTTGTCTCCGACGTTCGAAAGGCAGGTCACCTGAGGTGCCAGTAAATCACGGCCGAGATGTAACGGTGCGCGTCTTTTGGGTGCGTGTGCTCTTTTTTGAAAAAATAAAAATAAATAAAAACCTCGAAGAGAAGGGTAGAAATAAAATATATAACACAATGTGTGTATCGTCTGTTTTCCATCTAATAGCGACCGTTACGTCTACAACGTTTGCACCGCCTCCGTTCGAACTCGGCCGTGTTATCCTTCGTGTTTTTCGTTCTGTGAAAATTGATGGTCCTCTCAATTCGGCGAACAGATAAAATGTGTCGAGTTGTTTCGGATTATGTACCGCATTTTCGAGCAGGACAGCTTCGAACCGATTGCCATTTTGCCGTCTCGATCTTGGTGGCTGTTGACACGCTTTTCTGGCAACCGTTGACACGCCATTAGTATTGTAAATCGAGATAGTACAACGTGCTATAAATATAACAATACATAATTATATTTTATCAAATTATTCGTATATTGTCTTAATTCAATTGATTACTAATATTGCTGCGATTTAATTGTTTCCTACGTATTATTGCCTTAATTCAATTTATCACTGATACTGCCTTACATTATTATTATTGCCTTAATTTTATTTATTTTTTCAGACGATTTTCGAGCTGAGTAATTGGCTCAGACCACCACACATAGAAAAATAATAATAATTTTTTCTATTTTTCTTTTCTGTTTGTCAATTGTTTTCACGAATAAATTCGTTTTATCAGCAATTGAACGCTATGAATTGAACCAATAAAAGCTACATTATTGATATTTTCACCAAAAATGAATATTGGCCTTACAAATTGCCTAATTCTTTAGCAAAGTCGCTACCTCAATTTTAAGAGTATTTTTGAGGGGTTTTGGGAGGAGAAAATTCGTTTTCCCAATATTTTCGAAAAAGGAGTATTAGGTACCATAGATTTTTTAACGCAGCATCGAATGAGACCATCTCGAATGAAACACTTTCTTCAGCTGCACCGTTAGGTGAAAAATTAGGCTTTCAATATGAAAGTTATGAAAATAAAAATCATTAAAATTACAATAGTTGCTACGGAATTTTCTCTTTTAGTTGCCATTTTGTTGTTAGGTGAGAACATTTACAAGCTTTCGGAATAAAAAGACGGTCTTGTAACATCATTATTGAATCGAATGAATAATAAACCACGTTGCAATCATATGCAGCGTTTTTATTTCATCGTTCGAGGAAATTCGTTACAAACCAAAATACTTCATCAATAGATTTTGTAATTTTTGCCTAAATTCGTGGGAATTGCTGTCGCTAACTTGGAAACTGAAAGAGCAAAACACTATACAACCGACATGGAAGCAAGAAAGAACAGATTTCCAAATAAGTACACCCAAGAAAAATAATATGCGCACCCAAGGTCTCGAATATCAACCCTCCGCGAGGACCAACTATCTTTAAACATGAGCGGCGCCAAGATTTCCGCGCAATCATTTTCTTATTTCTCGAGAAATAAAACGGATCTAAACGCCAATGGCGGAGACTAATGAGACCTGCCGTGTGACAGTCGTCGGCTCTCCCTAATACGCTCTGCTGGTAAGCATTATTACTTCTCGTTCGCGTGTGGAATGTTGTATTTTTATTGTGTCCATGCTGTAACCTGCAAGGTTATCCAGCTCAGTGGCTGGCAATACGGGAAAAATACGCGAAGCGTATACTGCTGATAATAACGAGCAATTCGAATTGTTCGCTTTGGTGCGGCGCAAGAGGATTTTTTGCTACTATATAATTTTTCCTCCCGTCGAAGGCCTAAGAATACTCTTCGACTTGAGGTTAATAAATTTACCTTTCGACTCTTATATTTTTACAGGAAGGTGGCGCAGCTCGTTTCGTTGCTATCCCGTACATTTCTCATTACCGCCAAGACGGGCTAAGCGGAAACAATTATTTCTCTCAAACGAACGACCTGTCGACTTGGCCCATCAAGGATCTAGACTGCTCATCAACGGCGTTTCATCGCCATAGTCGCTCCAACAACTGGCGAACCTCTTAGAATAGGTAATCCTCAAGCCGACAGCTCTGCTGATCAAGATTACATCACAAGTCCTTCAAACCTCCGAGACAAGAACAAAGGTCTTGTCAACGGTGCCGCCGAACAATTAATTCGTCGACCTAAAACATGACACAACGCAAGAAGTGGTTCGGCGAGAACAATACGTAGATGATCATCTTTCTGCAGCTATTCAAAGGAGCTAGACTCTAATGACACCTGAACAATTTCCTAACGCATATAAAAAACTTTCTCCAAAACTTCAGCCTCACGAGCCAACTGAATTCAAGGTGGACGAAAGTAAAATTAGTAGTAACAGTTTCAATGCATAAATAATAATCTTCGCTTAAGATAAGAGAGCTGAAGCGTATGATTTTAGGTACAAGTCCACAGTAAAAATTCTATTGACTTTTTCACTCTGAATTTTTAGCTATAAACGGTTTACGATTAGTGTCAAGGTTTGAAGTTTACTTACAATCGAACTATCCGGACATTGACGGATCAATAAAAAATCATTTGTCGATGAAAATCGAATCGATTCTGGTATTATAGAAATGTAATTCGAATTGATTTCGAAATGTAACTAATTAACTGTAAAAATAAATGTAAGAATAAAAACTTTTTTAATTTAGAATTTAAAAAAAATCTCGATGAACATGGAATAGAGTTTGTCCCGAAGAATTCCCCACCTTGGAAATTATAGACGTGTCGCAAACGTTCCCAGTTATTTAATTTTTGTGGTATTTAAATCCCATTGGACTCTTCCCACGGTACAAAAGGATGTCGCTAAGATGAATAAAACAATCCCAGCTAAGAATGGAGTTTTATCTAAATTTGTCGGCATCACGAAGTGTCAATTCCCTCGGCAGTATTCCTAATGGAAAATTATGCTCGATATTGAATTGAAAAACATCAACATAAAATTTGTCCAATGAACAGTTATTTTAGCACTCAGCAAGCTCCCAGCTACGAGATAAGTGCGAAGCTTCACAGCGGGCGGTGACTGTCGCCAGTTGAAAAGGGCGTATAAAATTACAGTAATTTCAGATCCATTCGCATATTTGTAGTTTTTATTGGAAAAATAATTCCTTCGAGCGTTTAAATTTACATAAAATGTCTATATTCTAAACAACGCACGTCTTTGAAGTCGTTTTCCAGATCATATTATTTTCCGTGTGGCCGACCTCAAATTTTACAAATTATCGCCTATTCTGAAACGATATATAGCAAACTGCCAGAGACAAGGACAAGTGCTAAGTCGAATAAAATGAATTAAAATCGCTGTATAGTTGCAAATTTAAATATTAGAACTTCGTGAAATGAGTAGATTAATATAAATGTAGATGAATAATTTACAATAAAATATATAGTGAATCGCATGATGCAGAAGTGTAGAAAATTAAAATTTTAGAATAAAATTAATGTGAGCAAGAGGAGAGGAAATAATCAATATCAAATAAATATAATCAGAAAACGTCGGTCGTCCGATCTGTTATGCCAATTATAATAGATAGACACCTAATAAATTGAAAACAAAGAACAGTAAAAACAACCTTCGATGCCATAAAAATGAAATTAATTTCGATGCCATAAAAATGAAATTAATTTATAAAATTTATGATGCGATGCGTCCTATTTACTTGGCATGTAGCTGAAAAAATTGATTTTTTTCCAATCCGCGATGTTGACGCAAAGTAATAAAAAGTGATGAGGATAAAAAAAAAATCGCCGTAAAATTTATTGCCGCATAATGCAAAGAATCAAATCGTGATTCGATTATAATAGTGAAGCGAGTCGTAACTTACGTAATTAGTGTTAAAATCACAACTCACCCGTGTGCGTTCGCTTGTGGGCCTTGAGGTGGGAGCTCTTCGTATAAACTTTGTCACAGCCTTGAACGTCACACCTGTGGATTTTCCGCCGCCGTAGGCTATCGGCGTAATCACCGCCCCTGGAATTGCAATCAGACCGATGACATTTTTATTAGGCACTCAACTGAAGAAGGATTGTGCGATTGGATCTTGTTGTAAATGCAAATTTGCCCCTTCGTCTGCTGGAGGTAATTATGAAACGCTGTTCTTACCAATTTGCTCAATCCCCGTTTCATTCATAGGAGAAATCGATTCGCAGAGCGATAACGTCGCGAGTCGACGACTTGCACCTTTGTCTTTTTGAATATGTGGCAGAAATTTTATCCAGCAATACCCAACTATGTTTCCCCCAGATTTTACAACGGACGAATCCGTTTTCGATGAACAATGCAGAGGGATACAGGGTTTTCAGTTATTTCCCCACCTACCGCAATAAATTATTTAATAATTAATAAAAACCATATTCTCCGAAATTTTATGGAAAATTTAAAAACTGACAACATTGCGTTTCATGATATGCGCATCCGTGCTTAATCGACTCCCACTGTATTATTTTTTCAAAAATAAAAAATGAAATAAAACAAATAAAAAATAAAAATAATATTAAAATAAAAAATTAACCCGAATCTTTCTAGCAAATTTGGGTTGTTCCATTTGCATTATTCCAAGAAAATTTGACGTCTCAATTGATTTTGAAGCCCGTCCGTAGAATTATAAGCCAAATGCCTAATTTTTAAATTTAATTTTTTAAATTAATTAGGGGCTGACCGCCCTTGGTGGCTCCGCCGTAAAACCCCCTGTCGGGGGGCTCCGCCACTTGTCTTTCCTTAGTCGGGGGTAGTGTCCTTGTCACTTCTATATAGTTTTTACTAACTGTAAGGAGAGGTGTAATGTATAGTATAACAGTAGTTCCTATAATTGGGTAGGTAGATGGTGGTGTTTTCATGGTTTTGTACCATAAAATATTGGGTTTTTCAACTGGCGCAAAGTTGTAGCTGAGATAACGTGTACAACTTTAATTTTTCCAAGATTTCTAACTTGCACAGTGAATAACTTTAACAAAAAGTCGTCAAGTCTGATATTTGAATATACCAAAAGATAGGTAATTTAACTCTCCACATTTTCCCAATGTAATGTACCTATCCATTTTTCAACCGTTTTTGCGTTATTCAACAATAATAGTGGACTATACACGAAAAAATCACATTTTTCAACTTTAAACGTTCTTTTCATCTATTTAGTACGAAAGAGACAAAGAATGAACCATATATTATTGATATACACATCATTAACTATCATTATGCTGAATTTAGGCAAAATCTATTTCAAAAAAATTTTCGCAAAAAGTCCAAGGGGGGCCCCTGCGATTTTTTTCAACCGAACAGTTAACGATTTTTTACTCGTCTTCCAATACAGATAAAAATCTGAAATTTTCAGGCAAGTTGTATCTTACCTAGATGTATTTTTGTGATTTTTTTTATTTCTCGGAAAAATCTGCAAGTGGTCCAAAAAAATCGGTTTTTAAAAGCTCAAAAATTGGTCTTTAACGGCGATTTTCGGGGTCAAAATAAATGCGAATCAATTGTTTTATTATGCAGGAGTCTTCATTTGAACGCCTTACACACGTACATAGCAAAAAATGTGGTGAAAAAAATTTAAACAGAGCCAGAGAAATTATTTTCCGTAAATCGAGTTTTTCACCGGCCGACATTCGCAGGCATCGGCAGGGGTAGAAAATTATATTGAGGTTTTTAAGAGCCTTTGACAGTTATTCTTATAGGAAATTTAATGCTGAATCCGAATTTGACGTCAAAACGACGGAAATTTGACGACAACTATTACTTTTTCCCAGTTTTAGTACTACACGTTTTTATGATATATATTCAACTTTGTAAATTCGTTGCAAATACTTACAGTACTGTTAATTCTTAATCAATTTTTTATTCCCAGAGGAAATTAGACGCAGAATTTGAATTTAAAGTAAAAAAATCAAATTCTAACAGTTGACAAATTTTTTTCGGGTTTTTATATTTTCAAAGTTTTAACTTCAGAATTGTTTTTTGCCACGTTCGAGAATTTTGAAAAAATGTAAGCATATTGAGGAAAGTTAATTTAGAATTGAATAAAAATAAAAAAAGGCAGGATTTTTTGTTTTCAAGATATTTTCCTCTTTTTGGTGAAAAACGTGTTTTTGTTTTTCTTCGAGCGCGAATAGCTTCGCGGGGACATAACATAAATTTATAACCAAGTACAACAAATTGTAGGATTTTGATAGTTCTTTCTCGCCTTTGAGTAATAGACCTATGTAAAAGTGGTTGGTTCAAAAGTTATTCGCAAACAACACGCATAAAACAGGGTCGTACAATTTTGAAGTGCAATAAACTTTAGTGAAGGCCTGATAAAAAAATAAGACTTTTCCAGCCGATGAAGTTATCTCTATTTTTAGGACTCTATGATCAAACTTACTTTACCCCATGTTCTCAACCAATTGTATAAAAAAAAATGTATTGTTTCACAATTTCGCTTTAGCCGTTCAAGTTTTTTCTAAACGGATTTTCAAAGTTTCGACTTTGGATATCGACAGCTCTGTGGAGGTAAGCCTGATCATCACGACCCTAATGAGCAAAACGTTCGGAATTCGCCTGGCTACAACTTTCTAATGCATTTAGTATTATACGAAACGCTATAGTTAAACCGCTACGGCGCCCGATAAAAAAAATTTCGCGATCCATAAATTGGACCAAAACAGCATTTTTTGATACATTTTGAATTGTTTTAAAAAATCAACGAAAAAATCAAAACTCAGGAGGTTTTTTAGTCGATGGGCTTGAATTCTATGCATCCTCTATTTTTTTTTTTTTTTTTTTTTCATTAAAATCCTTTTGTCCAGTTCCTCAATCGTATACCTCTCCTCCTCCTCGATGTGTATATTTATATATTTATAGATATTGTCTCTTTACTTATTTATCGTTATTATTATTCCTGAACAATATCGCAACGAGGATTAAAAACTGATTGAATTCCCGGGCGAATCAATCAAGGAATTATTAATATATACTGCCGGGGCTTATATTTGGTCAATGCCCAGAATGCTTCGGATCAAACCACAGTTTCATACCTATTGTTCTTGAATAAGTCAGAAAAAATCCTGGATTGACTGAATAAAATTTCCTCATTACTTCAACAAAAAAAGTATTAGAAACCCTGACGGTTTTCTAACGAAGGGCAATCGCCAGTCTATCGAAGCACAATAATTACCAACCTATCGCGATGATGTTCGTTTCCCTGACGTGCAAGTTGACTTTAAATAGCCCCCGGAACCGTTTCCTTCCCCGATCTCACGCCGAGGTCTCGACGGTTAAATTGTCAGTCAAAACAAATTGAAACTTAGCCAGGGAGAGGAAGAGATTGACCGAGCTTACGTGAACCGATCAGCTGCAGATGCGACCTTGCGTGCCACAATGCTCTCCGCGCACCAATCCCGTTCGAGGCGACCTCTGCGCACTGTAATTAGCGATACTACGAAAGGTCCGCCACTTGAGGGTTAGTAGGCCTTAGATACAAGCCCTCCTTCTTCTTTCCCTTGCAGTACAACCGAGCGAGAGTTAGTATCATCTATAGCAGTCTTCGAAAACGGAGAGTCATCAATCAAGCTGTGAGAATGTCAGGAAAGCTTTCCATCTTCAGCGACGACGACATTTACGCATCTAATTTGCAGAAAATAGGGATTTCAAGCGGACCTTCGACGACGCAGAACGAGACAGGACTCGACTCGATATTCTACCGTTGAGAAATTGCTCGGCCGAACGCAAAGTTTATTGTGGAGCCATTCGAGTGAAGGAAAGGCAAAGAATTGAGTTCGGTTTAATAGTCGAGCCGCACAAAAGGAAGATAAAGGTGCATCAATCAAAATGATGAGACAGCCAATGGGAATTATGAAGGCTTCAAAACTAGAAAAACATGGAAGCAATTTGCGGTCAACGCGAGCTCACTGATACTTCAGAATATTAATTATTGCTAGAACATGGCGTAATTCGTACTCGAGGTGAACCGCGCAAATTTCGAAACTTATGAACATTCTCTCGCTGTTAACCGACGTTTATTGATACCATCTGAAGTGCACACTGTGAAAAATAGTACTGTGCCATTACTACGAGCTATAAGATCTCCTCTAGCTGTTAATGTGAGAGTTAGAAGATAATTTGCTAAAGTTGATACATAAAAGATCTTTGTCCAAATAGAGGGCAACTTCGTTGGAAGTTGTTACAAGATTTTTCTCGAAAGCACTAAAGCTAAACGCCTTCTTTGGGAGGAAATTAATCTCGATACGTCGACCGAGTCCTCCTCTACACGCTCCTGCAGACCAACTACTGTAACAGTGACTTATGTTCGGGTCACCTCTCGTTTCACCACTGTTGAACACAGAAGAAGCGTTTAATATGGAAGAGGCCGAATAAACGGCCAACAGAAACGGCTGAGTAGTGTTTTTACATCTATAGGTTAAAAAAATAAAATAAATAGAAAATACTGCTAATTTTTGATAATTTAACTCATAATTATCGAGATCAAGAAAATAAAGATAGTAAAATTACGATAGTTGCTGAGATGTTTTCCCTTATTGTTTCCAATCTATTGTTCGGTGGAAACGTAAAAAAAATGTTCAGAATAGCCAATCACAACCATTGTTAGGAGTGTTTTTGATAAAGATATTTTATCGCACTAAACAAAAAATACAGTACCTTTCAACAAAAGCTACCAAATTAAAACTAATTTCCTAAACGAGTAATATCAACTAAAAATCACAACTCAATGTGCAGGGAGATTTTTCTCGAATTTCCCTCTCTATTACCTAGAAATTTTCCTATTTTCAGGCACAAGAAGTGCAAACTCATCTTGGCACGGTCTTGAGTTGTTGCGTCCACAGCTACAATAACAGACTTTTTCTTATTTATGATAATGCGATATGTTCAACCATTTATTTAGCTTCGATTTTTTCAACGATTCACTGTTCAAATGATAGCCTGTTTGGTGCCAGTTCACTGCTTCGTTTTGTTGAAGAAAACCGTTCAATAAATTAATTTTGCAATAACGGTGGTATTTTCTATAGTTTTCTACCGTACGCAATATGAGTGTTCTCTCGTACTGAGTTCGTACTATGGCGTTGAGTGACACCCGAATTCGCATCGTGAATATCAAAGTTGAGAGGAGAGTCGCTGTGGACTCGACCAAGTGCGTGTGGAGTTTTATTTAAGTACCGACTATACATTTTATGATTAAGATAAAAAATGATTATTATATTAAATTAAAATTAATTAAATTGAAAATGATTAGGTATTATTAAATTAAAATAAAAATAAATTAAATTTTTAAATGAATAAAATAAAAAACGCTCACCCCGTCCCGACGTCTGATCTCCAACTATTCCAGCTAAAGGGTAATAGTGTTGGCGATCGTTTCCACGCATTTTCCATAGATAAAATTTCCGTAGGGCTTCCTAACAATGATATGGGCGTTTCTGAAACAGAAAATAGTAATGGTCAAGTTAGAATAAATGTACAATTATCGAATTAATATAATATAATCGCTATATAATTAATATAATATGTAATAAAAATTATCTTCAAATTATTTAAGTTTCTGGAATATTATTATACTTGGATTCGTATATTCATTAATATCATCTCGCCGAAGAAGTTATTGATTAATGACTGATAAAATTAAACCCCGGCAAATTTAACGCATCAGTTCACCTTCTACCTATGAAAGTGATTCTATAATGGTTCTCCAAAGACTACAGTGAGTCGTCCGTTCCAATCCTGTGTTGGAACTGATCTACCTCAGTACGACACGGCCGATTGAATCCTGATAGATTCGTGACTGTCCCAGAACGCGTTACACGAAGGTCTACCGAACGCGCTTTCTGACTTGCATCGTTCGAGCGCCCGTGGGAAAAAAGTTGCGAATGTCGTCGAAAGTCAGAGGGCTCGGGCGTTTTGATCGAAATCCACCCATGCCCTGAGGATTTATCCGCAGACGACCGATCGCAAGACTATCAGACTATAATGTTCGAAATCCGGTTCCCACGATGATCGCGTAATTCGCTTCGAATTAAGGCTTTTTTTAACTTCAGTAGGTACTTGGTCAAATCTCGATGCAGTTATTCAAGTAATATATTTCTCGTCATTGAAAAAAATTAATAAAATGATTATTTTTTAAGATTATTAAATCATTATTATCTCTTCATTTTTCAAGTAAATTAAATCATAAAATATTACAAAGTCTCTTATTTTGCTCTTATTCGCGCGAAAAAGGATTCATTAGCCGGGAAAATTTTAAAAATAGTCTGGCCTTGGAAAACATCGAAACTGAGAATAAATTATTTTGGGAACCGATTGAAAAAAATCGGCGATCCTTTGACTACGCGTGCTGAATTGTCTTTTGTTCCTGGCCTACATTCCTGTTGTTCTTCAGACGCAATAACGTCGCTGCACGAGCAGCAAGTTGACTTAAAAAAATGCCCCCGTTTATCGGCAAATATATCTCCATCAAACGGGACCGAGTCAAGTCGCCGTAAAAGATGGGACGCGGATTCTTCGAAAATGCAAGGCAGTCCGGCGAAACAAGAAGCTGGTCGAATTTGGATAACAACCAAAGAAGCAACGACCCATTGGCAAGACAAATGATGAATTCATAATGAGTCTACGATAGAATATTTGGCAACGTCTGTTAAACAAGAGAGAAAACTCCGCACGTGGGCTCGTAAGTCATATGATCGCATTCCGACGGTTTTTTTTTTCATTCCAAAGTTAAAATCCGCTCTGTTTTTGCGTATTATTAATCCGAGTTGGGGGAGAATTTTTTATTATATCCAGCAAAGAGGGAAGGAATGTCGAATTGTAAAGTGTCATAAAGTGTGTTGTAAAGTGACATCATATCATTGACAGTGACATATATTTCTCCTCGCATTATAATAAATATTTCAAGATTTTAAGCGTTCAAGTATAGTAATTTTGGCAGACTGAAGAAACCGAAATAGAAAAAAAAAATTGATCATGTAAGCAACGAGTGTTATAACAAATATAATAACGTCTAATTTTGCACATCATCGGCGCGGAAATTGAACTTCCCGGACAACAGCGATAGTATTTTACTACGTAAACATAATAGTTAAAATAACGGATACCAAACCTTTTTTATGGCTTTTTTTAAAATAAATTATTTTTTCTTCTTTTTATCGGCGTCAAGTGGCTTTCATACGATCACGAGATCGGTGGACTCTTTAAGGGTCGCGACTATTTTAGACAAGTGCCATGTTAACAACGGCATTGTCTTGCCGGTCGAGTGGCCGTGTAGAACGTTGGGGGACATAAATCAGTAGCCAGTTCTAAAACGGCTCTGAACACTATAATTAACGCAAGCGCACACGCTCCGTCACGATACCGCAGCATCTCACCCTTCTCACGCTTTGCGAGGACTATCTCGAGTTTTCAGGATTAATTAATTAATTAAGGATTTTGGCCGGGCGGGGTGCGTTCGGTCGCCAAGTCCGAATCTTTCATCTCCACCCCGCGATCTGATTGGTTGCTTCTCGGACTAGAAAAAATAAGCGACCTCCGCATCGCTCGTGTTTGAACAATCGTTTTGTCGTCTAATTCGAATCGCGGCCGTCCATGAGTCAGACGTAGCGTTATAAACGTGTCGGTGAGCATTTTCCAGATCCTTTTTGTGAGGACCGGAGCGTGCGGCGAATTTATTAAACGTGTCAGGATTCTTTATAGCCGGCATATGTTTGACTATCAGACCGAAAACATTGCCGGGACATGATATTAATAAGTTTTAAAGAAGATTAAAGATTGGTGCCTTTGTGGAAGGTCAATGCAAGAATGACTTTTTTATTAATAAACACAAACACTTGTTGTCCGGGCGAAATAGATACTTGTAGTATCAACGAAATAAATAATTAACAACCAAACAATTTGAACTTGCTGTCCATCCAATAGATATAAATATCCGCTACGTCAAATTTCGAGGCTTCGTTGCATAGGGGAAATCGTTAGCGAGGGGAACATTTTTATCGAAATTTGGTAGCAGAAATTGAGGCGATTTTGTGAAAATTTTATTTTCGCACCGGAAACGTGCGAAATTAGTAAAGCGCGTTGAGAAATGGAATTTTAGTTTTTCGTTGGTTTGAAAAGCGCTGGCAGAAGAATTTCAAATTGTTTTCCGACTTGAAATGGTAAGATCACTCAGAACACCTATTAGCAAAGTAAAAACTTGAAAATGTGGCAAAACGAAAAATTAGTTTGCACGACGAGAAAAGTATGCTGGAAAAAATTGATTTTATGCCATTTCCGTTAATTGGGTTAAAAACGGAGAAGAATAAATTCTGTTTATTTCACTCCTTTGATTAACGGTATAGTGAATAATGTTAATTTTCATTAGGCCTTTCGTAGGTAATGTATAATAATATATATAACTTGAAGCGCGTGCTCTGAAATCCATTGTATCCAAATAATTTAAAATATTGAGATTATTAAATTTTTGATTTCACGTTTTGTCCAAAAAATCTTTTATAACGCAATGCCGAAGATGTTTGTATAAATTCGTATAGGACACCTGTTGCTCTCGAAGCCAAATCATGAGGAACAGCAGACTGCAAGGTGGTTTCAACACGTCAATCGATACTGAACATATCAATGATACGTCGTTTGGCTTAGGATAATATTTTGACCGAACTCGAATCAACAGATTAGCTGCCAGTCACGTCAGTGGGCTACTAGTTCTGTCAGCCGACTGACAACCGACAGGCGACTGGCCGCCTTTGTCTAGCAACAACTGCGACACAATCGAATAAAACGAGTCGAGAGACGCTTATTAGGTTGGAAGCTGCCAAAAAAAGGAAGCCCAGTGCCTCGATCTGGAGAACGGGATTATAAGAGCCTTGAGGCTTCGGCCGAATCTATTACCGAACAGGTGGAAACACAATAAGCCACCGCACGGACGGAGCTCATCTCGACACCACGCAATCTTTCGAAAATTCCCTGCCCCCACTATTTTTTTCCGATTTTTCTTCTCCTCTACCTCGAGAGAAAACATTCTTCCGTATAATGGGATTCAAATGAGCCGTCTCAAAGGCATAGCGGAGGCCTTTTTTCTAACTCCCAGGTGGCACTAGGGATCTTATTTCGCCTCGTGCCAACGTGCACCTTCATGTTCAACAGATCGCTCAATTTCCCCCCGCGTTGCCGTTGCGATACTGCTGTGAAGATACGCTGCACGCCATCCGAGTTCCGATCAAACTGAAGACTTGATTTCAGTGATTTGCCACCAGCGACCTTTACAGTTGCACTCGTCTTTAACAATAACGGTATTTTCCGCTACACCGAGATACGTTCGATTTGATCTTAACCTAAGGGAAAAATCAACGTTTTTTATATGCGAGTTAGTCGAACTACGGGGCGAAATCGCTTTGACCGTTCACGCACAATGTAAATTCAAGTGTGAAATTGAAAGTTGTGGTAAGTTAGTTATATTTGGTAAAAATGAATTGTACTAATTTCCAGGGCTTGGAAAATAAATTTTAATTATTTTTTATTCAACCTTCGATATTGAGATTTTCATATCTTACCTTCGATATTGTGATTTTTACATTCAATCTTCGATAGGTAGTGTGATTTTCTATCATCGCTGTTTCATGTGTATATTTTAAGGATAGATTTTCCAAAAATTTCAAGAACATTATTAGCTGTTAATTACTACAGTGTTTTTGACGCTAAATCTAACGATACAGTAATCGATTCGATAGCTTTAATGTTTCGCAAATTATCGTAATGAATATTATCTTTAGAGAGTAATTTTAGGGTGTTTAAAATACCCGGCATGATGAGAACTGAGAATCCATAGGAAGACAAAAGTTCAAACGTTAAATTCAACGCTAAACGGAAAATTAACGGAACTTTTTTGAAATGTTTTGCAGATATTGCAGTTATACCATGAGATGAATGAATAACGTTTTACATTCATTGAGGAAAAATTACAACAAGATTTTTTCTAGCATATCTTTCGAGTAATTTTTTTTTCTTCAGTTAATCGATAATTAATTCCAGGCATCAATTGCTTGAGACCGATCAATGGCATGGATTTTTGATTCACTCGTTACAGGAATCAAGCTTGACTATTCACGAGTGAGGAAAATATTTCGCTGACTCCACGCATCACGTTCGCGATACTCAGGTAACACGACCCAGTGAAGAGTATTTCCATACGAATTCCCATTTCATCAAGATTGGGAAGAGAGCTGCCGTCGTTATTGCCCTCGGGACTTTTAAGGATATCTGTCCGCTTTCTAAACAAAAATCTAAATTTCGTGGCCCTCCCGAGATATGATAATCTCGTCAGCTTGCGCGCCACTTATACCCTTATAAAGGCTGGAGTATCGGTTTACTGAGCGAAATATGGGCGTGGACGATAGCCTCGTGATACAACAGCGTTCACACCCTCGTCCCAATTACAGGATGAATATGGGAAATATCTTTTAATCGAAATTATTTAATCTGTTCGTTATAGGGCACTGCTTATTTTTCGACACAAGCGTCAACGCACAAATGATGCGGTTTCTGAAAATGGAACTTGATAAAGTTTCTCAAAGTTCATTTCCGGATTCGAGCTTCAGGGAAAATAATTACAATATTATTACGACGGAAGTTAAAAAAAGCGTGAGCTCATTAGGAAAATATAATTTTGGTTCCTCCTGATTTTCCCTCTTCCAACACTCACAAATAACTCGTATTAGCTAGAAAATGCGCTTTCCTTTTGAAGAGTGCACCTGTGAACCAGCCGAAGGATTAAAATGCCGCCGCAAAGAGACGGCGATGACATGTGAGCATACGTTATTTACTACAGGTGTCAAGAGAGGAAGGCGATTCAGGTAATAACTAGGTATGGTAAAAAGTGTAGGGAGATATTAATTAATTATAGCGAAGATGGTTGAACTAGATGATTTGATCACTTCTTTAGGCGCAAGCGGCTCGAATCCGGTTTAATGAGATTCAGAGATGATTAGAGGGCGCTTGTATTGTCAACGAGTTGTCAATCGCCGCTCGGCCAATTCAACGTCAGGTTTCGAATTTCAAAACGGAGGCGATAATTTATGCGTTAGCACTACTCGTTTATTTCTGAAGAACGCGGGACATTAATCGCGATCAGGTGCAATTTGCAAAATTCAAGCAGCATGAGCATTTATAATAATCATACCGACAATTTTCGATGTGGAAAGACTTAGAATCGCGAGTCGAATTATTAAGCCTTTAATTAATCGAAGGAAGGAGTGACAATTTTTGATTTGTTATTCGGATTCAGCGGGGAGTTAGAAAGAGGATTTCAAAAGCTATAAAGGGCTAAAAATGAATATAAATTTTGATAACCAAAAAAATCAAATCTATACTTTCCCCAAAAAAAAATTTTTTTTTTTGGGAAAGTATAGATTTTTTTTCTCTTGAGCGATTCGAACGGAACATTATTGAATTATACACCAAAAGTGTGTCGTATTGAGACGTGCGGTAAAAAAAATCATTGAATAATTCTCAAATCAATCATGAGATGATGTGTAATCCAAAGATCGCCTGTTTGCGCTGAGATTTCTCGCATTATTTCCGTCTCCGAGTAGGCAAATTCGAGTCATTTTTCTCGACAATGGGCCGTTTCGTTGCGGTCTATGAAATCAGCAACAGGTAAGGGAAGACGATCGATCAGCAAGCCCACGCTTCGAGTAGCAAACGCCCAGGCGCATAAATTTCCCCCAGCGATTGTGACAAGTTGCAGTTGCTAAGCGCTTCACATTGTGAACGCATTCATCTTGAGAATGGTTCTATTCACTGTTTCATACGTTGGGGCTAGATTGATAAATATAGCCCGTCGCGATGAAGGCGCCCCGGACAATGGAAGCTATGATGCATTCGGCCATTTGCACTGCCTTTTTCAGCGACCAATATCACTGAACGCTTGACAAGACTGTTACATTATCGGTATTTCGAAAGTATCGAACCGTGAGAACGGGATGGGGACATTTGCGACTTGTTCTCCTGTTATTTTATTATTATTTATTATTTATTATTATTATATTTATTAATTTTCGTTACCTATAATTTTTCTTGCCAGATAAATCATTGCATCAATCTCCTGTTCGCCAAAGCCGGAAATGAAGTTCGAACAATAATGGAAATAATGGATCTATTAACCCTTGGAATTTTTTACGAGCAATAGGTTTTCAATAATATCCTTGTCATAATACTAAAAGGAAGAAATTGATAGCTTGAGACGATATAGCCGTTCCCACTACACCTGTTGCGCTCTTCGTGTGAGTGATTTTATGTTCGGCGGGCCAACCACTGGAATGAAACATACAGGCGTCTCGTTCCACATTGGTGGCAGGTAACTTTCAATCCATAATTACTTTGCACTAGAGTAAGTCGAATATTAGCAGCTGGTATTGGCCAGATCGCCTGTTCTACTCCACCTGTTCGGTCGTAAAAATATTCCAGTTAGCTCGGCAAATGAAGGAACTCGTAGAGTGTCAAGCAATTCTTTCCTTGCCTATGCAATACTCGCTAGTGTTATTAATATTCGCGAAGTTGGTACTCTATATCGTTTTCGCCTAAACGTTTTTTCTATAACGTTTTCGGTCATAATATTCTTCTAACTTAATTCGACTCTGTTCATCGGAAAGTATATAATACATGATAATATCGATGATTATAGAATTAATTATTCTACCGCTCTGTGCTACACGTTTCTACCATCGCTCACGGCCATTTGTTGGTCTTTCCTTTGGAAAATCACAACGCGTGGAAATGTGAGGGAAAATTGCCAGAAAAAATAATACGGGTGGGGGGGGGGGAAGTTTTTTGTTTTTCATGGGAAAATTGAGGCCCGCCGTACGGAAAAGGAAAACCCAGGAGAGGATTCACCAAGGGATGAAATGCGGTTTTTGGTTGAACTCGCGTGAACGTACGATGAGATGAATTCGCAAAAGATGGAGCGGTGCGAAATCATCTGACAGCAATTCTTTACGAACGAATTTTCGAAGCGTATTAGAGAGGGACTGACAAATATTATTGTCAAATATTAATATGGAAGCGCACTTGATTTCCAAATAATTTAAAGATAATAGTACAATAAATCTTAGAAACTTCGATCTTGGGAATACAAATCCCTCGAAAAACGTAAGAGCCTCAGATGTGCTCCAATTTAATAGACCCAATTACTTGGCCAGTTGACAAGTTTTATCCATTCCCCTGAAAAATAAATCAATGGACAT
The DNA here is from genome assembly GCA_037159825.1 of Tupiocoris notatus. Lineage (NCBI taxonomy): Eukaryota > Metazoa > Arthropoda > Insecta > Hemiptera > Miridae > Tupiocoris > Tupiocoris notatus. The sequence continues at coordinate 164,918 of JASJUZ010000148.1, read as the reverse complement.
TGCTTAATAATAAAAATTCCGAGGTCAATTGCTAATTCATGAAAACACGGGTAGGTAAAACCGTGCGAATAGAATTGTCAAAGACCTAGAAGAACGACGAGATAGGAATGTGAGTTGTCGTATCATTAATTGATTCGTACCTGGCATTAGATGGCGATCGGGCCCTCTCGAAGGCAAGTTATTACTATTACTAAGGTATGCACTTCATCATGCGCTCTTTGAATCATTCCAATCATTTGATCTGATATGCTGTGGGAACGTTCTTTTTATACCGCCGACAGGACTCTCTTTCTTCTGCGCGAATCGGAGAAAATTGTCAATGCGCATAGCCGCATATCGACACGAGCGGCGGTCGTGGAATCGTCATGTTTTTTCACAATGTCAGGTCACATGATCTTGATCGTCAAGGTCAATGGCGAAGAAAAATTACGAGGAGGTGAAGACTTAATCATTGTTCCCTAGAGATCCTGCTCTTCACAGATACACGTGACTAGTATCGACTCTACTTTGGTAGCCATAATTTTTGAAATTGCGAGACCATTTCAATAATCCCATTAGACAGCAATAATTATTACAGTAAAACGCTCAAACTATCGAGATGTCGAATAATTAACCCAATTACGGAACGGGATGGACCAATAATTGGTCTTATTGGGAGAAAATGTAGAAAATTGTGTTTCTTTTGGTATATTATATTATTAAAGTTGAGGAAATAAATTTTTAGATAGTTTAATAACTAAGGGCAAATTTACATAGAGAGACAAATTTACATGGAGAGAAGATATCAGGTTGAAATTAGCCTAATTTAATTTAGCCTAATAATAGTCAATTAATTTAGTTAATAGTTTAATTAGTTTAGTTTAGTATTTCGAAAGCTAATGCAGCCTTATACATGTTATAATTACTTAACAAACTATATGGGGAAACTATAAAACTCCGGATAAAGACAGTCATAATCTTTCATAATTATTTTCGCGAGCGATAGCGGCGATGAATTAACTAGTGTAAAAATCTCTGCCCTAAAATTTTGCTGGGCAATTCGAACATCCAAATCCCGACTTTCCTATCTGAGCAACTTTCTTGTACAACTGGACTTTATCGTGACAACTTTCAATCCCTAAAACGATGATGAAGTTGGCTAAAAGAAAGGTCGACTTGGGAATTCTGATCGAGCGTTTTCGTAATACTCAGTTCATTATGAGGACCGTAATAAACGGGATTTGGCCAGAACAAAGCGTAGAATATCCCCCGAAAGGCCTTCCCGGCCCACTCGGAGATTCACAAGGCGTGTCTGCGTCTTGGACAATTAATACGACAGTTTTACGGCTGTCAAGCTCAACAAATCGCGTCCAAGTCTCTCAGAGCTCGAGAGAAATATTTTTACTCGGCTGAGCTTTCTTTCCTAATCATCTACCGAAGACCCGGAACTCACAGGCTTACACCCCGAACGCCCTCGTTCGAAACTTTGTAAAATGCAAATAGTCGGCGCTTTATGGATAAGCATTTCTCATTCTAGATAAGATCGGCACTTCGTTGGGAAGGACAGATCTATAGGTTGCCGGTAAAGATCTACGCGACGTCGAGTGCGCATTTTTCTAGTTTTATAGAAGAAGAACGCCTATCCGACATTTGTTCATCGGTTCTATTTATGTAAATTACACGTTAGACCTTCGAGAAATCTACCTCTCCATAGCAAGATTCATACGCAGTCTCGCGTAGGAAAATTATTTCATTTCTATCCACAATCGGTTCGGCAAGGCAAAGACGAGTGAAGCATTTTTTCGCAATAATATTACTCCTTACACAATGATTCTTTACGTCGTCAATTATGGCCGAAGAAAAATCGTTATTTACAGCGTCTTTCCAAGACTCAAAAACTTCTTCGGCCCTATACATTTTTTATTCAAATATTTATTTCACTGCGATTTCAAGTTTTCAAACTGAAAAACATATCGACAAAAATGCTTCCAATAATCCTATGAATGTCTTGAATATCAAAAACTTCGTTACCGGTCGCTCTCGCTAGGAACATTCTCTTTCGCGTATTCGAATCCCCATATTCTCGCAACTACTGCATATTCTGCGGCTCAAAAACTTTTATTCGCCCTTGAGCCTGTTAGTTCGTGATGGGAGCATTTTAAAAGCGGCCTTTTACCACAACCGAGTTATTAATTGCCCGTGATAAAGTCGCCCAGTGCGGGTGTAGTTTAAGCTCCGCCAGATCCAACTGAGCCTCTCTATTGGTTTTCCATGACTCCGCTAACAAGTCCAGCTCAGAAACGTTTCGTGTAATTTAAGTAGGTGAAGTAAGAATGGAAACGCAGAGGCCCCCATTCGACTGTTAATTTAAGTCTTCGGAAAGAAATCCAAGTTTGGCTCAAACGCCGAAGGTTGCCCAATGGCAGGCGGCCCTCCGAGCTTGGATATCAACCTAATCGTCGCAACTCCCTTCATCGCATTGAACTGTCACTTCTACACGTAACTTTCAGGGTCAGTCCGCGTTCCTTTCTAACTAAAAAAATCTAATGTCGAGGAAGAGGACGTAATTTAGACTGGAACATGTTAATTTTGAGGAAAGAATTCCCCAATATGATTAGCACAATACACACCCTTAACTAAGTTGTAAATTCGCTTGTTGCAACAGTATAAAATAAAGTTCGAGCTGATGATCATCGAGGAAATTTTTCAACTAGACTGATGAAGTAATCGAATAATGGACGGTTTTTAAATTTAAAAGTTTTCATCGTCGTATTACGACTGGTGAATTGGAGTGATGACAAATGTTGAAGATAAAGTAAATTAACAGGGTACAGTTTTATCAAAACGAACGAAAAAATTGGAGAAAAAATCGCGTCTCAAAATAATTGTGTTTTTTTCCAATTTCGATAAGAAACTCAAGAACAAAATACTCACAAATGAAGACCCGTTTAGAAATTATATCTCACCTGAAATGACAAAAAATAGTGAATTAGGTACAACAAAAACATTAATCACAGAATGCGTTAAAATATAATATTAGCATTGAATGGGAATAATAAAGAATAGCCAGTAGTTGAACGATCTGAATACATCCACCTGACACAAGTTTCATGTTCACAATGATTTTTGACTTCATTTTGTAGGCAAAAATTATTTATTTGAAATTAAATTAATAAATATAATAATAAATTAAATCAATTATTTATAAAATTATTAACGTACATAATTATAACTGCAAACACCCTAAAACCTAGCCTGATCGTTCCAATCATTTACATCTTGGGGAAAATATTACATCAAACGGTCGTGAAGGGGCTCGGACAGCTGCTTTTATTAATTTCGACCTTTTACTCGAAATCAATAATTAATTAATTGCCACCCCGCCTCTTAATACTGTGGTTTGATTAAATTAAGAGGCGTGGTGTTTTGGCCAACAGCCCTGACTCTTTCGTTTATAGAAGCCGGATCTGAACTCGGCTGGAACCCGTTCCCGTAGCTAAACGCTGTTGTAGGTCTACCGCTTAGCACCAGGCACGAAGTCAAATCGCTTCTTGAAGGAAACACACGAAAAAAAAATGCTATTAGAGATTGGCCTAGTGAATCTATAATTTTGATAAGGACGACATTCGAACAAACGGAATTGTCTTGCGAGCAATAAAGGCAGATTAGGTGAGAATTTATTTTCTTGTTATCAGTATTAGCCAACCTTTTAGTTTCGAATTCGGAAACCGAATTTATCATGCGCACGTAGCTTGGATTAGGAGAGGATTCAATTTGTTGCGAATTTTAATTCATTTGAGAAGCTATCTCTGCAGTACGTTCGGCAATTTCGAGCAGAGAAAATCGGCATTGGAGAGCTTTCAATGAAGTACAAAGCAAACGTCTTCGAGTTAATTATTTAACGAAACAAATAAGTCCTGGTTGAATAGAAGAGTTTCTCGAGGTAAATAGAAAGATGAGGCTATACTTAATGGTTCACTATAGAATTAGTTGAGATAGAAGACGACTATTTTACTACGTCATAGGCGCGCCAACGGCCATATCTCACCTTAATGGCTCGCTCAATGGCTTTATGAGGATATACTAACTGAACTTCGTTTCAATCTATTCCATCCGTCCTTCAGTTTCCATTGCTTAAAAGAGTGCTTTGTTCTTTAACGCCTTACAAACGGCCTAAGCATCTTCCTGCCTTGGCATGTGGTAATGTTTCCTCTCTGAGACAGTTGAGGTCGAAGCCGTTAATGGATAAATCTTGATTTTGGTGTTCACTATTAATTGTCAATTGCAGTGGATGAGGAACGATTTACTTTAACTGTAAGGCAGTTTTCACGATTGTTGGCCACGACAAATACGAGGAAAATCCAACAAATAAGGTTACGACTGGTGCCAAAAATCGCAAATTGCATAATGTACGTTCCAAAAAAAAAAATGTTAATTTATCGACATAATCATCATTTCGATCAGTACATTTTTTCAGCCTTGGCACCAGCTTTTGTATAACCTCGTCGTATTCGCTTCGCTTCTTGACTGTCTCCATCACCTCCTCGTCGATAGAAAAACGTTTTTCCACCCAAGAAATCTTTCAGTTTAGTGAAAAAATGAAAATCTGAGGATGAAAGTCCGGAGAATGTTGGGAGGGGGAGGCACAATACTAGTGCTTAAAAATTCTAGTGCTTCTTCGTTCTTAAAATTGTACTGCTTCAATTCTACAGTGTTTTAGTTCAACTTCTGACATCATTTTTATAGAATTCAGAAACTGGAACTCGGAAACAATCGTTCAGCAAAACGTGCAAAATTTTATATTTAAAATAAAATTATAGCCATTATCTTTCATAATTTCGTCAAAAGGGGTGGTTTTATTGATTTCGTAGATTGATATGAAATTTATCAGTAGTATAATTGAATTTATAACTGTTCGTTAGCCGATAGGAATTAATTTAAACTAAGTCGTATCTGAAATGATTTCAATAATTGTGCTTCGAAAAATGGGGGTAACAACTTTGGAAGTAAACTTGGCTACAAATTACTGAAAACGGCCTACAAGGGGCAATCACATTTCCAACAAATGATTCCCATTTCAAAATCTTAACCAAGTGATTTTTCCGACACCAAGCAACTTTATTAATTAATTAATTTATTTATTAGGTAGGGAACTTAATAATCAATATTTCTAAACTCCTATTCACCATGTTCGCCTCTTTGTCAATTTGCCGACGCATAGTAATAAAATTCAACCTCATGGACAGACCATATCATTTATGCTATTGCAGAAAATACTCGAAATACATGGTGCCTTTGTTCCCACATTTTTCGCTGTGGGTAGAATGACCATTCCGCGTAAATATTATTCCTCTCGGCGTTCAGAATTCTCGGAAAACGTACGACGCGATGATTTGTGAACACGAAATCTCGTACGCCCGACTCGTTGTCTTACATTGTAAATAAATGCGGTTGTAAAAAATACAAAATGTAGTCGGCTCCGCGGCTAGAGCGGGTGGTCCATGACATTTAATCGGTCGTGTGTAGGGAAACGAATGGAAGATCGTGGTATGAATGATGAGGAGGAAAGGATAAGCAGCGCAAGGTGACCAGACGAAGATGGCACCCAAATGCTAAACGCTCACCTTCAGCCCAGGCCGTCCAATCCGAGTAACCAACTCCCACAAAATAGAAGATTCTCCGTGGCTACCGAACGGGCCACGCAGGGTCGTCGTCGTGTTGTGTCTCCACACCTTCGAAACAGCCTTGACAAACCTCAGCTCGAGGTAAGTGTGTAGCCCCGTGCCTCCGTCTGTGTACTTCTTTTGGTTTAATTTCTTACTCATTTTTCTCTCCTTAGGCCTTTATTCAACAACAATCCTCCGTCGGCTCCGCTCGAATGAGACGCTCTTCTCAGGCATATGATCGCAATCTTCTCGATTAGTGTGCACTTTGTGGTGTTCATTAGCTGGCCATAAGAACACGTTCTTTCCCTTAAAAATCTCGGCGACTGGAAGCGTGATAGGAAACTGCCAAGAACAAAAAACGGAGAGGGAAATTGAGGCGAAATAAAGTTTTTAGTACCTATTTAGTTAGTTTTTTAATTATTTCGTAGTTAGTATTTCTTTGGAAAATCGAGGCGCCCCGTACGGAAAGGAAAACTGGAGACAATTCAGTAAGAACTGAAATGTGAATTGGAAAAATTTGATTGATCTTGCGTGAATGGACAGATGAAAGTACATGATACGGGGATATTGGAATAATAGCTCAAAGGCACGAAATATCATTTTGTAAAAATATCAGATTCTAGCGAGGTTGTCGAGTTTGAAAAATTGCTTGAACTGAACAGTTACCACCATGTTGACGTCACTTGTTCTCTAGCCCTTGGGACAGGGCCACTTAACTTTTTGTCGGGTGGTAGGTCAGATGAAAGGTAGAGAAAGGAGTGGTGAGACTGGGCTTGTCATGTCAGCTATTCTCCTCGATCAACAAGTAGCTACTTTGACTTTACGTCGTGTCAGTCATCTATTCGAAAAATAACTACTTTCGAACGCGTTCCTCTCCACTTGACGATTCCTCCTTTTTTAGGATTTCGATTTTACTTTGAAATAGTTTCTTTGGGGGTGTATAAAAATTCGTAATAAAAATCAATGCGAATTACCAATTTAACTCCGTTCCGAATTCGAACTTCTTCCAATTCATGAAATACATACGGTCCCCGCAAAAAAACTTGAGTTTGTTTCTTGGACGGTTGAGAAATTCCAAATAATGATAGATATTTTTTCTCTGCTATTTGATGTTGAAATGGGTAAATTTTCCGGGGAAGTGGATTCTTTTTCCATTTCAGATTTTCATGCCAGTCATCGAAACGATTGGTGGAAATGCTCATGAACGGAATGCCTTCAACGCGGAAATGATATCGCCGACTACTTCTCAGACATAATGACACGACAAGGAACGGTGAAATTCAATGCTGCCTCTCAAGCAAATGCAGAGGTCCAAGGTGAATGTCAGGCCCGATATTAAGACATTTCTGGCAAGTTACTTGCGGTCGAAGAGTTATTCGTCGTACAACCTTGCCCTCTGTCAGGGACCTCTTCTTCGGGAAGGCACGTACTGTAACTGCCTTTTGTAAATGCCCCGCCCGCGCTTCATATGGGCATAAGGCATCTGGTGGGACGCCGGTTCGTACACCGATGGCATTAGAGCCAATCAGGTGAGCGATTTCTTTTGTTATCCCTAAGCGGAATAAGTAGGCAATCGGTGTTGAAGGACCTTCGATTTTCACAATGATACCCAGTAATCAGTGCATAAATTCATACTTCCTACTGGCATGCGGTTAGATAATCCGTCGGTCGGTTCACACAAGACGTGACCGACACGCGCTTATCTTCTCTACTTCAACTGGTCGTCAACAAGTGTAGTACCATCAAGGTAGAAAAATTAGCTCAATGCAAATGTTGAAGTAACTCGACTAAAAAAGTGTTCACATGCTAAAGCGAAAAAATCATGTTTGTAAACATGACGTTAGTATTCTTGGAACCTGTCTTTGTTTATGTTTAACGCACGTCTTTTCCGTTCCTGATTCAAACAAACTTCACGTTCATAGGAAATAAATAAATTATTGTTTCAAATATCGCCACGGCCCAAGAATTTTCAATCTAAGTAGTCTTCTACTAATAGATTTTGGTTTGTATTCATGCATTAATTAATCATTTTAATCGCTCAAGAAAAAAAATTCCTACCCCATCTAATAATGTTTTACGTTTTAGCATATCGAATAAAAAAAATCTGTCTGTCCGGTGTCAACTTTTTTATAGGAAAATATATATTTTTGAGTAAATGGATACCTCAATTTTAAGAGTATTTTCAGGGGGTTTCGTATTTTCCCGTGTTTTGAAAATGTTGTATGTTGATACCGGTTTCTGTAAATATTTTGATGCTAAATCGAATGGGGCTATAACAGAGTCAATAGATTTAATGGTTCTCGAGTTATCGCAGCTTCTGTGTAGAAATTTCGAGATTTTTAAAAATGGCTATGATGCACAACTTAACTTGTTAAAGGTATAGTTACCAATCTGTTGTTCGGTGGAGACGTTCAGAAATGTACGGGATAGTTACTATCACAAGTGGATGGTCTTCTTACATTATTATTGAAGCGAAGGAATAATAAAACACGGTACAATCATTTGCAGCGTTTTTTTTTTCTTTTTCTTAGCTCGTTTGCACAATTGTATTTTCCACGAGTTTCTACCATTGGCAATCGAAAATTTATTTTGCCGAATTTTCGCCGAAATTCTCGCAATCTTGAAAGTTTTGATGGGAATAATGCATGGCACGTTTCGTGTGGAGTCCTCGTGCACTGTGGACGCTCAAATTACGTCGAATGGCCCACGGCAGTCACTACCAGATACGGCCCTCTACGTTTCAAAGCAGCTCGACTCTGATTTAGAGACAAATCAAGAGCCATGAAGTCAGCTAATTCGACTAGTCACTATCGTTAGCTCGGAATATGACGCCATTACAGCATCTGGGCGTGTGACTAGTTTGCAAATTTCAACGGACTCAAACCCCATAAAACTACTTCACAATCGGCGAGACCTTGCTAGTTTTTCAGACCGAAGTTACTCCAAGGATTTGAATCGAAGCCATTTTCTTTATCTTTTTCAGATTACGTGATATTAATACGATACTAAACGTTAATTGTCTTCAGCTTCCAGTACTGGATTCATAAGCCTATTAGAGTTAATATAATTTTCAGCTAGTGCAATAAGGGAAGCCAAGTTAGTTGGAAATCTTCCTTTTACGCAAATTATAATTGCATCATTGCCGCGAGTAAATAAAACGATTAAGATAGCAGTCTGGTCGTTTCGTTTATTTAATCTGCATTAATATAAAACCGATAAAATGAAGATGCAATAGAAGCGCGCTAGATTTGAAATTCTCGAGGAATCTTGCCATTTATTTTTTTATAATTCGAAAAAATTAAATCGTCAGTTCCAATTCAGAAGATTTATTTGATTGGCCGCCTCGATCTAAGCATTCAAACATCTAATATGCGGCCAATCCACCGTCAAGTCTTTAATCTCGATTTCAACTTCATAAAATATGAATCAATCCATATCGTGCGCTGAGCGTTCTGACTCAAGGACGCGCTCTAACAAATCGAATATCGAAAATCCGAATAAATGACGCCCACTTAACTTCGAAAGATTTTACTCATAATAGCCGCGTGTCGAAAAGAAGGCGACGGTTTACATTTCATCAAGTTCGGCTCTCAAAAGTATAGGCATGTTTCGAGGCGAACGTGTCATTTCCATCACGGACGGGAAACGAATCGAAAACGTTTCGCTCTTGCGTTTTAAATTTTACGACCGATGGTTTTTTCGAACTTAATATTCAAATTTTCTCATAAAGGACCCGTAACTGTCGAAGAAGACTCGCCAGGATCAAACGTGGGAGAGGGTCGATAATCGTGCGAACGGTGCGTATTATAAATGTATGGGTTGGGCTGCTGGACTCGCCTTTGAGGGAAAAATATTCGTCGAATATTCAATGGGTTTCCAAACCAATAAAAGTGACTCGACAGAGAAGTTTTCGGCGGTGGCACTAAAATCCGCCCAGTCTCGAAAAATTTCGGCGTCTTCTCGCCCGATTAGCGACGATTCGGTTACAAAACAGCGGGATCGATACGACGTCGGATATCGTTAGCCCAGTTTGGGAAAAGACAAGGTTTTTGAAAGTAGCTCGACTACACGAGGTCGGAATTTTCACTATAGAACAAACGGTAAACAAACAAACGTTTGAAAAATTGACTCGGAGTAGAAGAACGATGACGAATTGCTGACGAAATCTATTCATAATTAGGACAAGCGGTAATATTTGTGCTATATATTCGCTTCGAGTATAAAACTAAATTATTCTCTACTAGCGTTACATAGTCTCAACATTTTTCAAAACGTTAAAATTTACCTATTTTGTTCGATTCATTTGGATTGCTTTATTTTCGATTTGCCGTTTGCAGACGAACGATTATCAGTTGGCCAGAAAAATATCCTAAGAGTATAATTAAGCTGACAGATCTTGAATTATCGATTACTCTCGTCCACCGCGGAAATTCGAGTCTTTCTCGTTTCAACCCGTTCAGCTTGCTGCCCTTTATTTCAAAGCCATTAGACTGACGTTAAGGGCAATTTCTCATTATAAGCTCCCGAAAGTTTCATCAAGCTTCTTAACAGCGACGAATGCAAATGAGGCGTTTTTTGGATCGTAAGAATTATGATTTAGGGAACGGGAAGCTGTAAAATAAATGTTCAATCGGTATACGAAAAAACTTATCTTTCTCTAAACTTTGAGTTTTGAATGAAAATTTAAAGAACAAACTGAAAATGAAATAACAATAAAAAGTTTTGAATGAAATTTACGTTTTAATTTTTGCAGTCATCTCAACATTATTTTAGAACGTCCCCAACTAAGTGACGAGTTTCTCAGACCTATTTACATACAATGATCCACCAAAAGCAACAATGTTTTAACCACACTGAATTAATTATCAATTTGTTATTGTGCTAGATTGAAGACATTGTTGAAACTATCTTCTCTAGTATAAGTGAGCATCATCCACTTTAGAGTTTGATCATTTTATTCGATCGTGTTCGATTATAATCAGTGGCTTGGTATAGATAACGTAAGCTGGGCAAACAATTTCTGCGCATCTTTAAATCCTAGAATTATCCTTAAAACAGTTCGGATAAATTTTTCAATTACTCGGCTGGAAACAATCAGGAAGCCAAATGAGTGATGGAAACCACTGGCGATATTTGGACAGTGATGTACGACATTCCATATGCAGTACCTTTAATCCCGCCCACATTTGATATTTATCGGCTCATGATCTTGAGGATGTCTTCATTAGGCGTTTGTCCAAGGTGTTGACAGCCAATTTCATTGTTGTCCCGTAACGATGGCATAAATCTTCATTCGGCTCGCGACAACATTCAATATTCGCAACAGTAGAAAAGATGCTGGCATTGAAGTTCAGAGCGCATTGTTATCCCCGCATTTGTACTGTCGACCAGTACGTCCTTATATAAATTGTCAATTAATGGAAGATGAATTAAAGATGACAAAAGGGAAATATGTAACGATACCAGACGAATCAGATAAAAAAGTGTCACCCAATAGAACAGACAAGCAGCTCGTATTATTAGCAGTTTTGAAGGTATTCCCAAACACAGCCACAGAGGATTTTTTTTAAAAAAAATTTCACATAAAAAAGAAAGGAAGATAAAAAAAGTCGCTTATAAAAAAAAAGTTAAATATGTGTTCCCATGCTTCAGCCCAGCTTATTACAAGCATCGCGAGTATAAAATTATCTAAATCCTTATTTTTTTTAGCAATGATCTACCGGAATCGAAGAAAAAACCTGGGACGACAAATTTTTTCTCCCGTAATCAACCCGCCCTCCGATTGTGCTCCGATAAGACTCGAAAATTTTGTCCACTCGACTGTCCCCGAAGAAATAAATTCGCCCCGTCGGAGTTCGCGAGCCTTTTACAAGACAAATCAGCTCAGAGCTCCCACACCATCCAGTTCGGACAAGTCGCCTGCCAGGGCCGAATCCAACGCTTAAGACGTTTTACAGAGCTACCCAATTAGCACCTCTACTTCTTCGAGCCTGTCCAGCCGAACAGTCTGCTAAAGAGATGTATTATTTGACTTTTTTGTCCCGTCGGACGTCGTTTTCTTTCGTTCCTTCAAGTTGCCGGCTTTCGGTGAATTGTTTATTGGTGCCAAGAGTGTGGAAACAATAAAATCGAGCCTCGAACCGACCATTCGTCAGCAATGTACGAACTGCAGGACGCGTCTTGACGACGTTGATTTTCAACATTTTTCGACAGTCAATTTTACGCACCTTTTTGAAAATCACGTCGTAATTACGATCTCGTAGCTATCACAGAGGACATTTCGTTTTTAGAAGGAGAAAAACATATTGAACGTTTTGAAATAAAAGTGCGTTTCAATGGATGTAATTATTCGCAATAGGGAGTTGTAAAAATCCAGAACTGATGAGCTGCCTAACAAAACCTATTACGTATTTCGTCCACTCAGTTTTATTGCAACAATTATTGGAGATGATTTCATATCCACAACACTAATGATAGACCACAGTCAAACTAATTAACTCAACTTCAAATTTCGCCTAATAACAAGTCATTTGTTATTCACTTTGTTATAAACCATATTTTGTTATAAAGGGGCGCAGTACTTCAGCCACATATTCCAAAACTAAGTTCCAACAACATTTTTTCCTAACCCCTTATTTTCCCTTGTTTTTGAACGTACAGGCAATTTCGCGATTCTGATCTGCCCTAAAAATACCACAACTTCTTTAATTTTACAGCAAATTCGGATGCCGGTGGAAAAATCTTACACTCCCTATATTTTAGTGAAAAAAAATTGGTTTGGCACTTAAAAGGTAGGCAATTCAATCATAATAAGAAATTTTTTGTTGCAACTTTTTCGTAGATTACGAGGTTAGTACTGCGCTACTTATCAAAAACATTCTGTAGATATAGTATGATACTTTTCTTACTGATGATAAGATTTCAGATCATCTATGTTTCAGTACGTCGTGGCCAATTACCTGAAACAAAAAATCCAATGATTATAAATCGAGTCACATTCGCTACAGGTAAGTTCTTCTCTACTCGAAACGTCTACAGATAAATGTATTGGTTCAATAATACTGGCATCAACAGTGAACTCAGGAGTTTCATCGGTTTCACAAAAATCGCGCTTGAAAGAGGGCTAGGAAGAAAAAATTCAAGTACCTATTTGATGGGATTTCAGATCCCATTTGGCTTTCTCTATAAGAAATAGGCAACATTATGATACGGAGTTTCCAAGGTAAAAAAAAGTACGGATTTACTGTCATGGACTGTCATTAACGGAATCGTCGCAGTTCCGTTAGACTCGTAACACCACAGCTCTTTTTAAAATACATGTTTTCAGACACGAGTCGCATTCGGGCATCAAATTGAAAGTTTTACTATCTAGGAACACAACTCATTGTCACCATCATCTAGGATAGCCAGCAGTTTGTTCGACATCATCGGACCGAAGTGGAACCAGTTCCTTGGTCTTAGCTCGAGCCCGCTGTCCTACAACTCAGCTACTCTGGCCTTTGATAAACATGACCACCCACGCTTTCCGCTACCGTCACGTACAACTAGATCGCTTCTATCTCGTCGCCGCCAGTTCACCCTTTCCCACAGCAACTGACGTTTATTTGTATTTAATTCTAGGCCTGACGAGCGATGCCGCAGGAATAGCGATCTGGAAACGCGGCTAGAAATAATATGAACGCTGCGCGGGAAATTGACCCCCGTTTGTGAGAGGAGAATATTGATACAGGGGACTATTTCCTTTAATTGAATGAAAGAAGAGCAATTTTTCACGAGAGCGGAAAAGCAATGCAAGATAGATGGACCATGGCGATTTCAGAAAATTGATATAACGACGTTTTAGGATGTTTTAGTAATTAGTGGCTAGAGGCCCGATAGATTCAACTTTGCAAACGTATTTTTCATAATTAAACATTTCACCAGTGTTTTCTGAGGGTTTTGCAATTTTTTTAATAAACTGAAAAAAACGCAAATCAACCATTGTAACGTCATCCTTTTGGAATCGGTTGATAATTATTATCAGGAGAATTTTCAGTATTACAAAGTCGAAAAGAAGTTTTATACACCACCGTTACTATTTTTATTATTTTAAAAAGAATAATGCGTTAATTGATAATCGAATTAAGGATGCCGTACGAGATGTTTGCGAAAAGTATGCGCAGTGAAAAGGAGTTGACGACATGAGGCATTCAAAAGTTTAACAGGATGAAATAATAGTGATTACATTCGTACTCAAGCGAAATCTCCCATGTGGTCAAGTGATTGACGAGAGTTCGTTCTCGAGCAGGAGACGCTTATTGATTGAGCTGCACTGATTGACAGTTTGAAGAGTCGAAGGAACTAATTGCTTCATCGTTGCTTCAATACGGTAGCTTCTAGTGCGAAATACGTTGCGTTTTTTCTTAGCCATAGCGATGCAATTATCGCAGCGCGCAGATCCAGTAGCAACAACTTTGACTGGTAGACAAATAAATTGGCGGAATGATTTTTTAAACGGCTTCTCTCGCATGGGTGGGTGCACCTGGCTTTGCATTTCGATCTGGAAACCTTCCCACTCGATGTTAACTCGGATAAATAAACGCATAGGAAAGACGATGCTCGAAGTTGAAGGCGGAATTACATTCATGCATTATAAATAATCGCGTTCTGCGTCAAAATCGCGCCGTCCGAATCTAAATTTACACTTGTCGCGGGATGCGCCTTTCCTTTGAATTTGGAATGGCGGAGTTGAAAGGGATCGCTAACTGGAAACCAGCGTGAACAGGTCGTGGTTTCTTTCATGCGGGAATGGCGAACGTGAGGATGAAACGTACGGTAATGAGATAGATTTATAACCATTGTTATTAATGGACCGCGAGTGTCATTCTCTGTGCACCCGGTTTAATGAATGACATGAATCGTCCGGATGGCGCATCATTAGCCGAAGTGTCCCATTGATATCGAGTCCTAACACCTTTGATTCACGGCTCTCCTCACGGTTTGATTTGCTGGTTTTTTTTATTTATTTATTTTTTTTTTTAAGCGAACAGGTAAATAATAATAGAGCGAATATTTTTTTAAAAAACTCATTTCGGAAATCTTTGAAATTCGACTCGATTTTTCGAGGTAAAACGTTGATTCAATTTGTTTTCAAGAGAGATTTGGTTGGTTTTGTTTTTTAATAGTCATGATGGATTGAATTCTTCCAATAGCTTTTAAAGGCTATATTTAAATTTATTCTTTTGGCGGCGATTCAATTAAAATTCCTCTTTCAGTTAAAATTGACGACTCATTGTATTAGTTAAGCTCATATCTACTGAATATCACACATGTTGAACAGTAAAACTACGCAAGGGATTATGACGACTTTAAAACTTTGTAACTATTTATTTTAATTTTGTTTTAAATAATAAGAAATATTTAACCCTAAAGATTTTAGTGCTGCTTTTTTAAACGTTTTCAATTTTTTTTTCATCTTATTGTTGCCAATTTTCTTAACACTTCATTATTTCTCAAGAATTGAAACATAGAGGGGGAGAGAATCTTAACTGCTCAGTTTCTGAACCTTTTGCAAGAACCCCACTCTTGCTCGAATTACTATGGTAAGGAGCTTGTCGATTAGGAGCTCCCTCTATTTCTTCAATTTGGCGCCGAGCTTTTTCACCAGTTAGGTCCTCACCAGAGCTTTTTAGAACCATATAGACTAAATGCCCGGTACAGTTAAAGAGAGTGTTTCATACAAGATGGTCTCATTCGAATCAGCGTTAAAAACGCTGCAAATGATTGTACAGTGGTTTATTATTATTTCGCTTCAATATTGATTTAAAAAGACTACCCATTTGTGATTTTCAATATTCCGAACATTTGTGAACGTTCCCACCGAAAAACAGATGGTAACTATAGGGGAAAACTCTGTAGCAACTATTGTAATTTTAATCATTTTTATTTTTCCTAATTTCCTAATTAAAAGCTAAACTTATTGCCTAACGATACAGCTAGAGAGAGTGTTTGACGACCATTCCAATGAGTATAGAACGATTTTTATAGCTCCAAGGACTCTCGAGTTATACCCTAATGCCAAATTTGTGAAAATCTCCCAAATTCGGCACAAAAGCTGCGATAACTCGGGAACCAATAAAGCTATCGACCTGGCGATGGTCTCATTCGATTCAGCGTCCAAAAATCTATATAATTTGATACCACGTACACATTTTTCTGAAAAGCCTTGGAAAATATGAATTTTTTCCCCCTCAAAACCCCCCAAAAATACCCTTAAAATTGAGCTAGCAAGTTGGTTCAAGAATTGGGCCGTCGTAGGACCGAGATTGATTTTTGGTGAAAATTTCAAGAATTTAGCTATTATAGTTTGGCCGGAAAACTGCTAACGGCGTACGGCGTACGGCGTACGGCGGACAGACAGAATTTTTTTGGTTTATTATTCAATAATAAACCATTGTAATCGCCCAAGAAAAAAAAATTTCTAACCCCCCCTCAAAATTTGATGTTTTACGTTTCAAGGCATGTAGAATCCGAATATCCAATAAAAAAATTTCTGTCCGTCCGCCGTACGCCGTACGCCGTACGCCGTACGCCGTACGCCGTCCGCCGTACGCCGTTAGCAGTTTTCCGGCCAAACTGTAAGAGCTAAAAATTTGAAATTTTCACCAAAAATCAATCTCGGTCCTACGACGGCCCAATTCTTGAACCAACTTGCTAGCTCCATTTTAAGGGTATTTTTGGGGGGTTTTGAGGGGGAGAAAATTCATATTTTCCAAGGGTTTTCAGAAAAATGTGTACGTGGTATCAAATTATATAGATTTTTGGACGCTGAATCGAATGAGACCATCGCCGGGTCGATAGCTTTATTGGTTCTCGAGTTATCGCAGCTTTTGTGCCGAATTTGGGAGATTTTCAGAAATTTGACATGAGGGTATAACTCGAGAGTTCTTGGAGCTATAAAAATCGTTCTATACTCATTGGAATGGTCGTCAAACACTCTCTCCAGCTGTATCGTTAGGCAATAGGTTTAGCTTTTAATTAGGAAATTAAGAAAAATAAAAATGATTAAAATTACAATAGTTGCTACGGAGTTTTCCCCTATAGTTACCATCTGTTTTTCGGTGGGAACGTTCACAAATGTTCGGAATATTTAAAATGACAAGTGGATGGTCTTCTTAAATCAATATTGAAGCGAAATAATAATAAACCACTGTACAATCATTTGCAGCGTTTTATTGGATATTCAGATTCTACATGCCTTGAAACGTAGAACATCAAATTTTGAGGGGGGGTTAGAAATTTTTTTTTCTTGGGCGATTACAATGGTTTATTATTGAATAATAAACCAAAATCAATAGAAGTTGATAACAAATACACTTTTTTTCCGAAAAACTTTGGAAAACCGAATTTTCTCCCCTCAAAACCCCCCAAAAATATCCTTAAAATTGAGGTAGCGGTTTTGCAAAGGAGTTGAGCCACTGTTAGGCCAAGATTGATCGCCAAATGACAGTTATAATAAAAATGTCCCCCATATTCGGAGGATTTTTAGTTTCAGCAATACAAGCAAGTTGAACCGAAATTTTCCCTTCAATTTCCATCCCTTGACGAATACCCTCCTGCTTTCCCTTTTCGTAGAGTCAGCCAAGATTTTCCAAAGGAAACATAATTTTTTCTCTCCTCATTTGGCCGCCTTCTTCTCCCTTTGCGGTTTCCTCTCACGTTTCATCGCGCCGCAATTTTCCAAAATAACGTACAAGTTGCCAACAATTGAAGATTTACGTTAAAATCATCTGCCCACTTTTCGTGTGCCAACTATTCGTCAAATGGTTTCCAACAATCGTCGTTGCCTATTGGGGAAAGAATCTCTCATCGTGTCTCAATCGACAGAAGATTTTTCAAATCGTCACGCGATCCTAACTTCCTGTTACCTACTGTGCCATACCAATGTAGGATCACCCTTTGCTTATACGAGAGCCATCTCCTTAAATTACACCTCGCCCACGCGATCGCTCATTCCTACGCGCTTTCTTGGGCAACTTGATCCCTCCAGCGTGTGAGCTTTTCAGCCTCGGGCCACCGGTAGACAGCAACCTTCCGTTTACATCATTCACGAAAGAGCCCTCACTACACGAGCCGAAGTGAATGAATGTTTCCGTTTTAGAACTTTAAACGGCCTACGGATTCAGATGATCTTGATAGCTGCGGTAGCTAAGCTTGTATTAAATTTAAGTGAGCCACTGTTTCCCCCAGCTACTGATACTGCGTGGTAATATGATCACCAATAAATTCTCTGCAGAAAGATCCCATCAAGCTTTGCTTAAATTTGATAAGGACTTGGCTTCGTCGACTTTTCCTTCATCAGTTGCTGTTTGAGGAAGTGATAAATAAAAGTGAATCGCCATTTGGGGAATAAACTGATAATGACCACTATCAAATCAAATCCAATATGGAATCTAATGGCACTGAATCTTCACATACTACGGTTACAATAATAATTATATAAGTGATTGCAGAGGACCAGATGGCGCAAATAAGGATTGCTTATTACAATCGATCGAACGCTCGACAGAGTTACACCTCAAATGGATTTGTAATTGAACGCAGCTCGAAACAAAATCCTTCATCTCCATGATTATGAGTAAGTGTCCATAGGATGAGAACAGAATAAATTGGGCCACTATTTATCATAATTTGACTCTCATATCACGAATCTCCGGAAATTTTTCAGTTTCGTGAAAATCCCTCAGATAGCGGCCTCACTAATGGAAGGACGGGGACCGATGAAAATCGGTAACTCTTGCAATACTCAAGAGATTCGAGGGGTTACGAAAAATTTCATTCCGCCGCGGCATAAACGCGAGAGACAGAAAGGTCGAAGGTGAAGGGGGATGATCATGATTCGCGTACACAAGAAACGAAATAGTAAACCATGTAGCTTGTCAGGAAGACGCGGTCACGTACGTTGTGTGTACCTCTGGGGACCCACTACGTTTATGGAAAGCTCATTAAATTTCAGTCATAGAAGCCACCTCTGTCAGTCCGACTCCGAGTTTGTACCGCTTACCTAGAAAACATACCGCTAGCAGCGGCTAGGAACTTTTTACAATCCTTTGGAGGAGATCTCGAGATACACCAACAAGAGGTGCCTGTTATTCCTGACTGACATTTTAAACGATTAATGAGCCTTTCGAGAAGGTCGACATAAAGCGGTGGAAAGAAATTCCTTATTGTTTCCGTCATAAAGACGCATGCCCGTTATGTTGATGCGCGATTTTCAACTTTTTCCTCACCAGTGTGTCATACAAATCGCATCGGGAAACTATCAGTTCGAACTCAAGCTGCTCGCTTATCCAAAGGAGTATCACGATCGGCTCGAGCATTTGGCAATGCCGTGTTATTAAAGCAGAACAGAGAACAGAAACGACGTTTAGTCCAATTTGGGTGGTCTATAGAAGACGAATGGACGAGCGCTATCATCATTTCAGTGTTCGAGATAAAAGAGCGAACGAACGGTTTTTTTACCGAAGTGTCACAGCCGTATGAGGGAGTAGAAAAGTCAAAGGCCGTCTTGTCTTTCTGTTCGGCTGAGTCCAAAATGTTGACCCGGACTCGACGGAGAATTGATGGCCGACGATGGGCGAAATAGCCGCCGATCTCTGCTCTTGGGGCACTCGTCAGTCCAGGTAAATAAGCATCTTAAATTTCGAACAGGTTTGACACTGTTTTCACTCGAGATGCAGGAGGGGTCGCCCTTAACATGCAAATGTTGAAACCTTTACGTTGTGCGATTCAGTCGCAGCTGGCTACATAAAAACTGCCACAAGAGCGTTGGTTTATAATTTATTTGGGTCAAGTATTTTTGATTGATTTGAATACAGTCAGGAGGAGAGGGTGGAAAATTTCCTTTGCTTGTTCAAAATTCATTCCTACGAGTTGTTCATGATTTATACGTTGCTATTTATAGCTAATTAAATTATTATATTAGTTTGAGCATTATGTTGTAGGTTAGTAAAAAAATCTTTCAAAATTGCCTGCTAGCACATTGTTTGTAATTTTTGTAGGCCCTGATGAAGGAAATTAATTTTTCCGAAAGCTCGGTGAAGGAGATATCTGGTTTTGTATGACCTTCATCCCGATAAATGACCACTATTAATGCTGAGGGTCGATTTTCCTTTTCAATACGTCTGTTGCTATTTATGCATTACACTTCAATTTATTATGAATTCCAATATTGCTTATCGAGCAGCTGGAGAAGTCGAATCTTCTCTTCTTCTTTTTTCAGTTTTCAGTGTGTCCTCGAAATTTAATTTGCAATCGGAATACCTCAAACCACGAAATTGATATAACTGCGATTCTGGCTCGTTTCTCGGGTTCACCTATCGACGAGCTGATTATTTTAAAGACCACTGTGTCACTGTTTTTCTTTTGGGTTTGGTCTATTTTTTATCTCTACAGCAAGAATTATATTCATTATAATTGAAGTTGTTACCCAGAATGAATTTTACTCTCGGTCTCTTTTATTTTATTTATTTTATGCACGGTAGAAA
Organism: Tupiocoris notatus; assembly: GCA_037159825.1. Taxonomy (NCBI): domain Eukaryota; kingdom Metazoa; phylum Arthropoda; class Insecta; order Hemiptera; family Miridae; genus Tupiocoris; species Tupiocoris notatus. The sequence goes on along the minus strand of JASJUZ010000148.1, from coordinate 144,748 downwards.
AATTAGTGATTTTTTTTTTCAATTTAAGTCTGACTCATTGAACAAAATGGGTACCTATAATTTTTTAATTTTTTTCTCTGGTTTAATGAAAGAGTGGTCAAATTTACGATCAATTTCTGCAATAATAAATAAAGCAATAATCAAACCAAATCGAATCCAGTCCTCAGTCCGTTTCATCCTGCGTCTGCGCCTCGGGGAACATTTTACTCCTGCAATCCTACGCCTGGGCATTCTCAAAATTTGCGAGTTGAAAAAATTGCAAATTGCTGCGATGGTGTCTACAATCATCATAAAATGTCGTCAGCCTGCTTACCTAGCAGAGGAATTCGGTGTTCTCCGGTGTTTGGAACGAAAACGTTCCTAGGCACGGACGTTCGTAGACATTGGTGGCATTTGAATCAAATTTTAAAAAGATTAGTAAAGAATTATTAGATAGTTACAAATGAAGCAGATGTGTGTAACTGATTACATAATATATTTTATTAATTAAAATTAAGAAAAATTAATTTTATTTTTTAGTAAATTGAGAATTTATTTTGGTTTTGACAATCGTACGAGTTCATTTTCTGCGTTCAATATGCACTGTTCGTATATTAGCACTGATCAGAGCACAACCTATTCAGCATGTTTGCTTTGAAATTATAAGCGAGATGCTCATAAAATACACGGTACTTCATCTAAACTGGCACATCGGCTTTCGAGTTTTAAGATTTAATAGTTTTACTCAGAGGCGGACTTGAGTTTCAAACCAGTTAAACGCGTGCACGGTTAGCGTCATCAATAATAAGGCTCCTTTTCTATGTCGACAAATTTTGATGGTCGTACAAATTATGAATATTAAACAAACAAGGTCTCCTTCGTTGATGCGTTTCATATTACTGTCAGCCGCAGGCTTGTGATATATAAACAGTTCAAGGTGTGTCCTTTCTATTAGTTCGCCAAGAGCTGTTCCAATTTGGCCGCCCGCCGATACATCATTGCGAACTCGTAAAACATTTATCGAATCGATCAAGTTCAGTAATTGATATATAACAACGTTTTCGAAACTGGCGATCAGTGCTTATGGTTTTATCCAAGGTCATTGGAAATATTAAAATCGCCAGCACGAGGATAATAATGTGAGCTGCTATTTATAAAATGTCAGTCCATCATGAGGATATAAATAGTCAGTAATTATGTAAATAATTTTTTCTGCTCGAACAAATGTAAGTGTACAATTCAGCTGAAGCAACACAAAATGACTAGAAGGCTATACGTCAAATCACTAATGGACTAACTTCTTAGAGACTCCTAAATTAATGCTCTATAGTTTAGTCAGCATGAAGTAGCATAAAAAATCGAATTTGTAACTATTACGAAGTAGCTACTTTTATAAAAATACTGAGTCTTTTCACTGTCGATAAAATAATAACCACTGAATTAATACATCCTCAAGAGTGGAAGGAATCCTCAGCCTTCGACAGACAGGTTTAGAGATTTCATCGAGACGTACACACAGCTGACCGGATTTTTGAATGTCACCGCCTCTCGAGGCCTTTGGGCTGTCTGGTTCTTGGACGAGCTGTATTTACAATTCACCGTCGCATCTTCTTCGTTCTCCAGGTTGGGTCATCTCGCAGCGAAACCCGAGCGAGTAGGTTCGACATCACGAATGACCTTGTTCCCAGCAAAAAAAGAAGCACGACAAACCTCTTCAAAACGGCTTCAAAGGAGAAATTCAACATTCGAATCTCGAGGACTCAGCCATTCACCATTTAGTGATTCTCCGCTTGTAAACACTCTTATATCTCGAGATCTCCTGACAACGTGAATGAATATGATGTTTGTACTAAGAAGCGAACGTTTGTTGCATTCAATGCTCGCACATCGTTATAGAGCGTTTAAAATGTCAAATATTCTCGATAAAACGCTCCACCAACGTTCCAGAACTGTTCACGATGCAGGAAAACTGAATTACGGGTACTTCTAGCGTTGAAAATTTTTTCGTCCTATCGGTTTCCTGTCCGAGTTTTCAATTAAGCGTTTCCCTCGAATAAATCAGACGCCCGTAATAATATTTCCATAATTTTAGGACAAGCGAATTTTCGTTGAAGTGATTAAGATGGCGAGAAACAGCTAAGCAATATGTAGAGAGCTGCTGACCTTGTTGAGATAATAATATACATGTTACGCTCGATAAATCCATACGGAGAGCCGTGACGAACTGCTCGCGCCCCGCAGCGACCAAGCAACCGCGACGGCGGCTTTAATTCGCTCCACAGCTTACACAGGTGCAGGAAGAAGCGAACTACTTGAATAATTAAAATTACATCATAAATTGCGAACCGCTTAAGATTCACTGCGAACGAGTTTGCTCCACGGTATGGCCACTTAGCCATTAAATAGGCCACTGTGGTCAACGGAGAACTGAAACGGAACTGTTGGCCCAACTGGGAAAACCGGCATTAAAAAACAATTCCGAGAGAAATTTCATATTTTGTTGAGAAAAGCCTGTATTGATATTTCTAGGGTATAGCCACACCTCAGAAGATTTTTTTAACGGTCTTTTCATCCCTTTAAGCGCTAAATTATTCATTTACATAGCATGTACTAGTTCAAATCGGTAGTATGATTTGTGCGAAGGAGAGCACGATTACTGTATGTTTATATTTGGCCCTAAGCTATTACTTTTACCTTAAAATTGAGGTAGTAGTTTAGTTGTTGTCAGAAGAAGAATAATTTTTGGTTTGGAACATTCAAAGTTTGATACGAAAAACACCAAATTTCGGGGAGGGGGTAGATTTTTCCCGCGTGTGGTAGCATTCTTCTTTGTCAAGTGACATTTTGGTTGATACTGTTGATGTAGTAACAAAAATCGCAATGGTGAAAAATCGGCAAAATTTCGTATGTCCATAGGCGTTCAACTCGTAGATCAAGATAAAAAAGAATAAATTGGAATGTTAAAAAATTTTAAAATAAAAATGTTGAAACGTACTCATTTGCTGAGAAAAATCAGAATAAGGCACGTCGATATTATGTGAGCATGTAGTAGTGTAATAGATTCAGAAAGAGCCGATAGAGTCTTCTATATCTGGAAGTTTCAGACCAATTGTGATCAGGTTGCAACGTGATTGGGAGATCATACGAATTCAAAGCATGAACGATCTTGGGCGAGCTCTCGCTTCCAGCAATTCCAATGCCGAAAAGAGTCGGGGAAACGGCGCCCGCGCGGCTAATGGGGCCCTCGGGGTATCACAATTTATCTCGTTCGGTAGCACCCTCGGGGGCCCCTCCTCTTTCCAACAACGGAGGACCGAATGAGAGGAAGATGGGCCTCCGAGCAGGGCGTAACCTGGTAGTTCTGCCCGATCAATAGCCCAGATATTGGCTCATAAATTCACGTCCTGGTGTCGGAGCCCTTGAAAAAGCGTTTGGCGGATCGACGCCGGTAGCCGCAAAGCTGATCGGTTATTATTTGCCAAGCTGAAAGTGAAGTCGTTTTTGATTTTTGCGCGAGCGCCAATCACCGCGATCCTTCACGAGGGGACGACCTTGAAACTTCATAAGCAATCAGTGAAGCGAAATACAACCGTTACTTCAATTTTAAGATTTTTTCCTGGGAATTTTGAAAGGAGGAAATGTTTCGGAACATTTTTTGATCGAATTTGAAAACATTGCGGTCAATTTATAATCGAAATTGCTAAATTTTCAATCAATAATTTTTTCAAACATCTACATTGAGTTTTTTGAGGAAAAACGCTGCAAATTATTGCACTCAAGGTTCATTATACCATTGCTGCTATTGGGATTTAAGAAGTCCATGATACGCTTTGTGATAGTGACTATCCCGAACATATGTGAACATTTTCAACCATTAACATATTGGTGTCCGTAATAGGAAACTCGTTAGCAACTATCGCAATTTTAATCATTTTTATTTTTCGTAATGATCGAATTAGAAGTTTAAGTATTCGCCTAGCGATAAAATTATAGAAAGTATTTGACAAGCAGGGTTTACATCTTTTTCTTGTGAGCGATTATAATATTTCATAATTTAATTATAATAAAAAAACAACAATAATTATAATATTAAAAAAAATGAGAAAAAATACAAAAATTTCTACGCTAGAATTGTTAAATGGAACGATTTAATACTGCGTATTATTCCAAAAATATACAATTTCAATCGAGCGCCACCAATTATCAAAATGAATGACACATGGCTATCAAATGGCAAAACCAATATTCTCTTAAACAACCAACAATTTTACATGTTCGGATGAATTATCGAATATGAAGAAACGTACGACACTCTTCTACAGTGAAGAGAATGATCGACGTTGAGACGAGGAAATATTTATAGGCAATATTCTATGCCGTAATACGGGGACGTTATTGCACTCGACGAACTTGAAGAAACAGCGTATGGGACGACGAGGAGCGTCTTCCCAGTCTTTCTCCGCGATTGCAATCTCGCTTAGCCTTGACTTGACCCGTGTCTCGCCTCAGATGAGGATGGCTCCCAATCGAAACGGAGAGGATTCTTGGCAATCGACCACAACTTTCGAACGGCGAGTTTTACAAAACGCGCACCTGTTTCAACCCGGTCCAAAGGTCTCCGGTCGCGCATCTTCCAGCGTTGGCAATAGAAGACAAAGATGCAATGGAAGAATACTCGTTTTCTGAAAGCGTTTCTTCATCTCTCGAATAAAAATTATACCAGTATTTTATAATTATTAGGTACTAGGTATTTGTTTAACATTAAAAAAATTTTTTTTTTAATTTTTCAGCAATTGGTTTATTTATTTTTATTTTTAAATTTTTTTGTCTGAATACGTTTGAAAGGAGAATCATTGGGCTATTTTTTCTCCAAAATTTAGGAGCACTTTCATCTCTGAGGAAATTTTCAAAGCTGTATTGACCTGTTGGTCTTTTCTACCTTCAATCAATTAATAAAAAGGCTCAGCTATCTATTTCATTGAAAACCGAAATCACTTAGCTCTCATGATGCTCGGAAAGGTGAATTGTATTTAAAAAAAAAAGAAAACATCGCAAAACAGAATTGACCTCCTTTTTCTCATTTCCTCCCTATACCCTTGGAATTCCCCAAATAAGTGCAGCTTATTATTGATGAAAATTACTCTTGATAAAACTCGGGTCAATCCAAAACTCATCAACATCGATTCATGTTTCAAAATTCGTCGTACCTATCGATGACGTTTAGTGTGTATTTGTCACGAATAGGCAGTAAGCCACCGGTTGGATCTTTAATTTCAGGTCAGGGCCTGCCAGTAGGTATATTGTAAGCTCCTTCGGCCGTTTTGTCGTGGATGTTTATCGTCACCCTTGACCGAGCGGTGACGACACGCGTTTGCGCATAAAGATGCGGCATGTGGGATGCCGAAAACAGTGACACGACCTCGTCACTCGCATCCCGAATAAACATATACCATAAATTTGCATAGAGCTGCGGTTTTTTCTATTAAAATTTCCATATCGGGCATGGAGCACTGTATTTTTTTATGTAACAGTTGTTGCAGTTTGGAAGAATGTAACTCGTGTTTCAAAAGAAGAAAAAATCATTATCGCTTAGATTTTGAAACGAGCAACGGGAACTTATTAAGTAGAATATATTCGAAAGTGATAAACCTTCTACTATCATTTGCAGCATTTTCAAGCTCGCAACCGGGTTAGGCGATGTGCAACCGAGAGCCAGCGAAGTTCTGACATAAATAAACATTTTCACAAACCATAGCAATCATGGTCTCGAGAACAATCGAAAACTTTTTTTTTAATAATCAAGAAATCGTGAAAACTATAAAGACGTACATTTTTTACACTTTTTCTTAAAAAAATAATAAATAAATAATGTAAAAAAATCTTTGAAGATGAGCAGTTTGTTATTTGATTTGGGTCGAACATTTTTTTCTTTCTCGTAACGGTTTAGCGATTGGAGGTGAGCTGCAGTATCAATCTTCTAACAAGATCACGAAGTTAAAGTGAACGTCATCCACCGCCCAAATCGTGAGTAGAAGCTTCACCGCATGCTCACACATAGGAACAAGTTGGAAAACCTTTCACGACCCACCCTTTTGTTAGGCACTTGATCATTTTAGTGAAAGTACTTATATAGTCAAGTCACAACCGCCGCGCGCGCGCAAGTGAACGAAATTTGCATTTCAAAAGAAAGACGACGAGCGGACGAGCTTACGATGGGGATAATCTTCGATGCGGCAAATCCCCATGTTCTATAGGGAGACGGTTTAACCTAGAGTCCAACACTTCGTCGAACGTTGTATTTCTGTATGATCGCTAAATAAGTTACTAGCAAATTATGAAATTGTGGTGGATACGAAATTTTTCTCGATCAACACTTGTAATAAATATTTTTGAACGAGTCGAATGTAGTAGATGATTGTAGGTCAAATTAGGAGTCGAAATGGTTGTAACGTTTATATTTAAATTTATTACTTATAATGAATAATATTCTGGTTTTTTTTTTTTAATTTTTTTATTATATATTTATTACCGGGTATTGTGACAGACTAAAGGTCGAAAGACAAAAATGAGAGAATAGAGGTTTTTATTCATATAGAGAAAAAATCATACAATTATCTATTTAAAAAAAAATAAAAAATAAATAAAAATATGAAACTGTATAAACAATAGCTCAAGTTTGCTTCACTACGACGTTTTCAATACTATCCTCATTTTCCTTGTTTGAGAAAACTAATAACCTACAGACAGCTTTTATATTCGTGGCTATAGATTTTCTCTGAAGGATTCCATTCGTACATTGCTCCTGGATTAATATGATTTTCTTCATTGATTTTCTTTTCAAGTTCCCGGAACGAAATTATTTCACGAATTTATTCTATCCATCTGTAATTCTATAATATTTTTTAAATTAATCTCCCTGAATCACTTTGGTAGGGTGAAGAATTAATTAAGCTCAGTACAGATAACAGCGACTAATCAATATTCCATCGAAATACGTCTTGCGAGTATTGAATAGCGCAAATCTAATCTTGCCCATCTCATTTTGCAATGTAATTGTGTAGCAATCGGTTCGTTCAATCTAGAAAATATTATTAAAATAATAATAATACCGGAAAATATGGCAATCAATGTCATCTATCTAGAAATTAATCACCTTGAATCGAACTAAATTATTCATCTAGAGCGTCAGTTGAAACCTATTTCGACAATTAAAACGAGGAAACTTGCGATAGATAAGGAAAAATAAACTATCGACTACTGTTTCATTATTGCTACCGGGCGACCTTAAGATGCAGATACCGGGTGACATAGAGGCAGGAGGTCTGTGGTCTTGCCACTTATTACAGTTGACGGTTTGTTTTATTGGAAAAAATCTCGCTACGTCCGCGAGATTGGATCCGGTTGCAGCTCGACAAATGGAAGCCCTTGTATCACTTCATGTAGCGATTAAAAACAGCACCTCGCACTCGACTCGATAATCCCACTCTTACAAGACTCGCCATTCCATTCATTACTGTACCCTTCCAGTTCTAGTTTGTTGAGCTCGTAAAAAATGCGAGTCAGTTTTGTAAACTCACCTTTCTTATCCTGACAGGGAAACCATAATGTCATTAATTACGTTGAAAACTATATTATTAGAATAAACCATTGCTGTGCGTGTTGGTCGATATTTGACTCGGCGAAGAATGTTATACTAAAGATAGTTAATATAGGTACTAATTAAAGGTACAAAGTGTAATACTAAAACTAGAAAAACCACTAGTTGTCGTCACATTTCCATCGTTTTTACCTCAAACTCGGATTCAGCGTTGAATGTCCTTTAAGAGTAGCTCTCAAAATCGCTTTATAACGAAAATTTAATTTTTCACCCTTACCGAAGCCAGCGGAGCTCAAGATTTCGGCCAGTGAAAACATCGATTTACGGAAAATAATTTCTCTGGCTCTGTTTAAATTTTTTTCACCAAATTTTTTGCTATGTACGTGTGAGAGGCATTCAAATGAAGACTCACGCGTCTTAAAACAATTGATTCGCATGAATTTTGACCCCTAAAAACACGATTTAAGGTCGATTTCTGAGAGGTCAAAAACTGATTTTTTTGGACCACTTGCAGATTTTTCCGAGAATTAAAAAAAATCACAAAAATACATCTTGGTAAGATACAACTTGCCTAAAAATTTCAGATTTTTATCTGTATTGAAAGACGAGTAAAAATTCGTTAACTGATCGGGTCGAAAAAATCGCAGGGGTCCCCCTTGGATTTTTTGTGAAAAATTTTTTGATTTCGATTTCGCTCAAATTCAGCATAACGATATTTGATGATGTTTATATCAAAAATATAAGCTCCATTCTTTGTTTCTATTGCACGAAATGGATGAAAAGTGCGTTTGAAGTTAAAAAAAGCGATGTTTTTCGTGTATTTTCTACCAATATTGTTGAATAAGGCAGAAACGGTTGAAAAATGGATAGGTACATCACATGGGGAAAATGTGGACAGTTTCCTATCGTTCTTGCTATTTCGCCCTTTCGTGAACCATAAGGTAACTACTGCCAGTATCTAGGTATCTTATGGCTGTAAATTCATAATGGTTTAGCAGAACTCGAATAAAGCTCAAAGATTTCTTTAGATTGTCCTAATGGCGGTTTTCAGGTGGTTCAACTGCGCAATCGGCTAGTCAAAATATTTTCAGTTTCGGATAAGGTCAGTTCATTGTCATCATTAAAAGGAGGTTCGAATTATCGAGCGAACGAATGGCATTGGTTCTCAGTGTTAGCCAGTTTTTAACAGGCCTCTCAACGATTCTTCCCTATTGCCTCTCGGGGTGCTTATTTGTAAAGCTGGTAGTGTGAATTCCTTGCGAATGCCTACGTCAAAACTGCGACCACCGAGAGCTAACAGGTGTAGATCCATAAATGGATCGTATAATTCGAAACAGTCGGTAACAAGTTCGAAGTGAAAAGAGCCGTGTTTTTACTTCGTTTAAAGCCTAGGCTTTTTCGAGATATTTACCGTTCCGAAGGTATTTAAAAGTTCGGATCAATTAAGATAAGCCGGTGCTCGAGCTTTGGTCGTCAGGAATCGGAGCAAAAGCGGCAGTTCCCCTGTAATAAATAGTCTTATTGATTAGAGCCCATTACTGTCGAGGGTCGAGCGGTGGCTTTGAAAGTGAACTCGAAGTTTCCAGGTCTTCATTCGTATTCAAGGCGAAGCGGGCAATTTTTCGGCTGAGCCGCTCGCAACTTTTGCGCAAGGAGAACGGAAAGCCGATTCGAATATGTTTAAATTGTTTGGAAAAGAGATAATCGATTGTGTTCCATGAAGCGCGATCTACGATTGGACGTTAGATATTGATGTATTGAAATGGTTTCGACAATATTGACCAATCAGGAGCCTCTGCGGTGATGCAACCCAGACGCAGAAATCTCCACAACAATAAGATGTCATTTATACCTCGTCCCAGCCTATTCAGTGGGTAATAAAAGTTTTAACTGCTTTTAGAAATCGGAGGATATAATTTTTAAGAGTTTACAAGGGGGTAGTAAATTTTTCGAGTGGGTTTCCAACTTAAACATTCAAAAGACATTAAAGTTCCAATCGCCGCCCGCTGAAGGCGACGTTGAAGTCTCCGGATACGACCCTCCAAAAGTTTTATAACATTTTTTACCTTCAATGTTTAGGTTCACTCCCCCGAATTTAGGCATGCGACGAGGAAAGAATTCGGAATAATCGCTGGGAGACCGGTAATATATTATTACCAAACCGTTTCAAGCCATGGGGCAAGATCAACAAGTTAGAGACGAATGGTTGTTTGAAAATTGCTTGCCATTAAAAATCAGCTCACTGAAAATTTACACAGATATTTTGATAATTATTATTGTTTTTGTGATTGAAAATAGGTCATATATATGGCAATGTTGGATTTTGTGATATAGGAACTCGGATGATCTCCATGTTGCTGATTCTAAGTGTTTCAATGAAATGCTTTTGATTTGAGGCTTTCGAGGTAAAGCATCGAGTCTTTTTTTGCCGAAGAATGGCTTCGCTTAATTTATTTGAACGACCATGCTTGTCATTAATGACCATGGAAAACCAAAGAATCGCTCGTATTTTCCGACTCATTTCAACCGCAACGATTTCAAACTGACGTTTCAAGAATTTTTCGAATATTGAAGAATTTTATTACTCTCAGCGGGATCATGGAACCGATAGTGAATTTCGTTCCTCGTTTTCCTTACGTCCTTGACCAATTTATGACCAGAGCTAGACGTGACTAGAAGCAGGTAGACACAACGGAATACACTTTGTTTTCAACAAAACTCCGCATTCAATCTTGGCAGAACGAGCTTCACGGGCGGTACAGTTTGAATATAATTTACTGCGAATTTACGAGACCTGCCTTGCTCGTAGGCATTAACGCACCTCAAGGTTTTCCCATTAGCGACGCCAGGTGGGGAGTTAGCGGAAATTTTCGGCAAGAAACTTCGAAAGTGAAATATAGTAGAAACGTGACGCGACCGAGCGCGGAAAGTGTTGGGCGTAATTGCAACTATGACGGGACTCGAATTCGCTGTTCTCCAGTACCGGTTACAGGGCATTCAGCTGCCAGAGTCGACTCGGCTTAGAAAAAGCGGTAGACAATTTTATTGGCCAATAACGCGAATGAGCGGCTACGTCCTTCCACACCCGGAGTATATCTGCGGTAGTATTATTTGAGAAAATAATTTTACGCCGAGATGATTGGTTGCCGTAGGCCCCGCCTACCGGCCTAACATCCGGGTCATCCTCGCGATGCTGATGCAGTTCACCTTGGCAACCTCCGATTACTCTACCAACTCATCAGACTACGAAAGATCCTCTTCGAAGGTAGGGATATGGAAACCCGTTAAGTTGCTACCTTTGGAAGCGATGTTGTCCTCTTCCTCGTTCATCCTTGAACGGCTGACACACTACGACCTAGAGTCTTCCTTAGTATACGCGTATAAACCTCAACAGGTGATCAGAGGAACCGATCGTTTTTTTATTCGACACGAACGCTGAACGTTTTCTCGGAACAATACAAATTCTTTTGCCAGTTGCGGTAAAAAAATCTAGTAGTCGGGTTGCTTTGCAAAGCGAGGAAAGGATAGCTGAGGAACTGGAAGGGGGAAAGAGGATGAGGAAAATATTTTAAGCAATTAATCAAGGACAACCGGTGATAACCCTCATTGATTTTTGAGTTTCAATTTTAATTTCCTTTTGAATAACAATATTAATAAATTTCGATTATTAAATTAATAAATTTCGATTGATAAATTTCGATTATTAAATAATCTTTTGTTAAACCGTTGAATCTTCTGATTTATTTAGAATTTCCGGAAAATCCTATTCGCACAATTTTTGCTGATTTTTTTACTCGAAGTGATTACCTCAACGTTCCAATTAAGAAATTACGAAACAGAGCGAACTTGAAAATAAAATAGATCCATGATCTAAAAGTAAAGAATAACTCACGGGCTAGGCTGTCATTAACAAAGGATAAATCAGTTTTTAGAAGTTACAGAAAGACAAAAAAAAAAAGAACGGTACTAACGAGGAACAACGTTTTCACTACTGAACTGACATTATCTCTTCATCATGATGGATTTGTCGTTCGGCTCGGGAGCGGCGTGACATTTCGTAACAAGAATTCTAGATTTTTTCGATTCTAGAACCGTGAATTTCGGATATTACGTAATAATACACGATAGGCGGTCTTAATTTTTAGATAGGAAACTTGAATGCAAGTAAGTCTCTTCTGATAAGTAAATCAAACGATACTTATACTCAACTGTTCCGTGCAACGTAAGGCGCAAATGAATTGACATTAATTACCATATGAAATGACAATAATAATGAATTTACATTAAGTAGCTCAAAGAAAGGTAAAAATTCGTATCATGCATGAAGGGTAATTAGAGAGAATCCGTCCGATTTACTTTAGGTGAAATAACAGGGTCGAGTAAATTAATTGAATGAATGAGCTTAATTTGTCGCTGATTCTAGAAAAAGTACTAATTATTATTTCATCGACCCGTTTCGTAGATTCTTCTGTTTATTCTAAGAACAGCATGAAATCAACCTCCCCTTCGGTTTCGTTGATTCAAACGCGTTTCACGAATTGTAGGCCGATCAAAAACTAACAATATCAAGCTGACCCCGCTAGTTTTGCTACGAGATGCAAAAAAGTAACTCGTTTCACAACGAGATCGTGCTTTTTTCTTCGAGCCGACTAATACGATTATAATTTCACTCCGAAGCATTTCCGGGGAATGCGAAATCGCAGCTGAGCTGGATGATTCACGAGACAATCGCGCTGACCATCAGCCGTCGAGAAAAAGGCGTAGAGTTGTAAAGAAGAAATAGGTCCGAGGTTTAATGGCGATGTCGAGGGCGGAGGATGTTTACTTTTTCCTCGCTTTGAGGCCTGCTTTCTACTCGAAATGCGTTCGAGCAAGAAATTTTTCGTCATTAATGAATCATTAACGCGGACGGAATTCGCGCCTTTGTAATTAACCGGTGTTGAAAGAGCGTCATGAGTAGCAGAAGCAGCCACCTACTACATAAACCATTATTCCCTCGTTAATAGTTTTTGTTATAGTCTGTAACGAGAGTCGCTGAGAGGCGTGTTGAGATAAGCGACGACTTTTTCTTCAAGACAACGCTGCCATTTGGATCAAGAAGGCAGTTTCGCCGTTGATGAGCAAGAAATGAGTACGAGCTATCAATTTATTCTCAATCGCTTTTATACTCGGCAAATGTAATAAAAATATCGGCAAAGAAATCGAATCGAAATTGAAGCCGAGACTTGGTTTTTTTAGTTGAAAAATGAGAACCTTTTGCTGAAAACAAATCGTGACCAAATAGAGGTATTCGAATGTCTTCGAAAATTTGAAATGGAGAAAAAAAATTATGAAAAATGATAATTTATAGCTCATTAAAAAAGGTTTCCTGTATTTTTTTCACGAGAAAACACATGTGACCCCCTATGTCTGTCACGAACCAGGGACACATCGGGTAAAGGGTCAAAACGAGACAAAGTTATTCCATTGCCAAGCTTTAGGAAAATATAAATAGGTAAATCTGTTGTCCTGAAAATGCCCGAATGGGCAAAATATCTCAGCAAAAAAGAGAAAAAATAGAAGAAAAGTCGCCGAGTTTATCTATCACGCACCCCAGTAATTACTTGGAAAAAGCAATAATCATATAAATGCTTTTTCCTCAATAAAATAAAACCGGAGAAGGTATTGAGGAGATAACTATTTCGTCAAACCCGCCAATTTATCTTAAGGACTGAAGAGCCCATAAATGACCAGAGATTATCCCAAGCGACCAAAACAGGGAGAAAATAATGACCGCTATATGATTTACGGTTTGAAAAAGTTATAAAAAGCCGAAACGGCCGGTCGGACAAATCGCCGAAAAAATACTTATCCAGGAACACAAGAAGGAAGCGAGCTGTATAATATGACTGTAATCGAACAGCTTGTCGAATATTTTGATTGCCTTTTAACAGCAAAATCATCCACAGGTGATCAGTTCGATATCGGGGAATTTCAGTGCGCCTATAAATAACCGGTGCCCCCTACGGCTCGCTTAATTGCCGGCTCTTTTAAAAATCGTTCGTATCGAAAACGTCGCCCGTAACGTTTTTAATTGAGTTCCCTATCGGTGAGGCCTCGCCCTGAATCTTGTAGCCGATAAACCGTCGGCTAGTCGAGTCTGCGAAATCTCTTCACGACTTCAGCCATCGATGTCAATCTCCCAGATAGATCAATTTGTCGAGATCTGCATACGAGCGCGTATTTTTCAAGAGTTTAGCGAGGGAAATTATGCTTATTATAGTTCTGATTAGAAAGTTTTCCTAGGGATCCTTTGGGCTTTTGTATTTTTGTACGTTATGTTGTATTTTTCCGAAATAATATGTATGCATTTTCATGGATTTTAAGCTAATCAGTAAACAATATCGATACTTTCCTCGGCAGAATTTTTTTTTTTTTTTTTGATAACTTTATTGTATAAATGATACATTATAGTTGATATAACAACAACGGAGAAAAAAACGACATGGTACTCGAGAGGGAGCTTGAAAAGTCCAACGACTACCTCCCAAAACAATTAGTAATTGAACGTTGAACGAAACATGTTAAATATCAATATTAATGTTCAAATGGACTTTCACCGAGATGCCGCATATCGAGGTTGAACAGATTACAACTTTTTTTTTGAGGATGATGCGCGTCTGGGAGGAAATTGTCTCAAAAATTGGCGAAAAAAATCACTTTTCGTGATTCTTTATCATTATGAAACAGTTGGAGAAAAACATTAAGCTCTTTATTATTTAAGATTACGAAAATCTCATATTTTAGTAACAGCGCTTTCCGTGACACAGCCTTCTCTTTTTAATTCTTTCTACTTAATTTTTGCTCGCTGTAAAATTTTTATCACGTCACCTTACGTTCACCAGATTTAGAGCTGTTGCTATAAAAGTCTTACCTTTTTCTCCGAATGAATCGCACTCAATGCAACGCAGGACAACTTTCACAAACGAGCATCACTCGGCCCTTTTGTAGAAATCCCGTCTAATATTTTACAATCCCGGCATAGATCACGGCCTTTTGAGTTTATGGGTGTTTTTGAGCGGTGAAATGAAGAAAAGAGAGGACACGCATTCGCGGCCTCACTCTGTTCTGATTGATATATCGACTTCAGCCACTGACTCTTTTCGCCAACGTGTAACTTTTCCTCCCTTCTAAACAATTTATGAGGCCAAAGTTAATGTGCTAAATTATTTCCCCGGTTCCCTAATTATATAGGGTCTTTTTATGAGAGCGATCTCGGGTGATTCCAAACATAATTCAAGTCTTGAAAATTATCGTGGCGATCTGATTTTATTATCTGGCATTTCACTCATAATTCCCTAGTAGTAACTCTCACTGTGGACATGAAATTGAGTCGGAGAGTTACCAAAAGGATACAGGTAGCCGAATAAAAAATCCAGTTCTTTTAAGGGAACTAAGTTGGGTTTTACACAAATAACTAGAATTTCGAAGTTGACGCATAAAACAAAACAAAATAAAATAATGAGCTTATTCAAGAAATTGAAATATTTTTGAAAAGGCAATATATCAAAATTTCATCATTTTATTAACAAAAAATGCAGAACTTGGAGTAAAAAAAGGTTAACGAAATATACCTATATTTTTTTTTTCCTGAGCGAAAGTGCTTGCCTGGTTTTCCTCTCTTTCACATCCCCCTTGACGTCTTATCTTCAGTGAAAACTTTAGTCGACGAGAGTTGATGATAAACGGAAAAAAGAGCTGAAGGAAATAACGATCGTTCCAAAACGAGACGTCATAATTGTACAGAAGAGAAACAAGGCGGCCGTACGCCTGAGTTCTATATAGTTGCGCTCAAGACTTGTTACGCACGAGTCACGCACGTTATTCACCCGGCGGAAAAACGTCTTTCGTAGAAACAATTATCTTTCGAACTTAATGGTTATCGAGTTAATGAGATGATACCAAAATCAGCATAAACGGTTATTATGTGGCAAGGAGCGTTAACATAATGAACGCCGAATGAAGAGAAAGGGCACGTTGAAAATTTATCGCTCTAATGAATCGGCACATAAAACATTCATGGCAAAAGGAAGCCATTTCGACCGAGAGGTTTATTATTACGATGAATTTAGCGAAATATCGTAACTATATGGGCTTGGAAAGATCGGAGATATTATGTATGTTTCGCTTTTGCTAACATATAGCTTTTTATACAATAATTTACAACTATTAAACTGTACGAGTAATTTTTCCGAAAGCTGACGATTTTTCTATGGATATCTTTACATAAAATTAGTAGGTAATCTATTCTATGGTAGTGGACGCAAAATTAGGCGCGTCTAGGAATAGGCTGAACGAGTGAAAAATGACCAACGATCCAAGTTTTAGCTCGGCCAAGATAAGTAACCTAACTTGCCATTTTCTTCGTTTACTATGAATCAACTGCTGAATAATTTTATTCTTCCATGCACGTTATTTCGAATGGACAGTCGTACTTACAAGAGCCATTCGAACGTTAGAATGGCCGAAGAAAACGAGAAAGTTTTGGTACAAGACGGGGAATCGAGCTTTTATTTTTAGTACGTCTAAGGACTGGACAGAAAGAAAACCGTGGCAGTCGGGAGGGGTTGTTTGGTAAGGAGTTATTGGCACTAAACTGTCGACTGCTCTTCCGTTCGACAAGGAAGCCTAACTTACAGCCAACGGCGACTCGAGCAGTACAAGTGTCTCGGTCCCTCCCCGCGGAGTTTCACGTTCGGTTTTTACCTTTAAAAGTTCGATTTTTCTCATCGAAAGGCCATGCTGACTGTCTGTTTTAAAAGACAGTAAATAAGACAGTCCCCAATGGCTCTCGGTTTTCACTGCCTTTCTCATTTTGGCATGAACCGTCGGAAAGGGCTTTTTTTCTCAAAGATTGCTAAACCATCAGCACTGTTATCCATATGCGGTGCGTCGTATAATTCTTCACCAACCAGAACAAGATTGGAGAAATGTTAAGACGAGGTATCAACGTGACAAATGTAAAGCCGGAGGAAGACCACCTGCTCATTTATCGTAGCCAAGGATGAGATCGGACTTGAATGTTCACAATAAAACCCGACGTCAAACGCCAATATATTCCAACAGCGCGCCAATTTACTATAAGAGTTCACGCGCTTGGTTAACCAAAACTAATATAGGGATTGTGAGGGTGAGGAAAACCAGAAGACTCATTCTCCGATTGTTACGGACCCTATGATGCCACGTCACCCTGATAATGCCCGAACGGGCGAAAGTACTCGACCAGAAAATAAACAATCGGAGAATGAGTCGCCTGGTTTTCCTCCCCTAAGAATCCCTGGGCATCGACTGTGGGTCGACAAGTAGATTTTTCGTAATGCTCCATTAGAAAATAACATGAGTATCAATTTCTTAGAAAATATTAGCAGATAATAATAGTTTCTAAGGATATACAGGGTGCGGCATAAAAGACGGACGGTTTTTAAGAATCATAAAATCGGCAATTTTTATTGTAAAACAAATTTATTTACAGATTCAACTTTGTAATTGAATAGCATTTTCGAAACGACGGTTCGTTATTTCTGACAAAACTGTCATAAGCGAAAACGCGGTGCTCAACAGTCCACGGCTCCATAGTTTCAACTAAAAAAAAAAAAAATGCTAGGACCTAACGAATCGATAGGCACCCTCCTCTCATAATAATATTATGTCGACATATTATGTCGGCGTAGTAGGGGAGGAGTACTAGCCATTTCAAAAGCGTCCGTCCTTTATGTATTAGGGAAAAAGTTACCTAGGAAACAGCGTAGGTATTATGAATGTCTTATAAAATATTCGGTGATATTATTAAATTTCGTCAGAAATATCAGGAGATATTGATAATCACTCAGGATATGTTACTAATTACTTAGGAAATATCGGTAGATATTATTAATTTCTTGGGAAATATTTCTCGTATCAGTTTTTATTAGATTGCCTTCTGTATTTCTAGCAGTTCAAACATTGCGTGGTTCGAAGCTGCGTCTCTCTAAGTTGCGGAATCAAACGCTAACGAAGTAATAAAACGCGATCGCCTCGTAATATGTATCCAAGAAGGAAGTTCCTGACCCTTGTCATCTTCAGTAGCCGCTCCCAAGTCTTCTGGGCCATTTATGATAGCGTGATAGGACCGGTGACATTTTCTTCGAAGACATCACCGACGAGACGTAACGACCGGAAACAGCCTCTGGCCAAACCTTAGCCACAGATGACCCCTCTCTCCACATCTTCGCTGAAGACCTTTCCCTCGATCGCTGTTTCTCGTTTCTGAATAGCAGAAACGGCGAAGGTGCTTTTTATCGAGCCGACATCGGTCGTACTGGAAATAAGGATAAAATGAGGTGGGAAATTGAAATGATGTAGAGAGCGCTGGGGTGAAAAAATGGTCACACAGCTGGTCAGCTTATCATTGCTTGGATTTTTTTTTTTTTTTTTTTATTTCGAAGAACGAAAGCGAGTGTTTTAATTGATTGGTAGCATTGGAGCAAATTATCGCCCGATAATCGCGGAAAATACGAGTCAATAATTGACTCAATTGACTCAATAATTTACATAATTATTATGTAAATTTTTAGGTATTTAAACACCTCATCTAACATCTCATCTATACAAGATTTCTTCACTCAGTAGAAACGTTCGCTAAGAAAACAAGGTATCTGAACAGCGAATTAATTTGTTTTTTGATTACTCGATAATAAAGGGCAACCGAAGGCCTATTCTCGGAGGCGAGATGGAAAGCGGTACTGGTTCACCTTAGAAAATCCGAACTCTTCTTCAGCGTCAGGTTTCAGGGACGACAACTTTCGTTCAGCGCATCATATGACGCTCATTTCCATTTCCTCCATCATTACGTTTTCTCCTCAGAATCTTATAACTGCCGAATCACGCTTCGAGTACGCGAATTTCGGCCAAAATTTGGTTTCATTTTCGTCAAAATAATTTCTTACTTCTCAGTTTGGAATAAAAAACGAGTACCTAGGTGTATCGTTGACGAAAAAATTTGCATTTTGAAGGAACTCAGGTAACGAATAACGGGTCATACAAATCGCATTCCAGTTTTCTTACTATGAAAGCAATATTTGTACTTCCAATGGCCATCTGCTTCGGTTTGCTTCAACGCCGCTTTCGTCACGAGATTCCTCTTCCTTTAGTTTTTTCCCTTCTGTCCTCATAGTCGTCTTCGCGCAATCTTAGACCACCGGATGGGGTTTTCTAACTGCCTAGTTCTCCAAGGTGAGGTCCACGAGAAATCCGAGGAACGCCCATCTAAAACACATTGCCGTGCCAGTCCTCGAGGTATTCGCGTTTTGCGCGAAAAACGCTCAACCTATGAGGCTTGAACCCTCGGAACTTGTCACATCTCATGCGAAGTTGACGCGCAATTAGGAACGCAAGAAAAGAATTGGTCTTCAAACCCCCGGCTTTTTTTTCTTTTTTTTTTTTTCTGTTTCTTCGGGAAAACTAAAACGATTTTGCGTGAATTCCTTCTTCGAAACGAATCCTGTTTGACGGCTTGACATTTAAACCTATAGGTTATGGTATGTAAAAGACGGCGTTAGTCTACGTTGAACAATTGAAAGGATGGGTTTTTATGCCCGTACGAACGGAAATTCGACTGTCGTACCATGTCCACCATTTTCTGAGGTCGACTGATTTTTACAACTACGGCCATTTTTCTTTTTTAGTCTCTTTCAATTCGTTTCGAACTTTTTTGAGCGTTTTTGAAACGAAGGTAATTTCATTCTGTATTTCAATGTGTTCGAAATTTTAGGCCTTCAGTTTTTATTCCAGATTAAATGCTTGAGCATTCGTTCAATATTTATATTAATACTTTGATTGACAAGCATCGCGTTTAAACAATTGTACTGTCATATGGGGTTTTTTTTGCGCTCTTTACTCGTCACAAATTATTTATTTAGCTCATTATTGTATCGTGAACACGGCAATGATGAAGGGCTCGTGTCAATTGAAGTAAAACAAAAAATAACGCTCCATGCGCTCGCTTTCGAAGAACAATCTAAAGAAGAAACGTTCGTCCGATTTACTCAAATAGAGATTATTTCTATTAAACTTCACCCGCTTGAAGTCAACTGGTTTTTCGCTAGCGGATCATTTTTGACTTGCAAATCACGTTTTATCATCATGTTTTGAACCATAGTAACATTATTTTGAGTGTGCAACACGATAAGCATTTTGAAATGTTGGGAAGAAAAATAATAAATTAAATTCATTCCTTTTCCTTTATTCGCTTACGAGACAAGTTGAACAGCGAGCTATTCGACGGATTTCCCTACAGATGCGAATCCGTTCCAGAGCTGTCGCAATAATCGGGTTATTTCTATTCAGTATATTGCTTGTCAATATTCGTTTTTCAGGCAGTAAGATAGTTAACGCTATCATTCAGCCCTCGACGTAGAGCCCGTGGAATACACGGTAAATGATAATCAGACATTTCGCAAGTTGCCCAAGTCGTCTGAGCATCCTTGTTGTCACTTGGGCCATCTCGTTTCAATAAAACGTCATTTTAACGTCGGCGGCGACAGACAGAGTCTTGACGATGCATTTTACTTCGAAAATGAGCGGAGACGAGTTTGCACTTTAATCGTTCACTCGATCGTATGACACGTTCGACTTATGGCCGATCTTTCTTGTAGTGCATTTCTATTCATCTGCGTTTACAGCACCCAGTCGGTCTTTTTCACATATTTAGCTATAGACCATGTCTGTACGACTTGTATTTCAAGGAGTCGACCATGTATCTCCATATTCACCAGTCTAAGACTCCGCTTATGGTGACCGACAGCGATTCGTCGGCTAGGCTGCCGTCCAACCAGTCTTGACCTCTCCGCAGACGTCTTCCGTTGCTATGATAATACGTCTCGCGGCGACGTCGGGCGTGTCGATATGCGCTTGCGCGACCCAACGCGACGGATCCAGACGAGCATGCATCTCAAGGAACGCTGAGGAATGTTAACTTATCGGAGGCGAGATTGATGGAGATTTCAACATCCGACTGACTGACGCAGCTGGAATGACATCCATTTTTTAACCTTCTCGATTATAAAAACCTAATGTAGGTACCTATTGTTAATCATTTTCCCAATCGAATTTGAGAATTAAATTTTTTCATGTAAACAAGTTTTTTTTTTTTTTTTTTTTGAATTAGCAATGAGAATTGTTTTTAAAAATTTTTTGAAAAACTGGTTGAGAAATAATATAACGAATATAATAATATATCTTTTCATATATCGCTTAACGAAAACACGCGATTTTGGTTTCATAGTTTTAGGTTTAGACTAGTACCTAGTTACCAAATTTTAATGTTCCTATTACTTTAGTTCACGTTTTATGTCTTTTCGCGTTTTGTAATGAGTTTTATAATAGACTAGGGGCTGAGCGCCCCTGGCGGCTGCCGCCGCCCAACCCCCTCAGAGGGGGGCTTCGCCCCCCTCAGCTATCGCGCCCGGTCTGCCCGTCGGAGGGGCTGCGCCCCTCCTCTCGGGCCTTACATATAGTTTTGCGGGGGCAGTGTCCTTTTCACTACTATATATTATATAGTACTATACATAGTATAATATAGTATAGTATATGGTATATAGGTATAGGTATAGGTATAGGTATGGGTAGGTAGTAGTAGTTTATTATTTGTGTATGGAGAGTGGGAATCTATGGTAGGTTTTATAGTAGAAAGTACTTGGTAGTAGTTGCTATAATTTGGTATGTTGGTGGGGGGGATTGTATCGTACTTAGTATCATAAAGTATTGGGTTTTTCAACTGGAGCAAAGTAGGAGCAAAATTAGACATAAAAACTGTAAGTTTTCCAATATTTGTAACTTGCACAGTGGATAACTCAAACAAAAAGTCGTCAATTCAGATGTTTGAATATACCAAAAGATAGGTAATTTAACTGTCCACATTTTCTCAATGTAATGTACCTATCAATTTTTCAACCGTTTTTGCGTTATTCAACAATATTAGTAGACTATACACGAAAAAATGACATTTTTCAACTTTAAACGTTATTTTCATCTATTTAGTGCGAAAGAAACAAAGAATGTACCATATATTATTGATATACACCTCATCAACTATCATTATGCTAAATTTGAGCGAAATCTATTTCAAAAAAATTTTCGCAAAAAATCCAAGGGGTACCCCTGCGATTTTTTTCAACCGACCATTAAACGAATTTTTACTCCTCTCTCAATACAGATAAAAATCTGAAATTTTTTGGAAAGTTGTGTCTTACCAAGATGTATTTTTGTGATTTTTTTTATTTCTCGGAAAAATCTGCAAGTGGTCCAAAAAAATCGGTTTTTGAGAGCTCAAAAATTGGACTTTAACCGTGATTTTCGGGGTCAAAATAAATGCGAATCAATTGTTTTATTATGCAGGAGTCTTCATTTGAACGCCTTACACACGTACATAGCAAAAAATTTGGTGAAAAAAATTTAAACAGAGCCAGAGAAATTATTTTCCGTAAATCGAGTTTTTCGCCGGCCGAATTTCCGAGCTCCGCTGGCATCGGTAATAGTGAAAAATTAAATTTTCGTTTTTAAGCGATTTTGAAAGCTATTCTTATAGGAAATTTAACGCTGAATCCGAATATGACGTCAGGACGGCGGAAATTTCACTACAACTTTAAGTTTTTCCAGGTTTAATACTAAGCCACTCCTACGTTTTTCAACTTTGATAATCCGTTGCAAATACTTACAGTACTGTTCAAATTTGGTTAATTAATGGTTCCTACAGGAAATTAGACGTAGAATTCGAATTCAAAGTGAAAACAATCAAAATCGAATGATTAATAATATTTTTCGAATTTTTTTCGTTTTTCATACTTTTGAAGTTTCAACTTTGGGATTTTTTTTCGTCACGTTTCCGAAACGGGACAGATTAGGTGCTGTGGAAGAAAATGTAGGAAATTTAATGGAGAATCCATTAAGAATACGAAAATGGCTAGCGTATATGATAGCTCTCGAGATATATTCCACTTTATGTCAAAAAACGTGTTTTGACTTTTCTTCAAACGTTAATAGCTCCGCGGGGACATAACATAAAAATATAATTAAATACACCAAATTGTAGGATTTTGATAGCTCTTCTCGCCTCTGAGTATTATACCTATGTAAAAGTGGTCGGTTCAAAAGTTATTTGCGAAAAACATGCGAAAAAACGCGAAAACCGGGTTATAAAATTTCAAAGTGCAATAAAATTTGAACAGAGGCCTAATTAAAAAAAAGACGATTTTTTCACACGATCAGTTTGTCTCAATTGAACGGCACTATGACCAAAATTTGGTTACCTATTCCCAGTTTCTCAATCAATTGGATACCCAAGATTTTTTCACGTTCCCTTCGTTTTATAATATAGTAGATAATGGTTTTCTAGTTTTCTAACAATTTTGACGGTGGGCATCCTAACTTGAAACCACGATGATCTCCAAGCCCTGAGGAAGGAAATTATTCCGAAAGCTCAGCGAAGGAGATATATCTGGCTTTGCTTTGACCTCTATCCTGATCAGTTGACAACCACAAATACATATTGTATTTATATATATCGAACATAATATGGTTTTGGATATACATATTTTGAATATGTATTTTCCCAAAACTCAAAAATTTCCATAAAAACTGCAGTAACTCGAGATGCGTTAAAGATACGGCACGGATATGGACTCATTCCATTTAGAATGAAAAAATTCACGAATTTTTCACGAAAAAAAACCACCCTTTGCTCCGATCTCGCCAACTAACTCGTAACTAGTTACGCCAAAAAGGCTTTGTCTGCACAAAATCTGATTTTCATCTGGAAAATCACGAAAGTTATTGGGCGAAGTGACATAAATTCTATACACATAAAACCATTTCTTGAAATAATGAATGAATAAATTAATTAATTAAATAAGAAAAAAATGTTTTTCTGATTCTCTGAAATAGCTATCACACAATCAACTTTTAAGACTAAGACAAACTCAAATAAACAAAGAAGACGAACAAACAAAGAGAAAAAATAAAAAAATAAGAGAAATAAATTAGGAAAAGAAAAAAGGAAAAAACGAAGACAATTTTTGCTGCTATTTTTTAAATAAGTACCTATTTAATGTAATTATTGAATTTTTAATAATTACTTATTTAATTATTTGTTTGTTTTTCTAGTGGTCTGATGTATGAAACGCATTTATACGTGTTTTCGCGTTGATGGTACATTTTTTGCAACGAGCGAATTGGCTCGAAGGTTCGAAAAACACAAAATACTTTAAGGAAAACTCGCAGCAAAAATGGAACATTCAATAACGCTATCAAAATAGCCGCCGAAGAGATCTCGCTGAAAGCTCTTTTTACAAGACAAGTCTTCGCACGGTAATATATCCAAGTGAATGGAACTAAACAGAAATCGCATAAGGGAACAAAGAGTAGAGTAAAAGGCTCACTGACGTTTATGAGCAGGAGTGGCCTAATTCATTTAATTACAAGGCGCCGACATTGTTCGCTCTGCTAGCCGCAAATACGGCGGTAGTAAATTTTATATTATAACACCACGCGTCAGAATCGCTGAGATTATGAAGAGGTTTACTTACGTTGCGTTCCGCGAGCTTAGATCACCTCACTCGTAGTTTTTACTGCTGTGTAATGAACAACTAGTCGTGCACGTAAAGTCGCATTATATGAATATCTTGGGAGGCGGAATGATTGATAGTTTTAAATGTTAACTTCCTTCACCGATTATTGATATGAAGTTGGGTAGAAATAACATGGAATCAACCAATGTCCGGGTATAATAGAAAATTTAGTAGGTTGGAAACTGTGGGAATTGCTTTTCAACAGGCTTTAACTTCTTTCCTCTAAAACTGGAAAATTGCCAGAAAACGGAAGAATTTCGTCTTATTAAAATGAACTTTCAAGTATTCCAGCAGTTTCGCGTGACTATTGGCCATAGGGG
The DNA here is from genome assembly GCA_037159825.1 of Tupiocoris notatus. Taxonomy (NCBI): domain Eukaryota; kingdom Metazoa; phylum Arthropoda; class Insecta; order Hemiptera; family Miridae; genus Tupiocoris; species Tupiocoris notatus. The sequence goes on along the minus strand of JASJUZ010000148.1, from coordinate 120,212 downwards.
AATTTTTATAAACTAAGGTATGAATATTCAACAGTAGGTATACAGAGAGAGCTCATTACAAAAAAAATATTCAATACCGCAATTCTATTTATAGGACCGTTCGGATGAATAAATTGCCAATCTGACGTGGGTTATGATCGAATTGATTGTATACGTTGCGATAATATTCCGACCGTGAAGTGTTCCTGGAGCGCTCGGTTGTCTATACACAATGTAAACTACCTACAACAATGAAAAAGCTTCAGTCGAGTGGAAACGTCCCATCTACCTCGCGCTAACAGCTAGGTACATATACGTCCCTTCCAGGTACAATAACAATTACTAGACGGGAGTAGTATTCCTCGGCACCTGGTAGCCTGAGTCCTCAAGGTTGATGATTTCATACGTTCAGGAAAAAAGTGATGTAACGTCAAGGTCGCGGAGTCGTCTGACTGATTGTCGAGCGTCTTTCAATGTATTTTGTCACGGTCCCCACCCCTCACCGTATTGGCCTCAGGCCTAGCCCTACGAACACGCGGCTGCTTTCAACTTGGGTTTCGCTATCAGCGGCTGACGCGAGTGTGACCTGTGACACAACAACTAAAGTTATGCGAGATGAGGTTGAATATTTTCTCAAAGTAATACCAAGCCAATAATGATTGATTCTTGAGCTCGGAAAGAAGTACGAGCATTCGCAACGAATTATTCGTCCTATCGTTTATTATTTGCGAGCCCGTATGGTTTTAAAAATGAGCATTTCAGAGAACTGTTAGGAGAAGACCGTACATCAATTCACTATTACTTCTTTCATGAATGTTGAACAGTGAATAAATAAATAGAGCAATTTTTTTTCTTCTCCTGGTGGTCGCGTTACTTCCTTCTGCAGGTTGAGGGGGAGAAAAACGAGGCGACCCCTTCTCCATTTTTCTTTCTTTTAATTCAGCCGAGTACTTTCACCCGTTCGGGCTTCTTCAGGGCATTATAGGACCAAGGGTACTTATGGCCCAAGAAAGAAAAAATGGAGAAGAGGTCACCTCGTTTTTCTCCCCCTCAACCTGCAGAGGTAAATAGAGCAAGTAAAATACGCGAAACAAACAAAATTACTTTAGGATTTTTAGAATTGGCGCTATTGTACGATGGAATATTTTGTTTTCAAGGCATTTTGAGCAAATTGAAGATTTTGCAATTGTAATTTGGCAGCCATTAGTATTTTTATACGGTGCGAAAACTATTTTTAATTCATAAGAAAATTCCACTGTTTCAGAAAAGTCCCTGAATATCAAAGTGAATTTGAAAAATTGAGATATAAATAGGTATTTTGGTATTCGAATCAAGGAAATTCGATCCTAAGAGAGTTTGTCTTTGATTCGGCTTCGATTCGAAAAAAAGAATGGGTGGTTTTCAATTTCTCCCCGTCTCTATAAGTGCACATTTAATATACGCTAGAACTGATATAAAAATGGCTTATTTCCAGAACTGAAGGGGATGAAATAAAACCACCGATTCAATTTTTCGAAAGCGTTTATTTTTTTATAAAGCGATTATTATTATTGTTAAAAGCGTAATTTCTTTCGCAAATTTTACAAACATTCAGCTCTTGTTTCGCAAGTACAAAAACATCTCGAAGACAAACTCAGTATCAACATCTGGCTGTTCTTTTTGTAAGTGAGAATATGAAGATTTTATTTTGACGATTGAACTTCATACCAGCTGAGGCGGTGAGCGGAAGGTCAGATTTTTACCTGGAAAAGAAAAACGAGAAGAAATCGCGTTAGAGTATATAATTGACGACGAGGCAGACAATATTTGATATAGCTCTAGGACTTGGTGAAGTCGGCGAGCTTAAGCGAACGTGGTCGCAAGTCGATGCTTGGCGTTTAAATTCCGACATGTTCGCGCGGGGTAGATTGTTAACATTCTGCAAACACGGCCGAAGCGGGTGAGGCTTTGCTAAGCCTAGTTTTCAGTTTGTAGGTTAGGGACGAATCGGACCTCCAAGGACTCAACGTGCGATGTGCAAGATCGATGTGACTCCGATTCGTCTTGTTAATTCGAAAATTACCGAACTGGCGGGTCGAATGATAGTGTAATATAGTAAAGGGCTTTGATCACCGGTTTCGCAATAGAATTTATTATAGTGCATGTAAAAAATCTTGGAGAGATAATTAAGTTCAAATATCAAACAGACCAGTTTTAATCACTTTCTCCTACATATTTCTAACAGCAATTGGCCTTTTCATCATATATAACTATAACTGCTAAACCGTTTCATTGATAAAATTCCGTAAAAAGCATTTATTCCAAACACTAAAAACAATTTTAAAAAGTAATAAAAAAAAATTAAAAATTGTTCAGTTAGATGAAACGTTTTTGAATAGGTTCTCGCTTTGCATTGGAAGATTTGTGAGGGTCACCTTCGCCTGAATTGCTCCATAGTGGGCACATATTCTGAAACGACCACAGCCTTAACTAATTTCCATGAGACGTTCGATTATTTAAAGTAACTGGGAGTTAAAAACGACTTAGGTGTGACCGATGGCGGCTTATGACCTCGGCTTCCCATGTCATCTTCAGGGTGTGGCTTCGTCGTCGTGCGAACCAATAGACACGAGAATGACGTCACCAGGCACTTACTTCATCCCACCGACGGACCGGCCAGTACGAAACTAGCACCACTCCTCCAGACAGCACAAATACTCACTAACCTACTCCTTACTAACCTACGCTACAAAGCACAACGGATGATCATGTTGCGCGTAAACTATCTGAGACCAGCCTCTTGTAACCGATGGTTTCGTCCCATTCGACCTAGAATGAACGATTTACCACGGCAAATCGCCGCGTTATTTTTGCCAGAGAATAGTCATTGTATTATCGAACCTTCAACGGGTAAACTTCATGTATCTGCCCACTGACGTGGAGCGGACGAGTTAAATATAAATCGCTCGCCCGATCGTGAGAAACCTGTTGATATAGAGAACTGCCTAGCGACGATAATTCATCCTTCATCAGGCCCACCGACAAGTACAGGACAACCGGTGAGAACTTATCAGCGATCTATCTTAATAGGCCGCGTCGTGTGATATAGGATGAATGAACGCAGATGTGCGAGCGCTCAAATTATACGGCAATAATACTCCGCAGTGTTGAGTACAGAAATTTGAATTTTCTACAAAATATTTGATGTTCTCTTGTCATTATGACATTGATGATCTATCAGAAGCAGAATATTCTGATGTATGAACAGCCTTACTGAGAGTATTGAATTAATTTTTCGCGCATAGTTTATTACCATCGACTTCAAGATGGAAAGTGTCGAACAAGTGATTAGGCATCGCGCTAACGCTCATCTTGACAGACTCAAAAACCATGCTAATGATAAGAGGTCGTCCAGCTTCTTGAACTGCACCAGTTGACACTTCTCTGATTAGGTCAGAGGAATCATGTTAATGAGATATGTATCTTGGAGCAATAATATAATGAACTGAAAGAAAAAACTATGCAAATGATTGTACAATGGTTTATTATTCCTTCGCTTCAATAATGATTTAAGAAGATTATCCATATTTGTGATAGTAATTATTCCAAGCCTTTGTGAACGTTCCCATCAAAAAATAAATTGGCAACCATAGGGAAAACTTCTGTAGCAACGATAGTAATTTTAATAATTTTTATTTGTCTTAATTTCCAAAGTAAAAGCTAAATTTTTCGCCTAACAGTGCAGTTGAAGAGAGGGTTTGACGACGATTCCAACGAGTACAGATTTTGATAGCTCCAAGAACTTTCGAGCTGAATTTCTGAAAGTCTCCCAAATTTTACCTAACAGCTGTGATTTCTCGAGAACCAGTTACTCATTTGCTTCAGCATTCAAAAATCTATAGAAATTAATATACCTACCAAAAATACACAATTTTCTGAAAAAACGTCGGAAAATGTGTATTTTCTCACCCACATAAACACTCTTAAGGTTTAGGTAACGATTTGGTTGAAGAATCGAGCCATTGTCAGGTCAAGATTGATTTTCGTTGAAAATGTCAAAAATTTAGCTTTTAACGTATCGTAGAAAAAGTGATGACAGAGGACGGGCAGAATATTTTTATTGGATATTCGGATTCTATACATGCCTTGAAACGCAAAACATAAAATTTTGAGAGGGTTAGACTTTTTTTTGGCAAAACTTATTTTTTTTTTTGGCGGTCATTAAAGTTTCGACTTATTAATTACCTAAAAACAACAAAATAAAGTTTATTACCAGCCTTGGCAGAAAAATATTCTGGTGACATATTAAAGGGAAAAATCATCCGTTAGGTTCTACAGTTGGGTAACAGATTACGAACAGTCAAAGACGTTTCTTCGTTGTCGATATAAATAGCAATGTGAATACTGCCGAATAAAAATCTAAAATACGAAAATTTTCCGCTGATGACACGATGAAGTGGCGCTGTCCACGCTGAGGCATGTTCTTGGAAGAAATTCCTGCTGAAGAGTCCGAGCAGGGAGAAAAAGATCTTAAAGCACGCGGTATGGGAGGTTGACGAAATAGTCAAGACTGGCTAAAATTAAAAGTCGTCGTTCGTTTCAAGTTAAACGAAGTTTAACAGAACAAGCGAAGGATCTCATGCTCACAAAGTGAAGGAACGAGTCGAGGGAAGAAATGAACCACTGGTGACTCTTTGTGACAAACAGCGACAAAACGTACCCACCTAAACCAGAAATACTCGATGTAGGGGAGGTCTCCTCGGAGCTCAATAGAAAGCAATTTTCACCGATCCCAGCTTAGCTCAAAGAGTCGTCAAAAAAGGGTTTTAAAACCGATGATTACAGTCAGTGCCATGGAAAAACATTAAATTTACAGACCTGGAACTGGTGTCTCTTGACTTCGTAAGAGCCGATGGCACTTGCGGTGAGAGTCCTCAGCTGAGTATAGGGGCAATCAGCGTAACTGCACCTTTGGCAAAAGACGTTTTAGAGCTAGCAGCAAAACTTATTCCCTTTCGGCGGTCGTTAAAGTTTCGACTTTTTCAATCAAACCGACTCGCTCGTACGAGCGAGAATGAAATAAAAAATACAACACCAGGATTAACGAGACCTATTATTGAACAGAAATTCTGGTTTCCATCCGCTGAAGTTTCGAACTGTATCAAGTTAGGACACTGTATAGAACTCGGGTTCGTTGAAAGGGCAAAAGAGCGACGTTCCAAGAAAATATTGACCAGTTCCTTTCGAAATTAAAAATCGTCCAAGAGTTTTCGAGTGGCAGAAAACTGCCTCGGTTATTCGATCGGATGTAAATGATTTGGGCAACACTCTCCTTATCCAGATATTAAATATTGTTGTAAAGCTTAAAGCCATGGTTTATGTTTCCATCTCAGAAGCCATAGCTGTGAAATCTAAAACAAGTCTGGTTGTGCGTTCTTTTCAATATTATCATGCGACCCTTTTCTCCAGTAAACAAAACAATTCAGATCACTGCGGATCAGAAAATTCTCCAACACAACACCCGAAAATAATAATACCAGCGCAAAAACTTATATAAAGTAATAAACTTACTTGAACTTATTGCAAAAAAAAAAAAAAAAACGCTGCAAACGATCACAATGGTTCATTATTCCTTTGCTTCAATAATAATGTAAGAAGACCATCCATTTGTGATAATAAGTTTTCGGAACATTCGTGAACGTTTCCACCTAACAACAGATTGGTAACTATAAGGGAAAACATCGTAGCAACTATTGTAATGATGATTATTTTTATTTTTATCAATTTCCAAATTAAAAACTGAATTTTTCGCCTTACGGTACAATTGAAGAGTGTTTGACGAGCATTCCAGCGAGCATAGAACGATTTTTATAGCTCCATTAGCTCTCCACTTATACCCTCATACCAAAGTTCTGAAAATCTCCCGAATTCAATACAATAGCTATTATAACTCGAGAATCAATATAGCTATCGACCACGCGATGGTCTCATTTGATTCAATGTCCAAAAATTTATAGAAACGGATACTACCAAAAACACTTTTGTTCTGAAAAACGCTGGAAAATAAGAATTTTCTCCCTTTCAAAACTCCCCGAAAATACCCTTAAAATTTGGTTAAAGAATTCAGCCATTTTCAGGCCGTGATTGATTTTTAGTGAAAATTTCAAGAATTTAGCCTTTACCTATATAGCTTCGCCAGAAAAGTGTGGACGCGTTTATGGGATATTCGGATTCTACATGCCTCGAAATGTAAAGCATTAATTTTTTTTTGGAGGGGGGTTTGAAAAAATTCTTGAGCGATTACAAACGGTTTATTGTCGATAATAAACCGAAAATGCTTCAAATCGTCGCCTAAAATAATAAAAAAGCCCGACGTTATTCTTCAACTCTGGGGCGGGTGCGAGTTTGAAACTGTTTTGAAGCTGGCTGCGGGATGCCCGTATCTAGGAGTCTTGTTACTTACCGAGACGTTGAGGATTATTGTCAGAGAGGAGTAATATTGCCCCTAGAGTGACATAATATAGGCGATTAACTGGACTCGCTCGCAGCTCCTATAGTAGTCAGTTCCTCTGACCGTCTACTGCATTGGCTAGTCTAAGCTTCACACTGGCTCGCTCCTTATGCGGGACCGAACTGTCTTGCCAGCCATTCTTTAGAATAGTTTTTTATTGTCGCAACTTCCCTTTGATGTCAGAGCGCTCAAATCTCTATGAAGGCTAAAGAATGTAAGATGTGTACGGTTTAGGTGGAATAGTAGGCCCGCGCCTACTGAACGAAAAGTGCGGCTGGAATCCTTGATGTTTAATCTGAATTTCGTATTTCCCTAAAGTTTGGTCGAGCATTTGAAAAATTATGAATATAAGGAGATTTAGTTCCGTCGTTAGACGAGTTAAACTTGGCTCCAGCAGTTCCCTTGACTGCAGCGTTTTTTTTTCCGGAAAAATTAAATGATGTTGTGTTTTTCTGAAGTTACCGGTCGAGCTATTTTGTCCGAAAATTTCCGAAGAGGAGAAAGTACTCGGCCAGTGTCCTAAGCTGGCAGACTGAGTTGCGAGTTCATCTTCCCCTTAACGATACAGAGCACTTCTACTTACCACGAAAATTATTTATTCATTTCAGATTATCCTGGTAGCTATTCATTACGAGAGCACAAACCTGAGAGCCAGTATTTGAAAGTACTTTTTAACTCTTCGGTATTTAATTTTGGGAAATATGAAAAGTAATCTGTTTTTTTTTTTTTTTTTTTTTTTTTTTTTTTTTTTTTTTAATCATTGAAGGCCAGTTGAATTTTCACTTTTTCGAAGACTGGTATACAATTCACTTTTCACTTCGCTTTCAACTTTGCTGTTATTTTTTAGCAGTAATTTCTGAAAAGGGCAGAGTAAAAAGAGAGACTAATCTTGTGGAAAGTACAGAGGATTGTTTTACGAACAATAATTCTTTGAAAAGCACATTTGTTTAATTTTCAACTCAACAAAATATTTTACAAAGCTTTTTCTCTTCGCAGTACCAATTTACAACTTTGAATTTTATAATTTCAAATAATTTTCACGTTTATTAGTGCATTTTGAGCCAAGTATCGTATCAACGCGGATTTAATGAAGAAGTGTTGAATGATGAGGAAGGCGCACTTCTTTGGAGGCCACGATATTGCTGAAGCGGGTTGATTTCGCGCCTTCAAAGATATGTTGGTGTAAAAATTATACTTTTTTAGCAAAGGTATAATAAAGGAATAATAAACTTCATACAATAGTTTCCCGGGTTTTTTTCTTCTCTGTAATATGGTCGAAGCGAGCTTCAATTTTCAATTATTTGTGATGATAATTTATGAGCCCTGTACGGAAAACTGGTGGATACTCTAGTTCTCCAGACTTCGCTAAAGCTCTGCAAAGTCGGGAACGCAGAGCTTATTTGGAAAAATATCTCCGAGTCTTGAAAAAATACTCAAAAGTTTCTCTTTTCATTTTACTACAAAAATGAAAGGTGAAAAGCTTGAGTCAAACGTTTTTCAAAAAACTAGCGAGACCTATATTTTTCACTCTACACTTTTCCAAAGTTCGGTTTCAAAAAACACGAAGGAGCTGGAAAAATGCAAAGTGAAGAGTGAAAATTGGAAAATTAATCTTAAAAACGTGGTCTTTCACAAGTCCTAAGCAAGAAATTCTAACGTTTAATTAATCAATGTAGCGACGACTTTCGGCTTTGAACTCAATTTTACGCGTATTTCGTGTCTAAGGATTTTGGGTGCAGAATGTAATCGCGTCTTGGTGCCGAGCGAAAATCAGTAACCTGCCAAGTTCTTCGGTTTGATATACGGCGCGGGGTTGCAAGTGACAATACGCCCCATTAGGTTTTACTGCCGGGCATTTTCTGTCTCATCATCGCCCAAGACTGTCCATTATGTTCGAACCAACGGCATCGCCTCCTTCCGGCTGCAGTATTCTTCTATAGCCGCCTTAACGTTTTATGTGTGAAGCTCATAAATGGCCGTTTTATCTGCAATAGCCGTCCATCTCCTGCGACCTGAAGATGTTTCGCTTTTCCAAGGTGACTCCGAGTTGAAGACGGAATCCTTTCTGAGCGAAACAGCCGAGCTTGGATCACCTTTCACCCGACAAACGCCGACGCATGAGCGGACGAACAATGCGAAATTTTCCTTCCGTCGGTCGTGAAAGTCTACAGCGGAAGCAACCGAGTAACTAGACACTCGAACCGAAAAGATGGCAAGACTAGGGAAAACGAAAGTCTTCTTCAAAGCATACAGGGCTAATTAGAATTCAAAGGAGCTTCGCTATGCAAGCTGTGTATTATCTCTCGGGTTTATTTGAATGCCAATTTATTCCGCCGATCATAATCGGTTTACGAGACTTCTTTCGCAATAACATTACCGCCAAGACCGTTAAAATATTAGCTCATCTATCAGATTTTTATTGTTGGTTCAACTGTAGTGAAAACAGCTCAATGAGTGAAGTACCGAAGAGAAGCGAATTTTCAACAGGCATTTTATGTAGTTATTTTTTCGAGGGAAAAAAATGGAACGATCTTCAACTGCGTATATTTCTGTTAGATTAAAATGACATTGCGAGATGAATTGGTGGTCATCAACTCGCAATTGAAATAGTTCAAAATAATGTTTGAAAAAAAAATAAAAAGAACAGGTTGAAAATTTGCTGCTAAATTATTCTGATAGTAAAAAAATGTCTAATAATTTTCAAACAGAAAATGCTGGTCAAAATCGGGGAAACAAAAGCGAGTTTCTGAGCCTTTATTCACATTTCATGTTGACCCTAACAATTAGCCATCGAAATCATCATCGTTGAAATAATTATTCCGTATTATAAAAAACGTCCACAGTTTTGAAAAACGCGGCCCCTTTAATAGATTGTACTAGTGCACCTGAAATTTCCAAAACGCACGCGGAACCAATTTAACGACAAGCCGTTCGCTCGTCAATGTCGCCGTTGAAACGATAACGACCGAGTTTGAAGTCAAGTCAGTTCCGACTCTATAAAAACGTGAATGGACAGAAGGAAGGATCACCGACGATATCTGTGTGCGAGAAGAAACGTCACATCTTTTAGACCGGTTATAGAATTACCCGCAACAACGATCCTCTATTACCTACAAGTGTCTTGTCCAATGACACCGCCTACAGATTTATCGCTGTAAACGGAAGCGAAGGGCGATCGGCAACGATCCAGCAGCACGATTTGTGAGAAGCTGTGGAGAAAAGGATCGAAGGAAGCCTGCGGTAATTGATGTAGGCGCAGAGACTTGACATTCGCCTGTGTACACACTCATATACATTATAATGTGGGAGCGATGCCAAGTTTAGCGGAATAGTGACGACTAGAGGAAGGCATTTAAAAGATAACTGCCCCCTGATAACCAATTATTCAAATTAAATTCCACCGATTCCTCGGCAGGTGTATGGCGAATGTATCGTATATTATCACAAATTAGCATACTGATGCGTAAAGATGAAAAACGTTTCCATTGGTGGAAAAATAAGGTTATCGCTCGATAGTTGACACCTTTTTCGCATCGAACGTGCTATACCCGCCGGCGAAAGGTCACCAATAAATTAATATCAAGATCGAACACCGAAATCCCTATCATAAGATTCTATATGTATTTTTGAAACATCGTACCTAATCAACTTTTCAATCTGAATTTTTTTTTATCTCTACTCTGTTAATAAGATTACAAATAATTTGCGCCCGCAGAGGTGACCGCTTAGTTCGATTCTACGGTCTTGTAAATGGTAAAGCTCGAATGAATAATTCAAATTAAGTCAAAGTCAGCGCTTGTAGTCTGTGGGAAGGCCGGACAATGATTTGAAAGAAACAAGGGCGCTTCGCTGACTGTCAAAAGTCGCCCATGTTCAATGGGACACGATAATAATTAGTGGGTGCACGCTGTTTCTCCTTCCTCCTTAGGTTTTGATTATACGCCGACAACCTGATATTATAATCGGTCGGAACGAAGTAGAAGAACAGTCCTACGGGATCAAGGTCGAGCCATTCGAAACAACACCCACTTTGATTAACATGGGTTATTATTTTCCCAGCTCAAAACGATAATAAATATAAACAACCTAATTTACACTTATAAATCACATTCGCAAATAAAACCGGCATCGAAACGTCGAAATACCACTATTATTAGGCAAAATAATCATTTCAGAAAGAAAAAATTAATTAGAGGGTGTACAGATTTCATTTTTTTTGGAACTTATTTTTGCCGGTTAAATTTTTGAAAATTTTCTCGATTTTTCAATTTTTATTTATGAGCTAAATCACAACACAAAACCAAGTCTCGAAACCTTTTTGCCATAAGATTCGAAGAAGTCAGCGTTCTATTTCGAAGCACAAAATTGAAATCGAGTGCTGCAGAATATAGGATCAGCGGATCAATAATAATTTTTATGAATTGATTAACATACGTAGAATAAGATATTCAAGTGTTATTGATCGAATAAATAAATATATTTAATATTTCGATGGTTGTATCCATTCAAAAATTTTCAATGCTCATGGACGTTTTTTGAACGGATTTTTTATCCTCTGTTAATTAGGGAGTGCTCCCGAACTGCCAAACTATTGGAAAATTGTAAATATTTTCACTTGATACAAATTTTCGTCGCTTCAAATCGAACAATCAATCATTGTTACTGTAAAGAACTAAGCATAGGCCGCGTGTTCATGTAAAGAACTAGTTTCAAATTTCTACGATAATTTCGCAACCCGAATAGCGGCGCATCTTTGTGGATAGAGATCGTTAATCGTCGGAAACGCGAGCTGCATTACGCATTCTAGTGTGCTACAAGAAATAGGGCAGATATTGTGCACGGTACATTAAAGTTGAGGTAACGCAGGAATACGATTGCTATATGGGATCGCAGTCAAAGGAAGATCTCAATTTGTTTCGCAAACTTTTGTAAGTACGCTTTCATCCTCTGCGTCAGCGAAGCGTAATATTTCAATCCTTAAGAACATTTTTCACCATAGTGAAATTTTTTTCGTAGTTACGCAATTCAAAGTGTTAATACTTCGATGTTATTCCTCTTTTTTGAAATAGAAAGTCTAGTACATAATTATCAAATTAACTTGATCTTGAGTGGTACATAATTTTGCAATAAACTCGAACGAAATTACTCTTCATTCGAAGTATTGAAAGTGATTCGTGACAACGCACAACTATGTAGTTACTTATTGCATAAAATTATCATAATAAATGCAGCTCCAACTCGAGTGCGATCTGTGTACAGCTCATGAATCTTCAACACTTATTTAGGGTTACAGATAACTAAACACAGCTTGGGCAAGCACAATATTCAGCTTCAGCACCCACTAATTGACAATGCACCTTGAAAAAGGCGCTGGTCGATTATATGGGAACTCCTTTTGTTCCATCTGTCCTCCCACGCGGATCTGCACTCCCACAAGCGAGTCGCCGATATCTCGAGTATGTTTTCCCTAGAGCTCAAGAGTACGACGACTTCAACTCCGACTCAATTCAAACCCAACCTCGAGTCGAGAGGTCAAAATCAAACGGGAAGTCATTCTTTCATCGAACGATCAGTCCGAACGGCTGATTTGCACACAAACGACATCTCGTCATCTCTGACCAATGCGGCGGCTGACGCGAGGTTCCCTTACCCACAGGCCTCAATGGACTCAACGTCTATTCAAAGTATTGACCTCAGGCTATTATCGAGCGAAATCGTTTTTCTCTGTCGTGATTTAACATTCCTAAATATTCTCTTTCTCGTTATAAACATTCGATTGAGACAAGACGGCTTGAAGTTTGCCAATGAACATCGAACGGACGATAAAACTTGGAGCTTGAAAAATGAACAGGTAACATTTAAGGATGATAATTCCGTATGTACTTTATTCAAGAGCTCTCCCTAGTCGACTAGGGTTATTATCATGTCTCGTTATTTTCTTAAGCACGAAGAACTCCACCATGTGAAGATGTTGCACGTTTCATCCGATTTAGTCAGATAAAGCTGATAAAATATATTCCACTACCTATTTGTCTTTGTATTCGTATTTTTATTGTATCGCTCTGCTACCAAAAGAAAAGCCATTTTCTTATTCAATTTAAAGACATTCGCAGAAAGCAGGTTTCGGCGTTTGTTTTATTTTTTTTTTTAGAAGGATTACAGTAAACTACATAATTCCATTTCAAATCCTCCCCTTCTAAAATCAATCAGTTTAATCGTGTTAAGCCTATTTTGGCTTATACGCAATAATAAACCACCGTAATCAAATCGCAAGAAAATAACTCGCCGAGATGAATATTGTCTATCAAATAAGAAAAATTCTCGCAGCTTGGAATCTATGAGACTGGTTTAACTTCTAATCGAAAAATAAAATCGGTTGCACCGAGCGAAAATATATCCTCGGGGGCGAATAGATTTCTCGAGGGTTGCATTCCGTGACAAAGATCGAAAATAAAGCTTAGCTTTGATCAAGAGAAGATAAACGAACTATGTACGCTGCATCGATTATTGAGACGGCCGAAGGTTACAAGACGTGGAACAAGTAACTTAATTTCTGTTCAAGTAAGTTGCTGGGAGTTGACTGAAATTCCAGTTTTGCGATACAGCGATCGCACCGTACGATCTCGCACAGCTTGGTTGAATTGCGTTGGGTTATAGTGGCGGCGTACGGAATGAAATTTACGACCGGTCGCAGAAAGAAACGTAAAATGGTATTGGACTATTATGCGAACATATTTAACCGCAGCTCGGATCGACCGTACAAGGAAGATTGCCTCGCAGGAGGTCGTAATCTTGCGACAACGAACCACCTCGAGGCTTGAAATAGTCGAATAGTCAACCAGAACGAGAGATATAGGTAAGTTAAATGTACGAGCCTTTGAGAAGCGAACGTAGGTAAAGCGAGTACGTGAATGTGAAGAGCGGAACGGATAGAAGAAGCGAGAGGGCCTAATAGAGAGAAGTAAGATAAATATAACGCAAGTTGATCGTAAAAAAGAATTTTTCGAGCTCTGCAACGCTCAATGTTCTCCGTGTGAGGGTGTGATGTAGTAGGGACGGACGGAATACGATAGGATTGGATAGGGAACGTGTCAAGGCCTTTCAAGGCGACTCGCACCGCTGAGAGATTGGATAGCGAACTATGCACCTGCGCTCGACGGTAGCGACAATAGCTATAATGTTCACCTATGCTCCCACTTCTCACGGTAGAGTCAACTATGAATACTAGAATCTATGAGTACACGGAAGAAGCGTTATCCGATGAGCCTACAATTTACGAGCAGGTGCAGGATTATGTCGAGGAAAATATTTCCACTGCAATGTTGATTAGAGAATATAAACTAAAATAATTACAATTAATTGCGGACAGAGAACCGTCAGTTCTGCATCGCCCGCAGGATGCTCGAAGTGCTCAGCCACGCGATACTAAAATATCAAAAGATAAACAATTACCACTTTTCCCGATTTTTCTCGAAGGTGAATTTTCCAAAAAATAATAAGAATGCAGAACGCGAAGAAATACAAAAATTTTTTACGCGTTCAACTTTAATTTTTTGAGAAAAATTCAGCTTCGATTCAAAGATGCCTCTGAAAGTGTAATAGTGTTCACTTTCTTCAAACCGCAGCATTACTCCACTTCGGCTATTACGACCAATTTTATCCCCGCGCGTTTTGATCCGAAACAACGCGCTGTTTTCGATCCTCCCACAATCCGCTTGGCAAGATACCTCGCTCTTATGCGAGCTGAAAGCTATGTCGGCGCCGAATATGAGTAGGTGCATATTACAAAATTATTTCGCCCATCGCAATCAACACTAGGTGACAATTATTACTTATAATGCGAACCGAGGTGGCTAATTAAATAGCTCAACGTCTCGTGACTGCCAAACGAGCTCGTTTCAAACGATCGTATTTTATCACCTCGTCGATTTTTGTTCGGCTTAAAATTCAGCAAGAATCCCTTTAGATGCACGTGAGTCGCGCCATTAACAGGCGCTCATCGGAACTCCCATACGGTTCCTGCAGGATAATACGGATCGCATAGGGAAAGGTGCAGTCAAGTCGGCCAGACATGAAGGGGAATCGTTATAATCGCCGGGTCTTGTAAATTGGTTCAAAAGAGCTGCTCCGCTATGCGAGGCTAGACCCGTCCATTATACAAATTAATGTTCCTCGCCTCACTCTCATTTGGACGTAGCGATGAGGCAGAACATGTGTTTAGGAACACCTTCGTGCACTATCTCGCACAACTCTGTTATTATTTATTTTAATCAAGCTATCGCGTAACCTTTCTATACCGAAGCTAACCCGCCCCCCGAGCTCAAGAGCCGTTCGCACCAGTTATGCGTCAACTTTATTTTAAGGCTAAATCTATCATCAAGGGAAAAAAAACCCGCTAACCCTTAAAATAGACTGGTTTATAATCGGCTCAGAAATACATCATACAGTTCAATTTATTGCATAACTTTGAAAAGGATAAAAAAAAGTATAATCGATTTGAAAAATTCATAAACGTTATACTCGTTAATTATAAATGGAAAAAATTGACGAAATGCATTGGAAAGCGATTATTTTAAATAATATAGGAGAAACGTCCATAATATGGGAATTTAATACAGATTTTCGGAGGATTTTTATATACACGAAAAATAAATAGAAAGAAAGTCGAAAATATTTTCTGAATCGTTGGAACGGAGTGAATTTTTTTAAATCATTTTATTGCCAGAATAAAGATTTGATTCGATTCAGAGATTAAATCTATGAGAACTATGCAAAAATCGAGAGTTAAATTCAATATAATTTATTTGCATTTCACGAACTGTCGAAACGTATGAGCCGTCAAATCAAGTTGGGTCAATAAAAGTAATTCACGTAAAAAACCAAACACCTTCAAAATCATGTCAGGATAAATGAATAGTGAAATCATCAATAATTTAAAAAAACCAATCCTGATATTGAAACATTTGTTGGATCATCGTAAAAAAAATTAATCAATTTAGTTTAATACCCATTTATAAGCATTACAACTTTTAAAAATAGTCAATATGGAAAAAATTTGTTGATTGCCAAAGTATCGTTAAAAATCTCAAGCGGGAGAAATTTGATCATCTCGATTTATATTATAATGTTCCCTTTTTGGTTTATTAATCAATAATAAACCATTGTATCTTTTAAAAAAATCTGCCTTGAAAGCTTCATAGTATGACTCTTAAGAAGAAAGGATTATTGCACCCTAGCTGCTTTTCAATTCCTTTTATTTCGCTCAGCAGTCATAGTCTCAATATTATAGTTTGAGTAGCGACTTAAAAAAAGGATATAACTTACTGTTCCAGATCTGGCCAAATGTCGGCGAACGTTTTTATGTTTCCTGTCAAATTCTGTCTGTTGGTCGATGTCTGCAACGATATCGCTCCAATGTTTACAGCCATTTTTACAAGCTTGAATTCAGAGCTCTGATTCCATAAAGTGGCTATAATACGCAAAATGTTTGTAAAACTACACTCGAAGAGAGTCAAGTGGCTTCAAATGCAGAGACTTACTCATACTTCTAGGTTCGAGTTATATGATAAAGGAACGCCCAGTTACATGCAAGAGAAAATTTAGGACTAAGTATTCGATTGAACAGACGAAGCTTCAAGTGTAGCACAGCCTATAATAAATTTTATTTAAAAAATATTGCATCAACATGAAACAATTTTACGTTCGGTCGAAAATTTAATACTTAGTTACGAATTGGTCAATCCGATTTTGCGAGTAGCTTACGACCTGCCAACGTTCGGTTCAAATTGTTCACGTTCCAGTAAGTAATCGAAAATTGATGCGCATGTTGAGTCGATTGAGATTGATGCTTGGCCAGAGTTATGAACTTCTAGTAGGGTTCATTGGATTCTTTAACCAATATCGGACAGCATCAATCAAAAGGAGAAGGCTCGACATCCAAAATAAGGCATCTTAGACCATTGCGCATTTTTTCCCATCTTTCTTCCAACTTCTGACTAATCACTACCTTCACCAATTAGTCAGCCGTTCCGTGAAACCGGTTGCAAAAAACAGTTTCGATAACGTTCATGTCAGTTGAGAGAGAAGGCGAGCTTCGTGTGAGCCTTCGAGGCGGGAGCACATTTCTTCAGTTGAAAAAACGCTAGCGTAATCGCAGCAAAATCGTGCCCGCTTTTCAAAAGAGCTCGAAACGCACCTTTATATTTTTTGGCGTTTCAAGTAAAAACAAACCTTTCCCGCACAGTTTGAGAGAACTTGAGGTCATGACTAGTCATGATCTGACCGTTTCACTTTCGGCTGGTTTTTAAACAGGAGCTCCTCAATTTCACAACTCCAAATCGACCGGTAGGATATAGCTAAGAAAGGTAACTTGATTTACACGGGACTCGTTATGACCGTATTAAGTTCAAATCAATAGGGAAGAATAAATTATCGATTTGAGAAACAATTATTTAACACGTACCTAATATATGTGGACCCTATGGCTCCACGTCGCCCTGAGGATGCCCGAATGGGCGAAAGTGCTCGGCCTAATAAAGAATTGGAGAATGAGTCGCCTGGTTTTTCTCCACCTCACAACCCCCGGGAATTACTTAACAGTTCGCATGGAAACTGAACGGTTATTTGATTCATCATCAGCAAAAACACCATCAATGATGCAGCAAAGACAGGAAAAATTAACACGGAATTGATTCTGAAATAATACGATTTCGATGCTTGGGTTGAAATGATACGAGCCATAGAGCTGAAGGTTAAATACCCACGAGGAGGATATAGATTATAATTTAACGAAAGGACTCTTTTTTCGCTCATATCGAGGAAAAAACCTGTAACAATCCGACCATTTTTGTGTATCCAATAGAAAAAATATTAGAAAAACGCTCGAGAAAAAAATTACGAAGGATTTCTTTACAACGTAAAAGTTGTGGCGCCCTAACGAGAAAAAGCAGGCTCCTCGGACACGTACGGATCTTTGCTATTACTTTTCAAGAGGGGAAAATTTTCACATTAGTCTTCCTA
Organism: Tupiocoris notatus; assembly: GCA_037159825.1. NCBI lineage: Eukaryota > Metazoa > Arthropoda > Insecta > Hemiptera > Miridae > Tupiocoris > Tupiocoris notatus. Next base: position 102,724 of record JASJUZ010000148.1, on the reverse strand, counting down.
ACGTCGAGAGCAAGGAATATTTGACTATTTAGGAATATTTGCGAGAGCAAGGAATATTCGGAGTCATGAATATTTGGCTTGGAAAAAGTAGCAGCTGAGCAAGGCTCGGCTGAACTTGTTGCAAGCGCCTCCAAAATCACCCACGCGAACCGAAGACGATAGAAAACCCACGTCGAACAAGGAAGTCGATCACTATTCATAGCAGCTCATTTGCTATTCCCGTCACCGTGAAATCTCGCCCTCGACAAACGGGTGAGAAAAATAGTCGAGATGGTGATGAGACGGACGAGCCAATACGAAAAAGGGGCTGCGGCCATTTGCCAAGTAATTTCATGGCGAACGCCAAGTATCCATAAAATCGGGTGTGAATCTTCAACAAGTAATGGGCAAGGTACTTTTATGGGGTCGTTATTCACCATTAACCGCGTGGATTTCAATGCAATGATGGCAAATCGCTAACAACTCGACTGTCGCGTCGAATGCCAACCGTTGAAATTACTCGAGAATGCAATTAATTACACTGGGAGTGAACGGTAGGACTTCAAGCCGAAATGGCGCTCAGGAAAAACTCTATATTCCATTGAGTTGGCATATACTAAATTGCATCATTACTCCGCTCGTAGGAATTGGAAAAAATATCGAGAAAAAAGTTATTGGTGAATAATTTTATAGTCGAAACCTTTTCACACCGCGTTCAACAATTAGGTAATATTACCTCGGCTTAATCTGAGTCTAGCCACTCGTGAAAGTCAATCCGGTGTCACTTTTAGTACCTCTAGTACGTAATATTGTAGAGGAATGTCACAGCGATCGGGACAGGGTCGCCGTAAAGGCCGCAAGATTAGGAAAATACGGGCGCATTGCGTGTGGTAAACGTGATAAGAATCATGGCCAACTTATCAGTTTAGAATTGAAAATGACGAAAATAGCTACACCGATTTTGAAATTGAGTGTCCTCTGAAATAAAATTCCATCGACGCTCCATCCAAGGTTGGGCAAGGAACGCACGATTTTATATATTCGCTGCAAAATTTCATAATAATATTATCGGTTGCCGAGCCCTGCTTGGTTAACGCTGATTATATAAATATTTATAGCAGGAAGTGGAGAAACGATTAATCTTAGGATAGCTCCAGTCTATGTATAGATGACGTACTACAGTACTTCCATGTTGATGCGATATGAGTCGAGAAATGGGCCGAGAAAACCTTAGGAAGAGTGAACACATTGATTACATTCATACAGATTATTGATTCTAACTGTGAATAGCATATTAATTTTAAACATTCATTAATATGTATGATAGATATTTAATTCATCCATTCTTTCTTTAATTCTTCTTTTCACTTATTTTAATCTATTATAGCAGTAGTATTTTTTGTAAAATCCATTATATATATACGATTATTATAATAATTACTCCTCTAAATTTAAAAATCTATATTAAAAAATGGAATATTACCAAATTGAAAATAGTGGGGATACACGAAGATGAAGCGCTTTAAAAAAAAAATGACCGCTGATTGTGGATAAAAAAATTGAAATAAATCCGCTTGAACTTCGTTAAGAATTCACATGAGTGTGTGAAGTTTATTTTTACTGCAAAGTATCGACATTGTCTGATATTATTACTTAAATAATGTGCTAATGATATAATTTAATTTGCTTTTATACAACTGCTAATAATTTTAATGATTTACTAATGATTTTATTTTATTAATCAACTGAATTAATAATACTAGTTGGCTCAGAGCATCGAAAATTAATATCCAGGCAAAAAAGGAAACGACGCTAATTTTTTTTTTCCACTGGGGCACACGCATTAGGTCACCTTGTTATTGAAAGTTCCAATGCGAGTTCGATAGATCATAAAATCACCCTCCGCGGATGAACCGCGTTGAGGATGTTATCACGAATAAAATGATCTCGCTCGATATATCGAGTCGAAATTTTTAAAAAACAATGAAAACCTACGAACTAATGGGTCACGGTCGAGGGCGAGAGAATAGCGGAGGACGGCGATTTTAAAAGGTAGGGGAAGATCGTGACGCGAGTGACAAGGAACAGCTTCTTGGTCTAGGGGGCAGCTAAGCTTGTGTCGATGTCGTTTGATGCGTAATGAACCGCAGTTCCCACGAGTTTTGCCGCTAATCACAGACAGAGGTAACAGGGCGGCAACGTAAACGACAGAAGAGTTAGCCTCTTTTGTTTCGACCTAGAGCTTAATGAGACTCAGAAAAACTACTTTCAGCCGCTATTTCTTGACCGGTGCATGCTAATTTTTAACATGGTCAGCTCCAACAATCCTCTATAGTAGATTCTGTGTCGTCGTATTGGGCAATTTTTTACGTTCCAATTAGCGTCAATTGAAAGGAAAATCATCGTCATCCTGCAACAACAAATTGCCAAATAAACTAGCGCGAAATCGATTGATGAGAATCTTCAAACGATTCATCGTTCGCGGCTGAACGTGATTAATTCTTTGCGCAGAAATCTCATCTGCGATGAAACTGGTTTCCGTCTCTTTTTAATCGCTCTTCCTCGCTATCCGAAATCCGCTCCCGCTTAATCCTTTCCTTTCAGTCCGAAATACAGCTCCAGTCACTTCAACAAGCCAACGGCCGTGACTTACGAATAAAAAGTTATCGGTTTTTAACAGTTTCATATGCACCCGACCTTGCAACGTCCGTTTTCATAGTTCTTCGTTGTTCAACTGCCATTTTAATAATTCGAGTATAAAATTTACGAGTAATAGTTTGATAATTGGCACGTTCTTTTGAATTCAACCGACAAGAATGCTTTTTAGTTTCAAATAGTGTGAATTTTTCTTCCGGAATTGATTTGAAGCCATCGAAATTTAAATCGAACCAAATTAACAAAAATGACGGAAAATATTTGCGCCGATGCGAGCCACAGAAATTACACCCAACTAAGATAATTCGTAAATAGGTTAACAACAGCCTCCCAAAATGCGGATAATTTTTAGCTTCCTCACAACTCAAATAACCGAACACAAAGGAATACCTTCTCTTATTCTTATTTCTTCGATCATTTTTTTTCTTCGAACCGCCTTACGAGATTAATCAGTGTTAATTTAAAAACACGCGTGCGGAATTTAGCGATGTAAATTCATCCATCTATTTATTTCGCTCCTTCGAATAGCGATAAATTGCAAATAGAGGTATCTCAATTGATGAGTCGAACCTCTATAGATATCGATAGCATCGCATTATCATCCACCTGAAATTAATCTTCCCTTTGATCACCAGCAACCAATTTACCGCAATCGTCGAAGCGACCGCTTAGTGTCACCCTAATGAAGCCATGTTCCGTCTGACATTCTGATAAATGACCGTCCATCTAACCGCTTTTACTGGACCTCAGCCCTCTCGACAGAGGGACGGAAGAATTACTTCGTAATTACGAAATAATTTCCGCGATATTACAAACTAATCGATTTTACACGGTGTAAAATTACTTAAGAGCCAAGGAGTAGCGATTTTACTAAAACTTGATTCTCCTTTTACGCTCGACTTCTTATTCGTCGTTTACAGTGTCGATTCGAGGCCGAACGGCGAGCAATTTCGCAGCTTGATTCCCTTCGACGAGCGAGTAACTGAATTAACGAGTTTTCCTTTGTTTAGTATTCTAATAGCCCGAAAATGATGGATTTATGAACTATAAAATGAAACCGTGGATGGATTTTTGCAATATCGTGATCCTATGTGGCTCGCGATTGACAGGCAAAATAATACAAATGCTTATAATGATTAGTATGTTCGTTGATGGTTATTTATTATTGGATGTTTTTTTTCTTAATTTAATTTAAATAATTAAATTATTTTTTAATTTATTTTACAGGCTAACTTATTATATTTCTATTCAAATGATACTGACTAAAAGCTTAAGCTTGAAAAGTACTTTATTCTATAGAGAACTTGTGGTCGCCCATAGCTTGATTTGATTTGCACTATCATCATTAAAACCCTTGAACTGGAACTTCGCTACTCAACTGCGCAGGAACCACAGTTTTCAATTAACTAGTCATTTTTTGCCAGAAATAAGAGCGTTGAGCAGTAAACTTCAACACAGTCGTTACAAACACGTATTAACATTATAATCTTCTTTTTGAAACGAAACGTAAAATTCATGCCTATGAAAATCAAACTTTACTGGAACGCCCTTCGGTTTTAAACCGTTTCTCCTGTATTAGATTCGACGCATAATAATAAAATTAATAAATTCTCTCCAGAAGACAATACTCGATAGATGCAATTTAGAGTTCGCTCGCTTTATTTGACTCGGTCTTCATACAAATCGTTGCACCATTTGACCCAGTTATACTGCAACTATGCCATTGGACAATTTCTTCACTAAGAGCCATGGCTCAGTAGGAATTAAACTGGCAGTTTGCACAACGGCAATTATCCACTTACACGCTTTTGAACGTATAAAAAATCCGTGTTCACGTAGCAGAGGATTCAGAATCGACTCCGAATGCCGAAAGTTTTTCGAGGGACTGTACATTTGGGGGACAACCGAGTCAGCCACACCTCCGTTGCAAAGGGCACGGAAAGCATTTAACTTCCCGTAGTACGAACATTCCTTGTCAACTTAATTATGTATAGGAATGTTTTTAATTTCAATAGCCCCCAATCTCGTCCGTTGTCGGTATTCGAGAGGCCAGCACCGGTAAGCTCGCGAAATTCTCGCTCAGCGTACCCTATGACGGTTTTGGAAAAAAAAACTTGTTGGCATTCTTGCAAGTGCGATGCATTCAGCGATACGATTACAATTCGCCGTCAATATGTAATTCATTAAAGCCAAATTTGCCGCAGTTTAAGAGCTAGGAATTAACTTTTTCGTTAAAATTAGTCTCCGAGAACGTTTAAAATTTTTCGTGAACGTATATGTATACGACCTCAAGACTAACTTTGAAAAAATAGTGCACTATAGGGTCGCTGCGAGAGGGAATAGTTCAAAGAAATCCTTCATCAACTATAAGCTCATAATATTCAACTCCATTAGCCTTATCACGAGTCGAGGCTAGATAGTGCCCGAGAAACCGCTTGAGTCCAGGAAGCTTGATTTAAAAAATATCATCGAAAAAGAAGGAATCGAAAAAAGGAATTTTTGGTAGGCTAATTTCTATTTAAGGTGCTGAACAATCTGATTCCCATATAAGAATTCAGCTAGAAAAAGCAACACTTTATTGTTTATTGAGGTCCCACCAATCCCCAATAATGGACTGGAGTAATTAATTTTATTCGGCCTTAGAAAAACATTAATTTTTGTCTTACATTTATTTGAAAGAATGTTAATTTTTTTAGATTCCTATATTTCAGGACGCACCTGGTGGTTGTGGACTGGGCCTGGTCGCGATGAACTTGGAGATGGGCAGCAACGCAGGTACTGGAGATGTTGGAGTAGTACCGGACTTCATACTGAGGTCCACCGGCTCTAGTTGAACCGGAGGCCCAGACGCCTGAAACAAAATAATACTCCGATGAATCTTCAAGTTTTCCTATGCAAATTCTACATCCATAATTTTTTCCCAAATTCAATACGATTATCATTGCCTAATACATTTGCACACATTTTATTATGATATCAATAAAAAATGGTATCGTAAAAAATAATAAAAAAATAGTTGACAAGTTCGAAACGACCAACCGAACAATGAAGATCACCGAAATGGAATGGCTACCGAACGAAATGAAACGAAAGTTCGTATTTTTCAATCCATGATAATGATACGAACGCCCTCAGGCTCGAGAACAGCTCATTTTGAATTCATAAACTGACGGAATGCAACCGACGGCTGATTCAGATTAATTCTGGAAAAAAATACGCAAAATAAATAAGACTAAAACGAGCCCCAGGGGCAGCCGTAAGAGAGTTCCTGTTCTAAATTAGCATCGGGAGGATTTAGTTTGAAAACTAGACGATCATGTGGTGAAGCAGACTACCTTAATTCGTAATTCACTTTTTAATCGCTCGTCAACTTGGCCATTCTCCGAGTAGTATTTGCCTTCGGGGCTCGCGCAGTACGAACGTTCATAATAAATTAATACGAATACGAATGTTTATAATTCCATTTTGAGCGGTTATCAACGTACGAGCAACTGAATGGTGCTATTTTTCCATTCAGTGAGGAATAAGATATAACTAAAAACCTGATGTATTGAATTCTCATTCAACTTCGACTATGAAGCGGAAAATATTGAGACTACGATACAAGAGATCTTGACGATTGGAACTTACCTAAAGGTAAGTAAAGTAAAATACAGGTAAAAATTAAGTACAATACGTGATTCATAAATGGTTGGGTAGAAGTTTCACATTATGTAGGGCACGATATTTTCATTTTCGGAGCTATTATGACCCCCAATTTTTTATACAACAGTCGAGTACAACACGCTTAAGATCAAAATTAATTCATTTAACCATCAATGCACACTTCACAATTCAAAATTACCTCCTTCCTTCCGTTGAACAATACCAGTAATTAACTCTTTTCAAATTCTAGTAAATGCCAACAATAGTTTTTCACGATTTTACCCCCGTTTTTTTACTATGTGGTTATTTGAAAATGAATAACCTATTGTCATATTCGTTTGAGAAAACCGCCGATGTTTTTTGGGATTCCTCCAACTTTTAGATTCCTATTTTGAGTGTGGAAGGTCTAGTGGTCGTCGAGGTCAGTCGGAACCGTGACTGACCTTATTAGTAATTATCTAAGGTGAGTTACTACACTCCGCACTTGGTTTACACTTGTGTCGCTACTTGTCCGAGCTACTCGACCACCTAAAACAAGACAGATCAGCCGTAACGCATGGCGCGTGATGCTATGCGTCCGCGTTCCGACTTCGGAAACGCGTTTAACTCAGGTTCGCGTATTTGGTCGCGTACGAGCCCTTGAACGCTCGTGTTGGTTCCCATGATCCATTTCGAATGCATTCTACTGTGAAAGTGACCAGTGAACAGATAGAAGATATAAGTAAGGTTTACACTCAGCGATTTTACGCGTTCAATCCTTCTAATTACGCACGGCTATTTCTTCGACAGAGAACGGATTTTTTGCCGTGCGGTATTCCCGAACGCGGCAGTGTGAACGCTTCTTCGGTTGCGGATAACGGACGAAACGGAAAGCATTTTAGCTTACGTCTTCACTTCGAAAGAACTAAAAGGCGAGGCGTCAAACGTCGACTAGCCGGGGAGCTCCGCCGAGGACTGACGAATCTTTTTATATTTTTTGATTGATGGCAGCGGTTGGGCTTCGTGTCTGTACCCCTCAATGACTTCGGTGAGTGATGAGGATAAATCATCCCAAGATGGGCGCTGGGTTACATGTGAATTACTTCTCGTCGCCGGTGAAAACGTCGATAATATATTTGCATAGTTGTCCGTCGGGTATACAAATACATAAAAAGATGTACTGAGTAAATAAAAATATCGATAGAGAATACTTTCATAAATTAATTTCTAATCAAGGTTCTAAAAGGTATGCGGATTTGTAGAATATGAATTTCGTCAATTGAAAACTTGCCGAATTAATACGGGATTGACGGATATTGGTAGCTCATTTATTGCACTATCGACGAATATAATTTTTTAACCGAAGGAACTATGGGATATCGAGCTCACACCTTTGCTTGCATTTTTTGATTTACCATTTTAATCAATAATTGTCCAATCTGAAAGAAAATTTTACACGACTTAATGTTAAATAGCACCTTTACTTCCTAATCGTTCCCATCAACTCTCATAGTTGTCGATTAAGTCGCTAATACGGCTTAGGGCATTTTTTCTCCCAATCGAAAGAGGATTATGTGAGAAGACGCTTTGACATGAGCCGGAACAGATTTGAATATTCACGAGGCTCAGCCGATGACGCTTGGTGCGTTCTTGATGCACGAATGAGTTCTACGACGTCAAACGGGGAAACCGGCAACAATTGTTTTTATAATTCGTAAGCGTGATATTCGTAACGTTATCCGATTGAAAAATTGACGTCTACGATCATGATACGAGGTCAAAAATGGGAAACGCTTAATAAATTTCTAGCTTGATTGGTACATCTTTGGAAATCGTGATTTTTCGATTCAGACATCGAAATGGCGCGAGGAAAAAATGTTGTTATAACTGATAAAGCGATCCGATCGCAATTTCTGTGAATTTTACGGCTTCTAGGGTGTAAAAAGTATTTTTCCACTTGTTCAGTTCTATTCTTTCGTATTTCTCTTTAGCAATCCGATTCGGTGAGATCCAATCATCCGCTAACTGAAACCCGGCCTTGGTCTTACTTTTTCATCACGAAGGAACGCCCATAATTATAAACACTGGAATTCGTGGCGGCCCATTTGCATTTGTTAATCGTCGGCTTAGTCTCGCCAGCTAAGCTCGGGTCATTCGTGTTCTTCAAATCTTATTGCTGGGTCGGATCAGAATGAAAAACGATTTGCATCGTTCGGGCGCGTAGTCGTCAAGTTCGAGGATGATGTTCAAGTATTACGAGACTCTTGAGCTACGATAAAAGCTTACCTCTTCGGAGATAACGATCGTTTAATGAGCTCGAGCCAATTTTATCGAACCGTCGAATCGTTCGGCAAGGCAGATAATTTATTAAGCGATTTCCATTGTAAAGACGCAACATAATGTTGATGTCATCAAGAGCGTAACATCAATGAATCGTACAATGACGAGCTTATCAGACAAATAAAATCCCTTCCCTTTCAAGGAGGCCTACTTACAGTGGGTCACATATGATGCAAGAAGAGATGAAACCGAAGTTCACAGCGGTAAATATGAGACCGACGCTTGTTAAATGCTTTTATTGACGACAGGTGGCTATCCAACCCAGCGCCTTCGCAGATCAAGATTTAAATAACTATAGAATCGTATTACTTCTCATTGATGAAAACTCAACCAAGTTGTTCAAGAAAACTCTCAAAAATATGATTTTCCATCACTTATTAGCTGAAGGGGTAAGGAGAAAAGCTTTCATGGTCTTGAAGTCTGCCGTTCGGTTGTTCATTGCAAGTAAACTATGAACTTTTTATCTGTAGAAGGATTTATGTTTCTAGTTGATATTGAAGATGCAGTAAACCGGCCCCCAAGGTGAAATCCCGTGGTTCCCAAGCAAAAAATATCCTATAGCCAGCCATACACGTTCTTTCCCTTGACAAATCACGTCGCGCGGAAATGAGAGTGGAGCCAAGGAAAGTGCTCAATTTTCCAAAGAGAAACGAAAAAAAATTTCTTCACCTCTTCCCTCTTCGTTTTCGTTTGGGGGTTTGGTGATTTTCCAAGGGGAAGAAAATGCGTATGGACATATATTCTCAGTCCGCTGTAGTGTTCTTATTTGCGCCTGTACGGTTGCAGCTAAAGTAGTTACAAGAAAACCAAACAATCCCCTAGTAAACCCGTTCCTCTTTCCTTGCGAAGAAAACAAATCACTTGGTCTAAATCACTGGTCGGAATCGGTTGGCTTTTGTTGTTTTTACGTTTTAAATCATTCGCAGATTTTTCATGTGGTATTCCAACTTCCACAAATACAAAAAATGATAAAAATGATGATGATGATGATAATAATTCTTCTATCATATCCTGATTTTATTATGACTATCATAATTTCTATCAGATTACAGGTACGTTTTGCTAGAAGCGACTGTCGCGATCATCGCGGCGCGATTATTGCCGAGCGATGATCGCGGAGCACTATTTCAATGTGTTTTAGATGGAACCGTTTTGCTACGAGCGATCGTCGCACGGGCCGCTCGCGATTATCGCGGCCCCCTCACAGTCGCTGCGGGAGGTAGTAGTCGGAGTCGCGCGGCTCTGCGATTATTCCTCAGGTTCAGTGTTGTTTTGCTCAGAGTCCACATCAATCATGCACGTTCAATGATTATGAACCTACTTATTGATTTTTTTGTCGTCTCCAATTCTTGAATACATTTTTTTAAATAAATTGTCTTTCTTCACTGTCACTGTCTTTTGCTTTTAATATTACTATCAGCGTTACAACATTTATTCAACCTAGAAGAATTAAATTAAAAATTAAAAATAATACTGATTCATGTAAAATTATACCAACATAGTTTGTTAACTCAACGTAACAGCAAGTTTCTCCTCTGGTGTTATGGGGTACAAATTTCTGTTGCACGATTCTTTAATGATGGAGGTTTTTATCAGTCCCAGGACGTGATCGAACTGATACACGGAGAGACGAAAAAATTCCATGAACTTGACGCTGTCTTCTCGCAGATGGTTCATGACCAATTGTTTATAAATCCCTTCGGCATCTTTGAGTGCGAACATGGGATGAATTTCGGCCCGTTTGGTCCCGCACATCACTAAAAGTGTTTCGTCGTCTTCTTGTTCATCCAACAATAGCCATTGAAGAATCGCTTTTTTCGCGCACTCAACTTTGAAAAATTCATCTCCATCTCCTCGGACGGTCAGAGAGCGACTGAGATTCGTTCCAATAGTCGCCCCAAGCAAAATGGTACCCTGCGATTATCGCGGCGCGATTATCGCCGAGCGATGATCGCGCCGCGATGATCGCGACAGTCGCTTCTAGCAAAACGCACCTTAAGAAGGGAAAGCTGAGTAAATCTAGAGACTACTTCCCCTGGCCGGAATACATCGACTATTGACATTCCCCAATTTCTAGATGAAATGGGAGACAAGTTACGCGACCGTAAACCATTTCCTAGAGCTATCAGTTGTTTGTGAATCCGGGTAGTTTCGTAACGGACTGTCTGCTTTCTGTCTGGACAACGTATTCCGTGCTCGTTTTTATGAACGAGCATAAGAGCAATTCATCGCTTTGTGCGCAAGGGCTGTAAAATGAGCTAGACTGTTCATCAGCCAGACTAAATGGGTTATGATATAGTGAGCAATAAAAAGTCGCTCACAATTTTCTTGTTAGCGGATTCGTATAGGACTCGCATAGTTCGCCACTCATGCAGAAAGTTGCACGGTGATGGTACATTTTTAAAACATCTCAGTCATTCTTGTTGCCTCACACTGAACTGGACCGCCATAGATTCCAACCACCGCATGGAATTACCAACCTTTATAAATGTTCAAGATAAAGCTAAAGTTAGGAAATACATAAATACCCCGAGAGTCGCACAATTTCGAGAGTGGCCAAAGTCGCTATGGAATCGTCGATTTTGCAACGGTTGATGTCCCAAGACGAAAATTGCCAACTTGGGAATTGTGCAAAAGGCACGTACTCGCTACCTATTCGATTTGTTTTCCTCGCTAATCAACATTTAAACTTAACCTAGGTCCAATGGCGCGATAGAATCGTGAAAATGGAAGAGTTCTTTAGCATGTTGCAACATTTGGAACAGCCTCTCATTCGCGGTCGTGCCTTGCCAAGTATGAGAAGTGTGGAAGATCGGAGACTTGTTAAACACACCTTTCGCGTGACTTATCCGATTAAGATGAATCTGCGGGATATTCCTGCTATGGAGCGGCTCTAATATCAATGTAATTACGGCCTTGACTTCGCAAAGGTTCCGATCGTACGGGTGCCCGAAAAGTTGACCTAGTGAGACTGCGTTCTCACGATAATCCGTTGTCGGTTTCTTCCCACATTTTCGATGCATTGAGCGCCAGTGAAACATATTCATCACAGAGGAATGCGAAAATATGATTTTCATTGAATTAAAGAACGTCGTTTTGATTATTTTGTCAGGCATTCCATCCCTGCTTCCATACTTTAACAAAACTGAGATGAAAAATCACCTGTGCCGACAGAGGTTTTGGAAAGTTTCAATTACTTCACTTCTGGGACGGCGTCACTTATAGAATCAAAGAATTCGCTTTGGTACCGAGATCTTCTTGGAGAATAATTGAATGATTGATATAATTTCGTAAGAATTGCCATTCTTCTTAATGAGTAAGAACTTCAAGACGTTGGAAATAGAAGGCACGTACGTAATTTGAAGCGTAAGAGAACTTCTGGTTTGATGACACAAGGATTTTTATGAGAAGACCAACCTTATGACAATCACGATTCATCTACCTACCATTCAACCCACTTAGTCTTATTATTACGTTGAAACTGTCTAAAAAAAAATTAAATCATAGATTTATTTTATGATTTCAGATACTAACTTGAATTATCAACTTGCGATCGTGTGCTTCAAACAGTAATTTTTGTAGCAGCGAGCTACAATTATTATTCGTTTATGGGCAGTTCGAAAGACGAATTATCCTCAAGATGAATGTGCGTTTGTTATCCATGAAATTCATAGTATGTAAATTTATTGCTTTATGAGGCGAAAAAGATTCACGTCTTGAATTAAACTTCGTTTTCGCGTGTCGGCCGAACTATCGGACAATTTTTCACCGACGTTACCGAAGAGATGTTAAACGGCCATTGTTCCCCGTTAGTTGGGCGCGACCGATCGAAACACGGAACAGGTGACGCAGAGCTAGTCGATGGGAAAAAATTCTCGTTTGCGTCTCTTAGGCCAGTGAAGGACCGTGGAAATATCTTGTCCACATTTGTCGTGGATGAAGTGATTTGCAAACAAACACGCCCACAGCTGCCAGGAAGGCAATTCTCATCGAGCAAGTCGGTCCATTCAACTTCCCTCTTGAAAATCAATTTTTTTTCTCAAGCAAATCTAATCGTTCACCGATTCAGTAAATTTACTTCTAATTAACGTAGACCCGAAGGATAATGGGAAGCGTAGATATATTCAAACGATTACGAGAGCTGATTTCGTTATAGGTCACCGTGGGAACTCGGCTGTTCGAATGTCGCGTTTATAAGTTCGTCGGCTCGTTGGTGTGAAAATACGCCAGTGGAAAAATCATTGGTCGTGTACAAGTTCAATAGAACAACTATCTTTTTTTTAAGTCGGTACTAATTTCTGCTGATTTTAAGGAGAAATATGAAGAAGAAAAAACTGACAACTTATTTGCACTCGGTTTCAATATCTTCAGACGGCGAAATATTTTACAATAGTTTACTTCGCATCCATTGACCCTTGGCTTCATGAAATGAAATGAATTCGATTCTAAGAACGGTTTCACGCTTCAAAAACCCCTTCGGTCCGCTCAACAATTCGTACCGGGAATAATATTCTTTGCGAATGCGAAACAATTATTTTAATGAGTAGCTCTCGTCGAAGGATTCGGGTCGAAGTGATTAACTTTCGAAGAAAAATACATTTGGCGACCTTGAAGTAAATTGCTTGTTCATCATAAAGCTTCAAAACCGAGAGCGCATGTTGATATTTTTATAACTTTTATAACTTCTCCGCAGTACAGTAAACCTTTTGAAGGTGAGCCACGGAAATTTACAGAAATTCGTAGAATTTCGAATGACTCACATCTCAAAGTCATTCGAGCTCTGCTCCTAAGGCTAATTTACTATTAACCACCCTAGAAACTAAAAAAATTAATTTTCCAGTGCTCGCTGAATCCGAAATAAAATGAGATAAGACAAATAATTGAAAATTTAGCCTACCCACTTTCGCGTAGGAAGTCAAGTTTTAAACCATATGAGACCTAATTTTCGGTAAACATCGTTTTGTCAAGTTTACCCATGAGCAATAAGAACTATCGAACTCGCCAGTATCCTAGACGAAGAATAAATTTCCCACGGTTCAACTCATGTAAACGTCGGCGAAAAGAAATCGCAACAAGTTTGCTTGAGTCGAGCGCTTAAGTTCCCATGGTATCTCTCCTACTTCATTGGCTCTTTTTCGTTCGTGGTAGCGATTGAAACGTTTCTTTAACGCTCCGAAGTGTCATTTCGTGCCCTAAAGCGACAAACGATGGCTCTCCGATAAGATCTAATCGCCCACTGCGCAGTCTCGAGATGCGCAGAGTCGTTTGCCACAGTTGTCATGCTAACTTCCAATTGTAGACTACTCTTCGACGACTGTAATGAGGTAGAGTCATGTTTGCCTGTTTAATGGGTCGAGCTGAAGAAAACGAGCATAACTCGCCCGGTGGTCTAGTATCAGCGCCCAGATCATTGGCAAATCGTCTATTCGACGATTGCGATAATAATATAATGGTCTTCTATGACGAAAGTGAAAAAATACACCGCATTACTTTGCTCGATCGATGCGAATCGATACCTTTAACGGCCGTTGACTCATCGCGACTTTCGCACATTTTCAGTTTTCATTATTACAAGGTAAATGGAAATATTGTAAACGTCTTAACGTCAAAGTAAAAACGCAGGGGAATTCCCAAGCTAAATTCGAAACCACATTCGGAAAAAAGTGGTAGACTGCGGCCATAAAATAACCCAATGCACCATATCTTAATGCTAATCGAATTCAAACGATTGTCGGAATCTGTTCAACCAGTGGATGTTCAAAATTGGAGATTGCCGTTTGTTCGATCTTACTTGCCATATCAATGAATGAACAATTATATTCGACTTGGAATTTATAATTTTAAAAGCCGTTTTACAACGACATTGAACGGAATAGAAATTCAAAAAGCGGACGATATGTTTATTGTTTGAAAACCAACTTCTTACAGCTCTTCGATACCCCGAAAGTCATTCTCGAGAAAATCCGGCTTTCCCAAAAAAATCGGTATTTTACAAGACAATCTGAATTTTCCCCGAAATTCCACTATCCCCTGAGAGTAAGACTTTTCCTTTAAACTCCCACTTTCTCTCGAAAATCCGAAATCTTCCCAGAGATCGACTGGCCCCAAAAGTCCGACTTTCCTCCGAAAGTCCGGTTTTCTCCCGAAAGCCCGATTTTTTCCGAAAGTACGAGTTTCCCCCCAAAGTTCAACTTTCCCTCAAAAATCGGGCTTTCCCCCAAATGTCCATTTTCTCCCGAAAATCTGACTTTTCTCCCAAAAGTCTGACTTTTACCCAAAAGTTCGACCTTCCCCCTTAAATCCGATTTTCTCCCAAAAACCCGAATTTTCCTCAAACGCCTGTTTTTCTCCTGAAAGTCGGATTCTTCACCAAACTCCGAGTTTCCCCCAATGTCCAACTTTCCTCCAAAAGTCTGAATTTCCCCCATAAGTCAGCTTTTCTCCCGAAAGTCCGACGTTTCCCCAAAATTCCGGCTTTTCCCCCAAAGTCCTACTTTCTCCCGAAAATCCGTCTTTACCCCGAAAGTTCGACTTCCCCCCAAAGTCACGTTTTCTCGAAAATCCAATCCTCCTCAATTGTCCGATTTTTCTTGAAGGTCTGTCGTTTCCACCAAAGGCCAAACTACCCCCCCAAAGGTCAAACTTCTCCACAAAAATTCAACTTTCCATCGAAAGTCCGATTTCGCCCATAAAGTTCCACTTTATCCCGAGTTTCAGATAAGCGTAGATAAGTTGCGCTAGGTGCGAAGAACTGGGCGACTGTCGGGCATAAATACGACCGAGTCGTGGAGAGAACGGTGGAAAAAATATGACGAACCGTATCAATTAGAAGCGTGCTATCGATTTCTTAGTAAAACGCGGCCTTAACAAGGTGTCAGCCTCGCTCGAAGGTCTGCTTTCTGTCCAATACTAATGCGAACAAGGGCCTTTCCGGAGACGGCTAATTGCCCCGATCGGATCAACGGATCGGCTGCGAGAAACGGTCGATCCCACGATGGCAGCCGCGCAACGTTCGCGGAATTTCAATAAAATCCGCCGACTTCTTTTCCGTAAGGCATTGGAAGCGGAGGATACCAGTTCAGTCGATTCAGGCAGCCCTAGCCAAGGTGTAATTACAGCAAGGTGGATAATCACCGGATCGCCTAACTCCTTCGGTTTTACCCAACCCATATAGTTCTTCATCGAGGATCATTGCTCGCCTGTGGACGATTTCTTCGTATGCGTTCGTGTAAGAAGCGAGCTCGCCTGCGTATTCGTGAATATGGAAGTAGAATTCGTTGCTCGAGGCGCTAGGCCCGACTCGAAAGATCCCAGACGGCCTACGAAGGCATACGATTACAAACGAACCTTCCTCCCGGTTCGCTTATCCGTCTCGATAGCTTATTCCAGTTTTCCTTCCACAAACTCTCGACATTAATGTCAAGAATGCCGACGGACGCCGAATAAGGAACCACCGTGTGCGCGCGATGCGATTCTTGCGCGAACTAGCGAGGCGATGGAAAAAAGGACGGACTTGATTGAAACCCGCAACATGTGCCGTTCGAAGGTTTCGTACTCGAAGAGTTCTTGGTATGCGGCGGACAGCGAGAACTTTACCGACGCGATGCCTCGCTGATTGAAAAACCAAGTACGTATTTTTTCCAGAGTGCGACCCCTGCGGATCGAGAGGATTTTATAGGGAAGACGAAAGTTTTTTTTTTTTATGAAAATGATAATCGAAATTCTCGAATTTTATATGGAATAATTGATACTGCTGTTGAACTGGAAAATGTAATATTGATGAGAAAAACTGCTGGATGAGTGGTTGATTCGGATTGCGTTTTTGTCGTTGTTGGTTCGTTCTGTTTGTGTTTGTAATGTTTCGTTCGCATGTGGTTCTGTTAGTTTGAGAATCGTTGGTAGAGAATAATGGACCTTGTTGAATTTTATGAAGAGTGATGGTTGAAGTGTGTGAAATCTTGTTGAATAATGTTATGTAGTCAAGTCAAACACATTCGGAAAAGAAATAACTCTTCTTATCCGCAGGGTAATAAACCAAAATACACAAACGTTCATCTCACAGAGTTCCACTCGTCATGTAAAAACGTTTACAAGCGTTTAGCAACTTATCAAATTAACTGGTGAAAGTTGACAGCTGTCAATTAGAAAATGAAACTACGGTACCTATTTGGAAATAATAATGCAGCGTTTAATCGTTTGCAGCGTTTTTCCGAAAATGAGACAGCACAAATCCTCAGCGTGGGCCTAAAAAATACCAACTGCTTACGATACAAGAGACAAGCGTAGAATGAATTTTTTGCTGTTGGTTACCTTTGAAATGGTCTGGCTATATTCATAAACCTGTAGTCCCATCCAACTAGTGATGTAAAGGATCCTTGATTCCGAAGGCCACCGGTACACGGGAGTGACCTCTCTTTTCTCCCCTACTCAGATCCGGGTCTCCTTTCCTTATGAAAATCAATCAGCGCTCATCCTCAAGGATTTCTTCTACAAGCGGCAGTCCAGATGAGCACAAAAGGCGGAGTCCTCGGGAGGTTACAACGATTATACCGAGCCACCCATTAATTGGAAGCCCGATTTTAAATCTGCCTTCAAAATGGAAGGAACGGAAAAAAGCGACTTATATGCGCAGGGGACGAGGATCGTCGAGTGGCGAGATTTGTAGAGGTTTATCGGAATGGGAGTCGTCGGAGAGGACCGTGAATTTTAATGAGGAAGAAGAGACCCGAGGACCGCATCCAAGGTCGACGAGGAATGCGGTGACAATTTTTCGAGACCCACTGGCCAAAATATCTTTCATCTCCGACGAAACCGGAAAATATTGCGTTTTGCTCGGAACACAAATGATTCATTCGGGTTCGAAGAAAAAGTATACGTGGAATCGAAGTGGCAAGTAAAAAGGCGAGTATTAAAAATCTCACTCGATTTCTATTCAACTCATATTCCAAGTCCGAGAAAACGAATTTCTTCCGAGGCAGATCAATAAAAACCCTTCTACTAAACACATAAATTTGCTCATTTCGCTAATATTTTTCTACCAACTCGTATTACATAATTTGGTAATACTTCGATGTAATCAATGAGAAAAACAATAGTTATAACACTTCCAAATTTGGTGATTCAGTTTTCCTAATAATAAAAATTCGAAAATTGAGCGGGAAAAATGTTTGCAGCGTAAAAATTCAACGTAGACCATTACAATACCGACGATCGAGCTTTCCTGCCAGATTTTTTCCAAAGTTCAAACCCTATGTAAGGCGGAGACCATCACAACAGAGGGCTCGTAAATAATAACAAACCGTTGGCAAATGTGACGGTCACCCCAAGCGCCGATCGAAGCAGAAGAATGATGAAACGCTACGTACAATTGCAACGATTAACTCCTAGATAAAAATCGAAATGATCATAAATGGTTATTGTGAAAATTTCTCATCTTGGTATCGTCACCTTTTCATGATCGCTTTTGAAATCCACCATCGGAATCTGCCAAGTCTTGAAATTGAGAATTTCAAGAGTAATCATCCGAAGTAACGACTCTCATATTTCTTCGAGCTCTAACTAACTCTGTAATTATTTCCCAGCTAATTTTGTGCACTTTAATTGCAGGTGGACGATTATCGCTCGCCAGGATAGCCCGCGTTCGTCGATTGAGTATTACAAACCATTTGGCGCGCATTTTGGCGGCAAAATAATAAGCGCAGCGATGCGTTTGAATAATTTGAGAACACTATCGCTTGAAGCCCGTTTCCATTTTCGGGCGCTCACGCAATTCGAGACTACACCCATTTCTGAGCGTATCTTCGCACGGTTTGGTGAATTCATCTTTACCAAGTAGGCAAAACAGTGGGGCCGGGTGCCCTAAGGCGTCGTTGATTCGACTCGCTATAGCGAGCTCGTGAAATCACATTGAGTTCTGGCAGAGAAGGAATTACAACAAACGAATATTTGAAAGAGCACGTAAACACAATAGGTAGTTGAAAAAAAATTAAAATTCGAGTATTCACCTTCTTGAAACGGTGATGAAATATTTTTTTCTATTATTGAGAGCGTAACAAAAGCAAAATATTGCCGTTTCATCATTCGATGGAAAGTTATTTATATGAGGACTTTGAAGAAGAAGTGATTTTATGAAATGAAAATAGGGAATGTCTTGAAAAGACTGACGAGTAAAACGTCCAGCAATGGTAATTCCATGACATCAAAATCAATGGACTCCCTATATAAATACTTATTCTGTTTTATTATCACGCCAATGGACCCAGTTTATCATTTGTTTAAATTGTTCTAAATTGAAAAAATCGAGCTAATTTTTGCTCACCTCTCGCGTCGCTGGATGGATATCTTCGTCGGTCATTTCCCTTCCGCCAACCCATCGCTTCCCAACAGTGTCATCCTGCAACAGAAATTGTAGGTAAATTTGATGAAATTTTGCCAACTATTAATAGATCGAATGAGGAATAATATCGGGAATTTCAGGTCAATTTTTAACCGAATAATCTTAGAGGCCTATATCGATAGTAATACTCGATAGTAACTTTTTCCCCAAGGTTAAATAATCAGATGTTGAATTTTTTTTCTTATTTTTCGTAGTACGACGATTTTCTACATAGAGCGTGAAAATCTCTCCGGGTCGAAAATGTACCATCTTCATGTCGATGATGGGGCACAACAGACCGACGTGAAACTCGACGTGACAAGCACTGTGAGGTAAACGCATTAACTGCTTTTGTTGCCAGACGTTCGAACCGTTGCTCAACGCTTCCATTAGACAGTGCTTTTTGGTTATCATCAGATTCCACGCCTTCTTAGGAGCTTCGACCTCATCCGATCGGTAGCCGAGACCAATCGAACGAGGAACAAAGAAGGGCTTGCGATAAAGCGCATATGAATGTGCATTTGGAGACGGTTCAGAAAGTTGTAAATGCTTATACAACGTAAAAGAATGTCAGTGATACGAGGATGTAATAAATTATTGGTTATTCAACCATCGGAGTGGTCACTTTTGTACGCACGAAAAAGAGATTTTCACTGTCAACTCGTGCAGCTGAATCTCATTTCACACGAGGAATTATGAAATTGACTACGGGTAGATTTCCTTGGCTTGACTCTAGACGTTTGCAGATTTTTCGTCTTACACTTACTACATTCTAGTTCTGCAAAATTATATTCTTATATATTATATTATATATTAACTAATAGAAATAATTGACTTGTCAACACATAATACAATACAATTGAGCATCATACATCATAGTTCTGTAATTATGACATAGCTGCGTATTTATTTCTCAATCGAAGCTTGGGAAAATAAAAATTGAGCCGTGGACTCTTACGGTCCCGAATTGAGTTGTTAGACCACTTACGGACTCGAAGAGATCAGTATAGAACGTAATTAGGGCTACGTGAGCGGCAGCTCAGAAGCCGCTATGACCTGTAGCTGCTCTTGGCGGCTGAGCTATTCAAAGGGCTTAGCTGTTGAGATGTTATAGATAGATGCGACGATACCTCGACGTGGAATCCAACGGCGTCTGACGGAGAGACGAACGAAGTACCATAGTTGCCACTAATTGCTCAGGTTGGCCCTCGGTAGATGCGATGCCAGAGGTCGCCGTCCACGATCTGACGGCTGTCATTCGATTCGAACCGAGGGTCTTGTCTAACCGAGAATTCGTCGAGGAATCCTTTTAATTGACCGAGCGCTTTACCAGTAGATTGCTCCGACATTTTTCTCCGTTTTTCTCAGGCTTCCGACTAATCTTCGCTTCCAGCTCTCCCAGCATTACCAACTTTTCGCAAGCTACTCACGTACGTAGTTTGGAATGCTCGAAATTGTTTCGAAAATCGACTATCTAGAATCGAAAAGAAATTTTCCCCCTGCGGATGCCATTTCATCGATTGTCGGTGCATCGATTGAATGAATTTGAAAAATAATGATATTGTAAACCGAACATCTAGTTGCCTGAAGAAGCGACGTATCATTTATAAAACACGTGGACAGGTTAACGTGGTAACGAGGAGAATGTATACACGGAATAACAACTAGGACGAACAGGATGTAGAAGGTGGGTGGAATATGAAATATGGACAAACATGTGGCAGATAAAGGCCTCGGGCAAAGGATCATAACGCACAAGGTCAAGGCTAGAAGATGTTCCGTTTCTCATAATGAACATACGATCGTATTAATGCTCCTTCGTGATATGCACAGAGTCGATAATCAAATCAACTATCATAATAATACTGAGCGTCTCACATCGATATAAAATACTCAGCAAAGTTAAGTGTTTTGGAAAATTCTTCTGAACATCTACGGTCTTCTGCAACGCTATAAATACTGCTGCTAAAATAATTTACCCTTAATTATTTTATTTTTTTTAAGATCTCGATATTTCTTATGATAACCCAACTGCCGTACGTTCTATTTAATTTCCGACAAAATATAATTCGATATCGGAACGACCGTCATCGCTTTGTCGCCGCTTCATACCATTTCTCCATGATTTTTCCGCTCCTTCCATTGGAAAGATGATTATCTCCGAAGTTTAAACGGTCCAACGATCGCCTATCGGCCTTCCCGTATTTCACCCTCCGTGTAACTGGATACTGTTTCTAAGACACAAACGGCTGTGCGCGTCCTTCCATCCTTGACGAGGCAGGTGCACTGATCGTATCTCCAATAGCCTAGCACCGTGTCAGGCTCATTCCAGCTCATCTAAGACTTTTGTTTTTCGCTCTGGATCCTATTGTATCGTTCCTGGAAGTCTACTGAATGAAGTAGGAAATGGTCGACCATTAAAAAAACCTTCGCCGGCCGTTAAACGAATTTTATCGGCTACTTTTCCGAACCATTGGCCGTCAATTTGATTGGATGAATGGACAGAAAACGTAACATAATCTCGACGCAACGTTATTTCTGGTGATTTGGATTTCATATCCAACTCTTTTATTGACGTCGAACATTGACATTGACATCAACTGAACTCAATTTAATAGCACTGCCTGTAACAGCAGAGCATTTGAAATATCAAGATCACTTCATCGCGGAATGCGACCTGATCCTAACATAATTTCAGTTGAACTAGGAGGTATTAAAACTTTGAGTATCAATATCGCTCATGTCGCCGGCTTCCCATAAACATGCATTTAGCTTCCTAGCTTCCTATATGTACACTTCAGAAGACCGGTAATTCGTTAGCTGAGTCGATCACCAGTTGGTAACAAACGTTTGCTACTTAGTTGTTCAATTAAACATCTGTTTTACTGGAGTATGATTAGACCTGTTTCTAAGAAGCAACTTTAACTGCCAGCGGTAAGTGTGGAAACGATCGATCGTGCAATTACCTCGAGCAGAGGTCTTTCGATTAAGCAGACACTTTTCAAGTGCACAAAGCTCATGATCTGATGGGATGATTTATTTAATTAAAAGTAAAACAATTAAAAACCACTCAAGTGTTGATCATATTGCGCGTTCAACAATCACCGTGAATGGAAGTGCAAGGTTACACCGCCGTAGAATGGAACATTAAATTATTGAGAGAATGAACATTAACTGGTATTAATAGTATTGGTTATTGATTTATTTCCGGTTCTAGGTATGAGCAAAAAGGAAATGAATCGTCAGCAATTACTTAACTTCACTACCGAGCATTAAAAATAATAAATAAATAAAACACTATTTTTTTAGGGAGATACAAAGGAATTGAAAACTTTACATTTAACTGGTTTCTACCTCGATGAAGAATTGAGATCCAACCGGGACGTGATATTTTTGCTAAGACGAAAATTATCCTTCAACTATTTTCACTTTTCAGGCCAACGAAATTGGCAATGGGTGACATTTTTCAGAGTACGCGCTTCACTCGTTATCTTCACATCTTCTGGTCAAGGTATGCCAGTTATATTTTGAGATAGAGGCATCACACGTCTGAAAAAAAGGCTCTTAGAATCGAGTGAATACCCGTGGGAGATGGGCACTCCGCCGAACCAACAACCAGTTTTGTTTACATAAGGAATATTAAAATTAGCTCTGACGAAATCTTCGGGAGGTTTCCCCAACAGAAAATCCAACATCGAAGGACGATTTGTTTTGGCGAGAAGCTGCTCGTCTCGTACCCGCGTAGGTATCTGGTACTAAGTCGAAGGCGGTTATGGCTCCGATGGCCCAGGGTCTGGGATGGGTCGCCAGCGCGTACCAATTGTGCAAGAGGTTGCCCAGACTGAAAGAGAGGCTAAAAAGTGACTCGTCTTCAAGGCTGATGCAATCTTGGCTTGTCTCAATATTTACCGCTCTAGGCCATTCGGTGACGTTTTATTAATCGATAGTCATCTACTTGAACATTAATATTTTACTTCCATCGTAGTAAACAGAATCATTTTTATTCATTCATTTATTTTTATTTTATTTCATTCATTTCTTGTTACACGAGGAAAATATCCAGAGAGCGTTTCTCATAAACGCCATATTAAGTAAATTAAATATAAGTTAATTTTCTATTAAAAAAAAAAAAAATCTTCTAAAAAGGAAATACGAACGATCAAATTGGATTGTTTGGTAATTTCAATTCCTGATTTAGTAATTCAAAGTCGATCATTCGTTCGACTCATTTTGGAATCAGAAAAAGTGTTTAGAAATGAAGGGAGAATAAACTATCGATATTAAATAAACTATATAAGATATAATTTTAAAGTGGAATGAAGATTGGCAAACATTGCGGAACAACGGGTAAACAGTTCATTACAAACATCATTATCATGCAAGTTGTTCCATTCATTCATACAGACGATACCCGATAACTGAGTCCTAAATTTTGGCCATGTCAAATGCCGTTAGAGTTTATTTTCGAGGCTGGAAAAATCAAACTCTCTCCGTCACTTCTTTTCGACGTCTACAATTACAACTGGCGTCATCAAACGATCGAAGGCGGGTGAGAAAAAAATCGTGGGAACGTAGATGAGAATTGACCATACGTCAAATTATTAACGCGTCGAAAAGACAGGAGCGTCGTCTGTAATTTGATAATCCAACGGGTTGAATAATTAATTTCGACGCCAGCAATGTAGGACAGCTCCGGTACGGTCCGATGGAGCAGGTATTTGAATAGGTCGTCCGGATACCTTGGAAGGTCGCTCGATGTTCCAGGGGTGGAACCGACGAGAGACGATTGTCCGGCGATAAGGCGCATGAGAATCGGGGTTGAGTGTTGTCTCCTTGTGACTAATAGCCTCACCCGTGCGATCTTTCGATTCGATTTAAACGAAGAAGATACACACAACAGCCATCCTGGCAGGACGGTCGACTTGGACGGAATGGCCATCGTAGCTTGTCTACAAGACGCATTATCGCATCAGCGATAGGGGGTCTGTTCGATTTCGTCCAAACACGTCCGACCTGTCTGGTTCACCAAAAATCGATGGGACAACGTTTCTGCTTCTGAAATATTGTCTGTCCGTGGCCGGCCACGCAAAAAAACGCGAGATGTAATGAAGACTATGCCATTATAATCGGGAAATGTCACTTGAAGACCACCAGAGCTCTGGTGATCAAATAATTAATTAGAACATTTTAATAGACTATTCAAACGCTAAATTATTAAGGAAATCGGGCGAACTCAACGTAGAGAAATAGAATTTATAGCATTTGAATTATGAAACACAAAATAATTTATCACTGCATTGGAAATATTTTCTACGACAATTTTTCCACCTATCGTTCCATTTGATACTTACATATGAATGGTTTGCTCCTCTTATAGGTATCAGTAGTCATATCTTAGTTTGTTCTATCGCGAAATTTTTTAACGTTTCATTCCGCCAATTATAAACCAAATTGTCAATCATTCGAATTCTCTTTCATTTGTGATTTTAATCCTCGATAACTACAATAAAGTTTGTCGATTCAAATGAATTAATACACCATAATTATTTCCTAATGATCTGCTTCTCCATAGTTTACTTAGTTGTCAAGTGACTTCAGCAGAAAAAAGCCAATATTTTAATGATTTAAACAGTAGATTTAAGAGATTTAGTCGAGAGAAAATTTTATTATGCAAAAAATATGAGAAATATAATAAAAAGGGGAAAATTCCTAATTTAGTAAACATAGAAAAATTTTTACTTGGCAAAGAAAGCGTCCAACGAAGGCTTATATACAGTAATTAAGGTTTTTTTTTTGTTCAGATTTCCGAATGACTAACTCTAACTCAAAAAGTTCAGTCGCTTTTTCTCATATGGGAGTAATATTATAAAGAAGAAGAATTTTTCATTCTTCTAATATAAGCTGAAATTGCTCCTCGAAAGCTAAATTGTCCAATCAAATGTTTAGGACAAACTATAAACTCTTCCCGACTGTGGTTTGGCCACTATTTTGGTTTATTATTCGATAATATGCCCTTTTCAGACAAAGATGTATTAATTACCGATTTCTATCGATTTTGTGGACGCTGAATCGAATAACACTATAAAGAGTTCGATAGCTTTAATTGTTCTCAAGTTATCGCTCCACGAAATATTCGAGATTTTCAGTAATTTGGCAAGGTGGTGTAATTCGAGAATTTTTGGAGCTATAGAAATCGTTCTTCGGTCGTTGGAATGGTCGTCAAACACTCTCTTCAGCTGGATCGCTAGGCAAATAATTCAGCTTACAATTTGAAAATTTAGGAAAATAAAAATGATGGAAATTTTTATCGTAGCTTTGGAATCTCTCCTTATATAGTTAGCAATCTGTTCTATGGTAAAAACTTCAAATATTCGGAATAGTTACAATCACAATGGATGGTCTTCTTAAATCGTAATTGGGTCATTCTCTGAAAATGTGTAAAATCATACGTCTGATCCATTTTCAACCACTCAGATGAGAGCTGGTTATTGGAAAAAAATAATGACTGTTCAACTCCTTTTGTTATAACATGGGGGCTGTGTTTTACCTCCAAAATAAATTTTCAAGTGGTTTTAAAATAATTAAAATTGATGGATTTTTCACTCCCTCACCTTGTCCAACTCCCTTTGCAAGGCACTTAAAAAATCCCTATTCTCTGAACAATGGATGGTTTGGTTCAATTGATCAACCAATTAAGTCAGAAATTTCATCAGGATTCCATAAAAAAATACACAGCTTTATTTATTATTATCAATAAAAATAAATTAAATTAAATTGGTATGTCTACACGTTGTTATTCACTCCCTCATATTGAGTGCTATAGGGTAGGAGCTGAGAGGGGAACACGGTGGAAAGATGGTGCTTGGGAGGGTTGTACTGGGGGGTCCCTACCATCTTCTGACTACCAAGAAAAAAATTTAGGTGCTTCCCTGGATGTGAGGTGGCGCTCTTTTGTGTGAAAGCTGCGCTGTGGCCAAACACTACTTCACACCCTCACTTCAGAAAAACAGGTGAGTTTCCCAGCATTTTTAAAATCAACTATTATTATTCAAGGGGAAATGCTCATAGTTATTGATTCTACTGTCTTTTTCATGTTTAAACAAATTACAGTGATAAAAAAATAGTCAAAACCAAGAAAAGTTCACTCCCTCATTCTTCACTCCCTCATTTTGTCCAAATATTCTTATTATGAGGGAGTGAATGGGGGAATGAGGGAGTGAAAAACTAAATTTTCTGTACTTTCAAAAAGAATTTGCTGTAAATATTCATGAATGGAGACTGCTTTTTAGTGGAAATGTGTCAAGATGTACATTTGACTACTGCAGCAACCTAACCTAGAAATTATTGTGTATTACAGCACCTTCTGAAAAGTTGATAGGTACCCACCTACTGAAAACTGTCTTACTAACTGCCTGAAGCTGGGTCCACATGCATCCTACCGAATTTTGAATAAAACTCAAAACTTGAGAAAAGAAGTTCTCTATTCCACACAAATTTTACAATGTATACCGGTTTCGACGGTTAGTCATCAGTACTAAATCTAATTTTTTTTTCTATTTTTTTTAGTACTGATGATGACTTAACCGTCTAAACCCGGTATACATTGTAAAATTTTGTGTGGAATAGATAACTTCTTTTCTCAAGTTTTTTGAGTTTTATTCACAATCATGGGATTCCACAATTTCTCTACAAGTGATCTAGAGTTTATTATTCCCCTCCCCCCGCAATCCCCCCCCCTCCCAGCACCAACCCACTACCACCACACAACCCCCCCCCCCAACCATACTCCACATCACCTTTCCAAATTACAAAAAAAAAAAAAAAAAACTTGAAAAAATTGAAAAAATGATAATTATTTATCAAATATTTAATAATTATTATTTATCTAATAATGTATCTATTGTTGCCCTGCTCTAAAATTAAGCTTACGTTTGATGTTGACAGAGAAAGAAAAATCAGCAATCAGCAAAATCCTAATTCTCCAAGAAAAGTGGTGAGAATTTAATGAAGAGTAACGACGAACGACATTATTCATTTCCTCACACACCCTTCACTTCCTCATTTCAATTTATTTTTATTTAAATTTTTTAAAAACAACAGATAGTTTTTCTGCTCGGCCACAACGTGGAAAGTGAAGGTGGTATATCACTGAGCAGGCAAGAATTTTTTCAGCCTGAAATTATGACATTTCAAAAACGAGGTTTTTGGGAACGAAATATGAGCATCTTCAGAGAATGACCCAATTAAAGCAAAGGAATATTTTACCACTGTACTATCAATTGCAGCGTTTTTTGAATATGAGACAAAATAACTTTACATCACCGAGTTCTTCAATAAATTGAAAACTCGCTTGCGAATTACTAGCTCCGAATTTTAGTACTCTCAGAAGGAACATGTTCTCGCTGAAAGCGTCGAAAATACCCGCAACAATAATAATTATTGTGATCTATCGACTTATTCTATCGCATTTTACTACATTCGTTGCCTAGTCAAAACAGAAATTCAGATGCCACCTACAATAGCGAAGGCAAAACGTGTTGCGAGGGGACTAATGAAGTGAAGTGAATGCGAGCGGTCGAGCGACAGAAGTGACGACGTGCTAACAAGAGCAGACCAGACAGGATGGCGAAGACTCCACCACTGAGATCTAAACAGACGCCAGGCTAAAGTATGAGAAGGAAGAGCCAGATTAGATAATTACGAGCGAACTCAGCTTAGCCACGACGATCTACATCACTTGACTTGTGTTGATTGTAACGGAGTCGGCCCGGACAGCGAAAAAAGCTTGTCTTCCGTGGAAATACCCCCACGTGCGTCGACAGCTTCTTCGGCGCGTATAATTTACACCAAAACATTAATAACCGACTAACCTTTACAAATTTTGTTTTTTTCAAAGCGTCGGTTGAAAAATGCGCCGGCCTGGGATGAATATTATTTCGCGTCAGACCTATCGAAGTTGGGAAATTCGATTGAACCGAACAAGGACAGCTGCATCCCTTCGAGTTTTTAAACGGCGCAGCAAATAAAAAAACCTTTTGAAAAAAATAACGCGTTCAAAATCATCGTTGACAGAATTGCCGAAGACTCCAGTTATATTTTGAGTCAATTTTATTATGACGTTGATTGAACTGTAAATACAATTTGGTCAATAATATATTGGAAGTTATTTAAGTCTGTAGGAAAATGTAGGCATAAATTGAAATTATAGGCTAGTTCACAAGGACCTTGTTCAGGGAAGTTACGTTTTAGTAACTACAGTTCCATGTTTATCATGTTGGATTTTCCTTGACCCACTTGAAATGTAAAGCATTGCAAAGCCTCAAATAATGATAGTTTTATTGAACTTATTTCCCGATTCACGAACGTATTTACTTCAAAATGGTGACTAAAGCCTTATCGTGTCTTGCAAAATTATCTTACGCAAAATCAAGTTTTCAGTTTTCCCTCCGCATTTCATCCCTTGGCGAATCCCCTCCCGTTTCCCCTAGCGTAAGGCGCCCCACGATTTGCCAGAGGAAAAAACTTGTTTCCCCTCTATTCCACTTCCCGTTTATCCCTTAACGTTTCCACTTGCGGTTCCACACGCTGTGATTTTCCAAAGGAAAGAAAGCGCGTATACGGTCGAACTAGGAACCGCGAAGAATTTAAGGAAAATTATCAAAAGTCCCATTCTAAGAAAAAAAATTCTCAACAACTGTCTACAATAAAAATCATCAGAAACCAATCAAATCACATACAATGCCTCGAAATAAACTCATGAACGGTATTTACTTATGATGTGTCGTCAGATTAATTTTTTCGAAACTACATAATTTTCAGAGCACTACAAATTACACAGCCAACTTCGGCCGATCGATTCATTTCAATTCCGCTCGTTTCTTTCGCGCATGAATAATTCACCGTTCATAATTGAATCGCGGTGCACTTTTAAGGGCACCCCACCCTCGGGCTGCCAAAATGCAACGAGAGCAAAAAATACCGCCGCCTCGTAAAATGCGATCGAGCGCAGGCCGTAACTTGTCGACATGTCGAATCGGCCTAATTTTATTCGTACAATCGGCCGAGTGACATCGCCGCTAACACGTACGAACTTGTAAAAACGCCTACCCGAGTGCACTCTTCTCGACGCGACAAGTCCAAAGCAGAAATGGAATTCGGAGCATTATTCATCGGTCTGCATGCGACTGCATGTTCCACCTCACCCCAAATAAGATTTTGGGCCGAGGTGCTTATTACATGCTCAGGCCCTACCTCGGCCAAATATGGACGACGCGGAGGAAAAAGTTAAATTCTATTCGGCGATCGTAAAGTGACGTATTTTATGGAATCGCTTTACGAACAACCGAACCCGCCTTCTCAGATCCATGAGAATTCATTGACGTTGGGGGGAGAAATGAATAAAGATAATATACATGTTGAAAAAATCAAAAAGCTGTGGATTCTTTAGATCACTTGCTTTACAACAATGTCTACAATTTTTGCTCTGCATTTTTCGAGAGCTCGCAAAAAAATACACTTTTTCCGCATCTAAATTTACTTGGGTTTATCGAATTTATCTCAGCAAAGTTCCTTGAATTTCGGAATATCATAAAAATGATTATACCGCTAGAAAGGCAGTTAAATTTCCTATAATCTTGAAGTATTGGAAGCTTTCTATTATAAAATTAAGTCAGCAAAAAATTATCTAAAGACAGGAATTGCTCAAGTGTTCGAAACTACTGTTTTTTTCAACGGGCGTTTTCACTGAAAAAAACATAGCGAAATTGGATCATTGCGATCATTTCACAACGATGAGCAGTTCTCGACTTTGGCCTCATTTTTTGCTAAATCAAATTAATCAATCAATCAAGCTGCACGTAATTCAAGATCATCGAAAATTCAACTGCCTTTCCAACGATATAATTTTTGAGATTACATTAAAGTTCAAGGGACTTATGTCTACTTTACTGAGATAAGGTCGGATATACCAAAAAAAGTTAGATGCGGAGAAAGTGTACTTTTTTGGATCTCAAATAATGTTGTAGAGCACAAATTGTAGCAAATAAGCTAAAAAATCAATCCCTGTGAGAGAATGTGAACACCCTGTATAAATGGAAATGATATTTATTTGTAGCAAGCGCTACAGTAGTAGATTTTATGAATTCATATCGCAACTTGATCGTTCTGGAGGTGTTTGGGATATCAGCATTATTATTTGCAATTAGCGGTAAAAGTGAAGTGTCTGTTCATATCTAAAAATTCTCTCTATTGGCGTACATGAATAATAACTTCTACTCGAGCGTTCTAGCTCTTATGATTCGTTTCAGGATACAGCTAACTCTAAGGCTGATTCAAACTTAATTTTTTTATGAAATCCACCATAACGGAATTTAGAACCAAGTCTAGATCAACAGTAAATGAAAATATCTATCGAATGAGAGAAATGGACGGCCAAATGAGTTACCATCTTCACGTTCAGCCAATATCGGCCAAACAATGAATCAAGTATAATAAATGGAAAAAGGCCGTTATCTGCTTGGTAACATCAAATCGTAGCCGTCGTAGACTTTCGAGTCGCATCTTCCGGAATGAGTTATAACATGCTCTGACTGTGCGCACTGCGCGTAAAGAATGCGTGGACAGCAGGAGCGAGTAGCGGCGACTGAACGTCGCGGCTGCGATCATCGGCTCAGATAACCTTTCCGTTGGCCTGCGCGCCCACCTCGCGAGATTTCACTCTTCGGCTCGGCAAATTTCAATTTAATTGATCCAATTAGCCAAGTCGGGTACCTGCGAGTGCGGCAGCTGCTCAGCTCCAACCGAGGATTCATTAGAGCCTTGTTCGCCTCTATCATTTTCTTCGCCGATCATGATCAAACACTGTATATATGACATTAATCATACTTGTTAAAAATATGGTATCGGCCACCTCGCAATTAATCAACGAGGCGTGATTCGGAAATTATAAACGAAAGTGAAGCTATGTAATTTGTATTTAATTGCTGTCATTTATTAACTTATTTTTTATTTATTATTATATGTTTTATTTAATTTTTCTTATTTTTTATTTGCATTTAAATTTTGAGGCACTAAAGTAGGTACCTAAGTTATTGGGAAGCGGATTTTCAACTTTAGGTAGACCTTGATAATCTATTTGAGTAGAGTTCTCCTACTTGTTGGTGTTCTAAAGCGCTTTTATCAGCTAGTTTGAAAACTAGAATTTTTTAGACTTTTGTATTTTTCTATTTCAACGTTAGCGCTAGTGCCTTAATATGGCAATTAATAGAACTTAATTACAAAAACGCCTAAATACATAGCTGCTGGAAGAAAATTAGAAAGAAAGGAGTTTTTATGTATAGCTTTTAATTCAATGTTAGTACGTATGTTCATTCAGATGATTTGCAATCATCAATGCAATCGTAATCATTTAACTCCATGTAAAGGTGAATTTTCAAACATATAATACAAAATATAAAGAAAAAGAACAGAAAGATATCGACAGAGAGCAAAAAAGAAAGTAAGTTCTTCCAGAATTCTCTCAAAATTCATGAGTCATTCCAAATTTTTCAAAAACTCGAAAATCTTGCAATAACTTGAGAATGATATCAGCCCCGTTATGGTCTCATTCGATTCAATTCCAATAAATTTATAAAAATGGTCTTTAAAACACCTATGTTTCAAGAACATTGAAAAATATAATGTTTCCTTCTAAAAAATCTTCCAAAAATATCCTTAAAATTGATGGTTAGATTTAAATTGAGAAAAAAATACTGTTTCCTAGGAAATTAAAATCGTTTGCTATTGAATAACAATTTTGGGAATGCAATTTTGTTTTTTCGTGTGCGCCGTAATGTTAGTAAGGATTTCGATCAGCTTTTTATTCATTTATTACTCTCTAAAGGGTTTGAATAAAGAGATATACGATAAAAAAGATAACGTAAAACCACCGAGTTTACGATACCGCATTGGTGATACGGGCGGAACATTTTGCAGTTTCTGGTGAAGGCTCACGCTTATTTTTATCACAGTATCGTCATAAAATCGGATGCGATTGAGAGTCGTGCTATTTCCACGTTTCAGTGACCCGAGGCCCTTGAAGTTTTGCACCGATGATCGTCGCCCGTTAGTCATCGGAGTCTAACGACCTCACGACTCCCGAGGGTGTGAGTTGGGAGGCAACGAGAGGGAGAAGCCCTTGGACGAGAGACCTACTCACAGCCACCGGCTCCTCAAGGTCTTTACGACTAGCGATTGTAGCGTGGGAGCAGATCCGATCATGAAAAACATGGTATCGACTCATGTACGAATTACCTCAATAATATCTATGGACTTTTCAGGTGGAGATAGAATATGCATTCCAGACGGGGTAAAAATCGCGTTGAAATTCTTTTTTTTTAATTAAATAGAAAATTGTAGGTACTAACTATAAATAATACTGGTCGAAGTGCAAAGCTCATTTTTCAGTAGAGCATTCTAGAATGCCGGTTCATTTTATGATTCTTTCAACAGTCACAATTTCGTCCTTTCTGAGATATTATCATTATTTATCTTTAATGTCTGTAGGAGATGGTCGAGATTTCTATTTTCACCAGTATTTTCATAGGAGATGGAACTTTAAGGAATTATTTCATTAATTCGAATGAAAAAATAAAACTATTCAATATTCAAGCTCCTACTTATCGCTTATGAAGGAAAATTGTCCAATTTGACTAGTTGGTCATGCCGATCATGTCAGGATCTACTGATGAATAGGCTACGAGGATCCCTGGGAATATAGTGACGCAATGAAAACGACTCTTGAGGATCGGGGGTGGTGTTCGCTTCTTGGTGAGGGAGGAGATCCGATTTGCCCATCCCCGTTCGAGGGCGCCTCTGCCTTCTTCTGAATCCTCAATTGAACCCCTGAAGCCCTGCCCGGTCGGCCGTCATGATCTTTTGTTTTCCCACGGTCTTCCGCTGGAGCGCACGCCTCCGCCTCCCGCGAAATGTCATGACAGCGCGGGGTGACTGGAGAACGGATCTGGGCCGACTGTAGCTAGCGTTCGCTAAAATTGTTCAGACCTTTAGTGTCGACAATTGAATATAATATACGGATATAATTAATAACCCATAAATTTTCTTATTAACCCGGGAAAAGAGGTGGTTTCTCGAATACTTTCCTTCCGAGGAGTAGAACAATTAAAATAAATTTAACAGAAAACATCTCTCAACATTGTCCAAATATGGGAAGAACATACGAGATATATTTTACGTCGATTTTCTAAGGAGAAGGATAACAATTATTATCGTGCAATAAACTACGCAGTCGACCACGTTAGAAGATATTAATTACAATCATCAGACATTGTGTTAAATCAATTTTTTAATAAAGTTCAATAGACCACGGCATGATCAACTACCCCATCAAAGTGAGCGTTGACTGATTTATTCATAAATGAACAAAATATGAGATGAAGAAAATCTACCTTCACTCGACCATCACAAACAATTGTATTGATTTAAAGTGTATAATTATTATAATTTTCAATATAATACATCGACCTAGTACGATTTTTTTTTAAATTTCTCCCTACAGCATTCTTGGTCAAAAGTACGCGTAATAAAGTCCCATAAATCAAGTCTACGTCAATTGCAGTCTCAGTGCTCCACCGGCTACCGTTATTTTTTATTCCTCGCTTTGTCGCGAAAAGGTCGCACTTTATCGGCTACGTTTGATCTTTTTCGCGCTCATTTTACACGTCTCTACATTGGAAATATTCTTCTTAGTTTCGAATAATTTCGAATTTCATATATGCAATAGAAGAAAACTTAATTCATTTGAATCAATATTGGTTGACACTCCAGCGAATTTAACTTCCGATCATTATTTTTCTCTGCCTGATTTTTTTCTCTTCAAGGCAGTTTGCGTGCATTAATATTATGGTTAAGTATATAGAATCGTAGCGTAGATACGCGATCAGTTCAACTCGAATTATCCAGAGGTTCATCCCGACTATCGAGCTTGTCAACCGAGCTTGATAATGCGGTTACTTGGACTCATCCTGTATTTTTGGGCTTGATAAAATACGGTAAACGACATTTTTCGAACCTATTTTTACTTCCATGTTTTTCTCAATTATTACACTCGCTCGCTGAAAAAATGCGCAAATTTATAGGAGTGAAAAGGTAGATTATCTCAGCACGGGAATCCAACCATTTTAAATTAACATCCCATTATACAATATCTTAACGTCTTTACTTATAATGGTGTAGAATAAAAAAACTTGCTGATAGCTATTTTATACTTGAGCGAATACTGAGACGATACATAGTCAAATTAAATTCCTATAGATTTTTATCAATCTTCATTTTATTTTTAAAAAATTGATAATTAGATCGTTTCAATTTCTCAAAAATTGCAATCGCCTTATCGTAGCATTGAATTCGAATTCCATTTAGTTTTCGGCCCTCTTCTCTGTGCATTACATCAGATTTTGCCTTCGACCGATGAAAAGTTCAAGGAAGAGAGAGAAAAATTATTGGCTTTAATTAATGCGCCGATTACTTCACGAGCCGAGATATGATGGAAGTTCATGCATAGAAGAACATGAAGAAGGGCGGTCGGCCACGGATTTAGGCCCCCGAGAAGGAGCCAGCAGTGAGGTTCCTAGTTCGTAGCCTCGCTCGCTCGCCTGTGATCGCCGGCAGTGAAGGGAGTTCCCACGGTCCCTCCAAGCCGCCCTGAGCTGAGTCTAGCTCCGACTGGAGAGAGAAAGTGAAGTGAAGCTGAAGCACTAATGACACCATGACCAT
Organism: Tupiocoris notatus; assembly: GCA_037159825.1. NCBI lineage: Eukaryota > Metazoa > Arthropoda > Insecta > Hemiptera > Miridae > Tupiocoris > Tupiocoris notatus. The sequence continues at coordinate 67,980 of JASJUZ010000148.1, read as the reverse complement.
CTCTTGCCCAACATGCAAATAGTGGCCGCGGGGCGCCGTTGACAGTGATGTCACCCTCGGCTTAGCGACACTCCTTTTCTTGTAATATTACAATAATATACCAGCGATTGTCATCGGCGGAATATTTTTAAAAATAACTATGAATCTCTGGTGAGACGGTATGACGAAAAATTGGACAGAACAGGCCATATTTGCAACACAGACGTATCCTCGTAACTGTAAAATCGGTAAGAGCAATATACTGTTTCACCATCTTGACTACAGATGATCTCTAATTAGGTTGACCCACAAGAAATTTAAAACAAGTTTCAGACAAAATTGCGATCTGCACTCACCAATTCATTAAAAATAAACATTGTACTCGCCTAAAAGGGAAAATAATGTATCGAATAATGTATAATGTATCTATGGTTGAAAAATATTATAAATATAAATATTTTATTGGATATTCGGATTCCACATACCTAGAAACGTTCAATTTTCATCGTTGTATTTCCATCGCTGTAATTATTCTCTGTCTCAACTTGACTACAGAATGTAACAACTGGAAGATCTTTAATTGAGTTAGGAAATTTAATAACAGATTCAGACAATTTTCACTCACACAATTGCTACGGCAAAATTGGTGAATAGTCAGTGGATGACGATCGTAACTCCGCTTAATTTTCTATTAGACTTGTTCTTATCGTGCGTCTTTCTCCAGCCGATGACTTGCATAGATTTCGCCTAGTCTTACTTCCTCTCCATCAAATTTAATCGACTCATTTCTATATTATTCCTTTCAATAGTACCTCATTTTGATTTCGTACTTATTGAGCATGAATCTAACACACCTGATGTTGAAAAAAAGCGTCAAAATAAATATTTTTGGCATTAATACACTCCGACAAATAGCGAGGTTACAAGAGGAGATTTTCACATGCGTATTATAGATTCAAAGCGTCGGAGAATCCGGAAACGTAGTTGGAAATTTTTTCATCAAACTCGAACTATTCTTAGCTGTCGTCGTTGGAACCCTCCGATTTTCTACTCTTAGTAATTTTCCGGCTACGGGGATCGAAGCTAAGGACGCCTGGCTCAAGGTCTTCAGCGGAAATGAGGTTGAAGAAGGCGAACGGGGAACGGAAGAATCGGACGGCACAACGTACCTTGAGAGACAATAACGTTATCCGTGGATACGCCCAGGAGACTCCACGCCCTTGGCCTCAACACTTTGGCCTCTGTTTTTCTGCCAAGAGAATTCAACCATTTCGTAACAGTAAACAGCTTGTGAATTACAGACACAGGGGCCAGGAAATAGCTTCAAAATAAAAATTGGAAAGCAAGATAAATGTACTGAGGCGATATCAATGAGCAGAAATTTAGACTAAATCGTTGCTAGTAAATAACGAAGTGGAAAAATCTGAGTTTGAATAATCAATTTATTACAAATATATTAATTATTTTATTTTTTTTTATCATTATTTTATTTTAATAAAAATGATGTAACTGCAGGATTGTAATTATTTGAAACTCGTCACACAATAACTCTAAATGGTAATAAAACAAAAAATAATTATGAAATATGTATTCAAAAAGGAAATTTATTTTTTGAATTTTTATGAAAACTTGTGAACTGAAATTCAGACAATTCACCAATTTGAAAAAAAATTGAATTTGACTTGTAAATCTTCTACAGTGTCAAAGCACGAGACAAACTAGGCGAAGTAACTGCAGAATAAAATAACGGTTTAGTACTGCGGCGATGAGCGTCGCTGGCTGCTTTAATTAGAAGCCTCCTACACTAGAAACAATCCAATCAGCGCAAAGTTTATTGTCAACGGCCCAAACGAAGTCCGTGATCGACTGCTTTCATAGTTTGGGGAGATAGCAATAAAACGGCCCACTTGCTGCATAAATTTGAGCCCAAACGGCCGTTAGGTGTTGGATTGCCTGTAGTAAATTATCCATTCATATCTCAAGAGCAATTACTTCCGTGAAATTACTCAATAATTCATCCATTCAAACATGACGTTTGGGCCAGGATTATTGTTAGAAGGTTTCGTTGCGACGAAACGAATGCATGAAATTTCGCTTCGTGGCTTTCTACATATTCAAACCATCGTTCGATCGTAAAATTCATACCGGCCATTTAATGAAAGATGAGCGAAGGAACATGCGAAGAGGAAATTTTCTCCTGGCGTAAAAAAACTGTAATCGATATTGACTGTACTGTACTCGAGTCAGTATTTCCTTTGAATTCAGGCTTCGTTTGACGCACGTTTTCTATTTATTTATAATTTAGTTTTAAATATAATTTTGAACTCAAGAGATGGATGGCTGTGAATTATTTTCTAGGTATCACGGATACTAGCGGTTCCGTTTCAAGACGACCTTCGTTCTAGCTTCGAATACAGTGCGGCTCATAACTGTTGAGAAAATCCGTTCCGCTACTGTAAACATCGAGCGCTACGTGTAAAACAAAAAAATAAAAACGCAACTTGGGTTTGTTCAACAGTGTTTCACCAACTCTGAATTTATCATTAGACGGAGCAAACATTATTTAACGAGGCGAAATAACAATGTAAATCAGGTTAGCTGAGTCGTTGAATTACGAGGGCGGCCATCCTAATACCAACAGTTTTGTCAACGTTGCTCGTTTCGATGTACGAAATGACCAACCGTTGGTCAGACCGCGAAGGCGGTGTATGGCGTTTTCAATTGCGAGGCGAAAACAATCTCGGTCCTTCTCATTTTCCATCTTGAATTACAATCTCCACTAACGGAGGCAATCGGTGGCGAAAGCTCTGCCGAAAAATTAGGGATCCTCAAGGCCGACTCTTGGCATTAATCTCGGAGGCGAACTTGAGTCAAACATTGAAAATTCTAATGGCGTACTCCATTCAAAATCAATTGAATTCCCGAAATTCTGAAATTTATTATTTTATTTATCATTCATTTTGCATTTCCAATGCCGCACTAATAGAATTAAAATAATTTTAATCGCTGGTTTTTGTCGAGATTTTTAAATGCATAAATCACTAATTATTTTACTTATATAGACGCGCTTATTGTTACTTATGGACTTCAAAGCTTGTCATGCACTATTCCTCCTCTCGACCTATCGTTCACTGCTTTACCCATATATTATCATGAATCCTTCCATCGGTGAAGAAAGGCAGCGAAAGAACATTAGATTGACTAAGATAGAAGTGAGACCGCAGAGACCGCGATCGTGTGGAAATTCCCAACCTTGGGATGATTCAAGGTAACTCGTACGGGATGAGCTGATGGGCGTGGGACACGATAAGAAGAAAATAACTATGGCTCACCGAGGAGAAATAATAACCGCTGCTCCCACTTTTCAACTAACGAGGTAATGAAGATTCTCGCATGTGAGGTAATACTTATTTCCTCAAGACTATATTGTTCAGTAATATATTGAAGTAAATTATAGATGCATTTTTATGCAAACGTCTTCAAAGTCAACTATGTGGATAACTGAAGTTTTATTATTTTAATAGAAGAATAATAGAGATAAAGAATAAAAGAGAATAAAAACAGAGATAAAGATTTTTTCGCGTATTCGCATGTCAAGCGGAATGAATTTCAAAGCATGAATTTTAATGTTCACTGCATTGAAAAAAATAATAAAACACGAGAAAACATTTTCAATTTTTAGCGCAAAGTTGAACGCATCCAAATCTATTTTCACTAGATGTATTTTAATTTCGGAAGCGACTTGACAGAATATAAATTCTTCTTAGAATACTGATCATCTTTTTTTCTGATTCTTGCGACAATAAGGCAATTATTTAATGAAAATCGTCGTAGAAAATAAAACATAGTCGAGGTAGTCTCAAATTGAATACTTTGCCAGACAACATAGAATCGTCTATAATGTAAATATCACGTAAAAAATACAGTCCTCCACAGATTTTTTTTTTTTTTTTTATTTACCCAGTCATAACTACTAGTGTGTAACGGTAGGCTCTATGTTTGAAATACCTATGGCTCCTTAGTTCAGAAAGTTCCAACGCTAGTATGTCTTTTGAAAAGTATCAGTACACTAAGGAGCGAGCACCGACCGAACTACAAGTCAATACTCGAATGAGAAGGTTTAGAAAGTTAGCGTTGTCGGAGTGGTTTATTGAAAGGATAGGCTGTCTGTGGTTGTCAGCTTGAAACGACTACCTTTTCAACTACGAAGCAGCCACACCCATTACACAACGATAGAAGTCTTCTTCCCCCTACCGAGCTAAGAGATCTTCGACCGAGCTGGCCATCGTTTTCTCAAGACATACACATCTCTTGTTTTACAAATAGTTTTTCTTCAAATTTCCCTTTGTATAGGCGAGTTATAAGCCTAAAATCCTTGAGGAGATTTCGATAAAAATAGAAATACCAGCTTCTCCTGAACAAGACAAATTTATCAGGAAAAATTTGATTTTGCAAAATGTGTTAAGATTGAGTACGATAAAATAAAATGATCTCGAATGATGAGGAAGAGGCGAGGTCTCGTTTTTATCATCTCTCTGCATCGGTAGGTGAAATAATTAAACCGCCGCTTAATGCAAAATGATACATCGGCGCATGACTAGGCACGCGACGTTACTAATAATGACGAGCCAACGCATGCGGTGATGCTGTCGCTTAATATGTATAGTAGCATGTACGGAGGATTGTCTAGTGTTGACTAGGTCGACCTTGCCAAAGCATCGCAAGGCGTGTCAAGTCGCTTGAGACCTGCATACCTTAAAAATTGCTTTTGTTGCATCGCTTGAGACAGTCAAGTTTGCAAGACAATGACAGGGAGCTCGGACGTGATATCGGTAGATCCACACGCCTTGTGATTCACGCCTACCATTCCGATAGCGAGGAAGCAAGGCTTGGTCGATTGATTTCGGTTATTATCGAAGAACTGTTAACTATAGAGTCGCATTCGACGTCGCATATAATCACAGCTTCGAATAGCGTAGGAACTTAATTCCCTCCTCAGTTCAATAATATAATATCCAGTCTGGATGGAAAGTTCGAAGAATGAAGAAGCATGAAATAGGCAATTTATGAGATGAGGAAGGATAAAATATTGGTTCGAGTCGGATTACGTGTTTGCATTACCTTATTAGAGGTTCGAACAGTTGAAATGGAACGGGCTTATTATTAATTTTGCAGAAGTTGTTTGGCGTTAATATCTTAGTAAGAACAAAATTGGTGATTTTTCAAACTATGAGCAATTATGAGTAATTTTTTAGAATTATTTTTAGAATAGTTTTACACTGGGTTCTAGAACGGTCTTTGTAGTGACAAAAATTGAATTACTTGGCCTTCTTCGTCATGTTGTTTGTTTAAAGTTTAATTTTGAATTGAAATCTTTTAACGAAAATTTTCTTATACTACCATAAATTAAAAAAAAAAAAAAGAGAGAAACAAAGCCTAAGAAATATTTAGTTTTGGATCGATCAATAGTGCACTGCAATTTGAACAGATGCAAACACAAGTTCAAATAAATCTCAAGCCCTGCTTCATAAATACGCGAATTACTCATTACTAATTACTCTTACTCATTACTCGAATTGCTTTTCAAGAAGAAGAAGCCCGAACGGGCGAAAGTACTCGGCTGAATAAAAAATGGAGAAGGGGTCGCCTCGTTTTTCCCCTCCTCATTTTAATTTAATCCTACGTGTGGGATACTTAGTTGAAAGATAAATCATTTTGTATCGTCAGAAGTTGATGAAAAAATCGCCGGTTTATGAATGAGCCATTCTTAACAATAATGGTATTCGACGTATGTTGTAAATTTTTCTGTCAAGATTATCATCGGTATATAAGTAGTTGTAAATCTGCTGCAGTATAGGGGGTGGTCGGCCAATACCGACGCCATTTGTCTACCGACGCGTAGGAAGGCGTCTGCCAGGTTGGGTTGACAGTCTTGAAATTAGAACTGAACGCTAATAAGAATCTCAAGCGATTGGCTCAAACTCACTCGGTCTCAGCGGGGGTCCCTTTCTGATTCTGTCGGACTGAATTTGTGTCTGGTATTCCGATGAGACGCAACCTTCATTCCCCTGTACAACAATACTAACCGGGTGCAATTTTTCACCGTTCTTGGCACAGGCCGAGCGCAGTATGGGCGTCTCTGGCGAGTCTTTTAATTAGAAATAGCGACCTTCTGTTTTAATTATTCTACTAACGCCCAATTGAGCTTGCCCAGCCGATATAATTTTTATAAGCAAAGGAATGCAACCTATTTGCGATTTAGGTGCAGCTATTTCCATCCGCAGGGGGAGGAATTATTTTCGACGGGATAACTAATTCTTGAAGGTGAACACAGCTTGTTCTCGATTTCTTTTCAATTCCTTCATTATTGTGAGTTTTTTCTCTGAAATCTTGAATTTTCGAAAGTGATCACAGCAACTAAAAAAACTATGGTTGCATAAATTCAAAGTATGATAAATGTGTTCACATTTTTAAAAATAAAAGAAAGAAAATGCAGTGTTTGTCTGTGCAGTAGAAACGTCTCATGCTCGCAAGTCAAGTCTGTTCCTTAGTTTCCAGCTGTTGGTGGACAGAACATCATTGGTATTCATCTTGAATCTTGCCCTTGCCTTCTGATATGAATACTAATTCAAGTCTTATGTTCTCTTCGGTTATTATGGTTTTCAGTTCGTTCTATTTCATCACTTTACAATTCTCGTCCCAAAGCAACGCTTTCAGCCGCGTGTCCGTTTCAATTTTTCATTTTCTCCGCGAAAACGTTTATTTAACCGCAAAAATCAGGTGTTTTATTATTTTATCTTGAAAAGCAACTGAATATCCGTCATGAAAGTCAGTTAGTTGAAATTTCTTTTCCTAAAATAAAACCTTCCAGTGATGCAGCATGGTATTTCGTGCGAATTTTCAAAGTGTGTTGTAGAGGGGACTGTTTGAAGAATATAACGCATATAGAAGGATTTTTATGCAGACTCATAAATGCTTGAGAAATATCATAATTACCTACGTATTAAAACTCAAAATTTTCTGTCTAAAATCTGCAGCAGCTCGAAAACCATTAAAGAAACGACTTCAATTTAAAAAAATACTCACATGAATTTCAATATGTACTCAAAACTCAAATGCCATTTTACACGGATTTTTTTTTTTTTTTAAATTACTTAGTTTGTTACATTTTGAACAATCCCTTAGCTCCGATCTGGCTGGCCAACAAACTCATAACGATTTTTATCAAGAATGGTTTTTCTGCGAAATATTCAGATTTTCATCTAGAAAATTATGGCAATATTACTGTGCAAAGTGGATTCTTCATTCATTCGAATCCTTAGTGAATGAAATGGATTTTTCCGTGTTCTCGGCTCAAAAATCAAAGGTCGATTTTTTCTCGAAACCAAATACCCAATTTTGTTAAAGCTTCGCGAGTATTCGCTAAAATTTGTGATTATTTCAAATAACCGCCATTCCAATTCAATGAAACAATAGCCTGATATTCTTTGAAGTTCACGTACAACTACTTTTTTTTATTCAACAAGTAATTATTTCTGAAAAAAAAGTTATTCGGTTCTAGCCATATTTCCTCCGGTCTGTCACATTTTTCCACATCGCGGCATCTTAGCAATGAAATTCAACTCCGATGAAAAACGCCCGTCAACATAATAAGATCAAAAAGAAGATCAAAACACAAGGAAGGATACGAAGGTCGTTTTCGGGCTCGATGTCCATTGAGCAGGATTCTTGGTATTATCTCCTTTTCTAATCGCGCCCTCTAAATCATATCCACTTGTACGAAACCTCCCCTTAAAAACAGCCCGAGCGACTAATAAAATACGACAGCGTTTATTTACTATTGAGGAATGAAGGTTATCCAATGCTGTAAACGAGCGATAACACTAGAGAAATAGGTGTACCCCGGAGGTAAATTTATTGTTGTTATCGCTCCGCTGCCAATACGCGGTTACAGTTTCTGCCATCGTTTGCCGCTACTGGTTGATAGCACTGGGAATATTCTCCGAATGATATATTGGCATAAGAAGCTGACGATTTTTCAAGCGTTGTCAAAGAAAGATAAGATTATTACACGCGTGAGATGTATTTTTCAAGATATTAACAACCGTTCCATTTTATTAACAATTCATTACCTATTGATAAAACGGTAGAGAATTATAAAGCGATTTCACCGGCGTACATTGCCTTGAAAATTGATTTAAATTCGTTATTGTACATAGATTGTAATACATACGTATTTTCAATATCTATTATTCTGTAGGCAAAAATTTTTAGACTCAATATTTTCCATTTAATGCGATTCGTTTAATAGTGTTCAGGAATATTTTAATTATTTCTCAATACCGGTCATTTTCTGAACTATTTGGATAAATAATTGAAAATGGAATGTATGAAGTAATTTGATATTTCTTTTGTTGGATTTTGGACTTATTAAAAGATTTTAGCACACATTATTAAGAGTTATTATTATTACATTATTAAGAGTTTTTTTTTTTTTTTTTTGAATAATCTAATTGAAACTATTTGCATAAAATTCAAGCGAAGAATAAGTACATTTAAGTATACGTTCATTTCTATTTTTTTATATATATATCTTGAAGGCATAGTTATTCAACGTACTCTGATCATCCATTAAGTATCGCGATTCTCCGTCTTGAAAAAAGGTGTTGACTTTCTTTAGGCCAACAACCAATTGGTCAAGACGGGGAAAAAAACTTTTCCAAATGGATTGGTCGGATTCTCAAAATATTATGACAACTTTTCGAAACCTTCGTTTGACATTTAAGAGCAGAGGAGTCCGGTTGCACGCCTTCCACTAAAAAGCGCAGGATTCCACCATCGTCTTCCATTCGCCCTTCTTGGTATATATAACGGGCTCGAAAAGTCGAACTCGAAACAAAAACCGCGGGCTTTCAGAGGACCGTTTTCACTTCGGAGGTATCGAGAAGCTGCTTTTCGGAAAGGGAGAACGAGAAATAGGCTCGCCGAATCGTCGTGACATATGTGACAACGAAGATATTATATGACTGAATATCAGAAAGGAATGGCTACGAAACCGCGATTAAAATCTGACCGGGTTCCGACCGCTCGAAACGGGCAAGGCCAGTTTATGGTTAAATTGATTCTGTGAAACGATAAACGGCAACCGATATCGATCGCTGCTACCCCTGATGAAGATGTTTTTAAGCCCAAGAAAATTAATATAAAAATAAAAAGAAATTTATTTCATCGTGAGTAACAGCAACGCTTTCTTAGAAAACAATGTATAATAATGAAATATGAGTTAAAACTGAAAAAAATTATATCAATTGAATTTCAGCTTGTTTAAATGTGATGGTTAGTTTCAACCGTTCACAATTGATATGTTAATAAAATTAATTGTTCGCATTTCCTAGTTAAAATCTAAAATTTGGATTTCTTTTCTATCTATCAAGTCCGGAAAAGTCCGGAAAAGGAAAAAATATTCCCGACGGAAGAAATAATACAAAACTATTATTTTCCCGAATCAGCACTCAACTTGGAGTTTAGTTCGGGTCAATCATTATCATGAAGTGTTGTCCAAGAGGTCATTGGCTCAACGCTATCGACCTTCTCATGTTCACGCTCCCTATCCGATAGAGTTGAGAATTCTGCCCAACGTATAAATTAATGTAATTTGAATGTATTAAGCCGCGTGAATCGGAATCGGCTCGTCTCCGAAACGACAGGGGAAGATCACGCCGCATTAGCGGATAAAGATCAACGCTATCGAATAGTAGGCGTAACTTGCTTATTAGTCACACGTGATAAAGACAGACGTGACGACTCTCCCTATGGCGAATGCGAAAATTACAGGTAGTTACCGACTTGGCGAAGAAATGATAAGAATACCCGACCAAATCTCAACTCTCTTGATGTAGAGAATATATCAAATTTTCCACAGTTATCTTCAATGACGCTAAATGTAAGGATTGACGTACTAGGGAAATAATCGTCAAGGAATTGGCGGAAAGTCAGACTCTAACCGGGTTCGTTACGTTTCGGGCTACAGGTTTGTTCTGCCGGGTTCGAATAATTATCATGTTGCGTATTTCAGATGCAGCCGCGCGAAGGTCAGCCGAGATTATGCCGTTTCTTAAAGTCTTCCTTGGAAGAAAATTCTTACTTAACTGGCGGGCTATTGAAACGGTCTGCATTGGAACCTCTAGGAAAGAGTAGTTACGTCGACAAGAAGTCAAAGCCGGCTAATTTAATTCTCATTTAATGCTCCGTTTCTTCCGAAGGTTGTTAGCTGGAGGTGAACCCTCGCACTGCTGAGGACTCGAGCCGTGTAGCCGATTTTTTACGATCCCGCTAATCAGGCATTTGAGTTAGTAGTAGCCAGCGCGTATTACACTCGGGCTTCTCAAACGCCTTCTCACGCTCTGATTGTCGAAAGGAACTTCGGCCTCTGTGCGTCGTGGAGGTTTTCTTCTCCCGTTCTCAAGAGGTTGGCCTTTGCCCTCGGGCGGGTCGGATTGATAGCAGTTTACAGTAGCGGTGCTAGCAAGTCAGGAAAGAAAGCGCATTATTGTTATGAGCTCCTTTTTATTGCGTCTTGGAAGATTTTCGTTCTTCGATTTTATTTCCGCGCGAGTATCGCCTAGAGTATCGTTTATGGGCGATAAGGGCGTAGTATCGAGCTGTAGGAAGAGTTTCCTTCTATCGAAGAAAAAAGCTTTATTTTCCATTTCAAAAATTGTCATCGAGCGAGAAGCTAGAAAAAAATCGTCGAATCACTACGTTATTAACGCACGTGGAGAGTTGAGTGTCGAAATAAAAAATCCGTCCGTACACCGTTCAGACGTTTTTTCTGAGAAAACTACTAAAACTACCGATGATTATTTTTGAAATAAGAAACCGTCCTCCAACCATATGCAGCGATATATATATTTTTTCGTCCGGGGGTTGTGAGGTGGAGAAAAACCAGGCGACTCATTCTCCAATTCTTTATTAGCTGGCCGAGCACTTTCGCCCATACGGGCATCCTCAGGGCGACGTGGAGCCATAGGGCCCTATGGCTTCACGTCGCCCTGAGGATGCCCGAATGGGCGAAAGTGCTCGGCCAGCTAATAAAGAATTGGAGAATGAGTCGCCTGGTTTTTCTCCACCTCACGACCCCCGGACATCAAGAGACGCGACGAGAAGGAAAAGAAGTATATATTTTTTGTTTCCCTAAATTAATTTTGGTTGGTATTTTATTCCAAACATTTTACCGAACAGTCTAGAGTTTTAATAATTCAACAAACTCACTAATCAGAGCGTTATTCGTCGCTGGAATTCGGGACAAAGGCAAATGCGACTTTACTGATCGGAGTGTCGCAATATTTCGATATGGGATGGGCCGATACGACTTCCATCTCGCCAGTTCGTTTCCACTCAAGAAACATGAAAGCTTTAATATCTCTCGCGGCTGTCACACGCGCCGACCGCCTAATACAGAAACCCGCCCATGAGTTCATGCATCCTTCAACATCCACACCATCGTCTTCCAGATGCTGATGCTCCTCAAATGCTTGAGATTCTATCCTAGCCACCGCAGTCAACTCGGTGACGGTACGGTTGTTTTGAAAAATTCCCCTCGTTTAGATCCATCATGTCATTGATATGCCCGACGCGGTGTCCATCTAGTTTTTCATATTTCATATCGGCCTATATGAAAGTGTAATGATGATTATGATTTATTTATCGAAGCGGCGACATCATATAACTCAACCGGACGACCGTCCGACTCGAAGGCTCGTCGTATCGATGATGAAGGAAAGAAAACGGCTCGCGCTATAAATAATTCTGCAATGAGTGAATAGATAGCGACAGGTAACATGCGTTCCGAAGGTAATTCAGATTGTAAATACTACCAGTTCAGTATGCGCGTCAATCTCTCATTCCTCCCTTCACCGTGTGACAAAGAATGTCGCCGTGCCCTTCAAGGATGTTTGCGAGGAATGGAGACGTGCTAACAGGAGTAATGAGGGAATACAATTGATATAGAAAAGTATCGAAAGACGGAGTTGGTTAAACTGTGGAGTGATGTCCGATTAGTTGAAATACTATTGCCATTCCGAGATATTTTTATGAACGAACGTAACAGGATGCCAAAATAAAGACGACGAAGGAACTTCCTTCCAAATGCCGATTAAATTCAAATATTATTATGAAATATAGATGTAATAAAAGTCCTCTATATTTTTTACGAATGATGGCTCAAACTTTGCTATTGCAATATAAATCATTTGAAATTAGTGGTATCTTTTCGTATTCTACCCTTGTCCTCCGTCAACGTTATTTGAGTGCTTTCGCCGTCCCCGAGCATTTCAAATCTTAAATCCTTGCGATAGCAAAAATAATTGTCCCTCCTTCTGATACAACGACAGAGAAATTGATTCTTCATTTATTATGCGGAGAGTGAAAATCCTCAGACTTTCATAAATTCACATTTACCCATTGAAGCTTGAGCAAGCTCGTTTCTCCCGACAGAAAAGCTCTCACAACAAGCTTCCCAATTCCGGAAGAATTTTCAATCGCATCCAAATCCACATGTACCTGAAAATTCACATTCAGAACTGAGCCATCTGTTCGTTTTTTCTCTTGAAAATATCCATCGAATTGCGTAATTTTGAAGTGAATTGAGATTCTTCGCGTTCGAGTCAAAAGGCTAATCCAAGGTGTCTCCACAGCTTGCTAACCTTCAGCAATGAGCTTCCACTTGGCTTGGACTGGAAAGGTTTAGGTTCCGCGGTTAGGAACATTAGTGCACTTAAACGGACAAGAGGCTTGCCGTCAACCGCACATTCCGACATATTGCGATCGTTCATTATGCGAGAGAAAAATATTGCAGCGAAACCGTTCGTAAATTTGAGAAAGTCGGCAACATCATGAGGTGAAATCCCATCTTTTCATAATATAATTAATTTATCGGTACCTATTTATTCACTTATGGTCATCTCGTGGATTGATAAGTTTTGCGTAGTTGAAATAATAGAATGAAAGCCTCGGTGGAGAAACAGTGACATAAGACAATAATCTAATGAAGGGAAATTTAATTACCAAGCCAAATTATCGAAGCCAACGGCTCCTGCAAAAATTAATCACAGTTGGAAGATAAAAAAATTACGAACCACTGTATAAATAATGATGCGCCTCTCAAATCCTATGAAAATGATGATTCGTCTGACTAAATTTCTCTCCGTCGTTATTGATCAGTGTCTACAAAAATAATAATAACAATATCGAGACAGCGGAAAATATAATGTTTTTTAGGACGAACGTAAAACTCATTGATGTCCGGCGAATTTATTTGACCGCAGGAGCCGAAGGGGAAATTATTTTACGACGAAATAAAACTGATCTGCCGTTTTCTGACATGTAAACCCGAGCTTCATGCGGGGTTATTTTAATCTGATCTAAAAAGACTGTTTAGCAACGGAAAGAGTTTCTGTATAAAATAATCATCATAAAACATAAAAATCTACCTTATTGAATTCGCTCTCTCATGCAGTCATGAGCGTTAAAAATTTATAATAAAAAAAGCTCGTCATCTTCGAGGTAAACTGCTGGAGAATATGAATGGAAATCGGCGAACTTGAGTTTACGAGTCGTGAAGCCGGTGGGCTCCTGAAGAACACGACACAGGTGCTCGTCATGCTCGAGATGCTACGCTCGGACGTCCGTTTCTCTCAACTACCGATTTTCGAAAGATGCGTGCCGCTGATGCGGTGCTCAAACCTTCAGCCAGAAGGCACTACACGCGAACGGCCTTCATTGAAGCTAGAATAGCACCAACTGTTGAACGAGGAATCAACTCAGGGGCGTTCCTATTCGAAGGCGCAGAGTGAGGTCGCCTATGGATGTTTTGTAGTCAAAATACAATAATTTCGCAACATTTCATATCGATAGATCGTAAGAAATTATGCGTTTCGAAGAGACGAATAGAATTTGAAAGTCAAAAATTCGAGCCAACCGGTTTCACATTTCGTGCGATATGGATGTAAATTTCCACGAGCTACTTCCTGTTCATGGTTTTTGAACTTATCGCCATCGAAACGTATTTCGGCGTTTATGTAAAATATACATTTCCGTCTCGTGCTGGAATCACGTGCTCGATGCGAGTTCGCAAACCGTGAATTAATGCGGACCCCTTGACCGCGTATTCAAGGGCAACCTAGTTGACCAAGACGTGCTCGTGCCAGAACTAGACCTGCCCTGTAATAGTAGCAGTTGTTGGAAACGTGAGCAAATGATCGTAAGGAGAATTATGCAACTCGACCAATCGTACGCACTTGTGCGTCTCGAACATCAGTTTCTGCCGTACATGTCCCAGTTCCTCGCATCGAGAAGCGTACTCCATCTCCTTTTCTCTCGCACTTGCTTCCGAACGCGAGCCAGGCGATGCCATCCTTCAATCACTAGCGAGGCCTTCCACGAGGGAACCTAATAGCCAGTGCACGAGCCACGCCTGACATAGACAAAACAAGACTATTTATATTTTTAGTTAGGAGCAGTAGTATTCGAAACGAGAGACCCGTTCGGACGAGAGGGAAAGAAGGAAACTCAACCATCAACGGGTGGGTTTCACAATTTCTCTAAAAGGCGTAACTCACCTATTAAAGGTGTTCAACACGAGCTGCTCACCTGCCTCGCTCTGTCTCCTAGAACGTTGATAAAATACGGACGAATAAGTTAACGCTTTTCTATGAAATGTTCCGTTCTGAAACTAGAAATGTTCAAGAACGAGGCGATGTTAAGGCAGAAGTCGCTAAGTCCGCGTTGAATGCGTTCGGAATACAAAATGAGCTCGTCACTCGATGGAAATCTTTTCGCATGTCGGTAACGTAGAATAAAAACTTATCAATCGTTAGTTGAATTTAAAAATTTTACTACGAGGGCTGGTTAGGTCTGGTTGGGGCTGATTAGAGCTGGTTAGAACTGGTTACAGCTGGTGAAGGCCAGTCTCAAATCCGTAACGTTATATAAAAACTTATCAATCGTTAGCTGAGTTTAAAAATTATACTGAGAGGGCTGGTTAGGTCTGGTTGGGGCTGGTTGGGCCCGGTTAGAACTGGTTTGGACTGGTTAGTAGTCGTAATAGTAATCTTAGTATCAGGAGTATAGTTTAGATGAATGTATTAGATAAATTCAGCGTGATGGTATTCCAAATGCTCCACTTGACGTGATAACGATCCTACATTGGTTAGAGAGCTCATTTTTACAATATATATCATTCTAATTCTATTTTACGTATCTCTATTTCAATCGGTTAGCATTCCTGTTAAAATTGATAGCCTCCACAGGACTTAATTGTCTTTGAATTGTGGGATAAGGAAGGTACAGAAAATCTACTTCTATGGAAATAAGAAGGAGATAACTTTTATTGTATTATGAAACAAAATTTGCATTAGCATACAATTCTGATTTTCATTCAATTATTCACTTCCCAGTTCGGTCGGTTTTGTTTTTGTTTTCAACCCGTTGTCTATCAGCTGTTCGTTGGTATAGGAGCAGGCCAAACCCGAGTTCCCCTAATGACACTTCCTCCGCGCCACATCGATCCTAGTCCCGTCCTCCCTGAAAATCAACTGCTTGCACCGCAGCAACAGTTATAGCCAGACTTCTCGGCCAAGGCGCGGATGCGCCCTCCTCAAGACACGACTGACATTGACAGAGCTCAAATACATTCGACAGACCGTTTAGCACATTTATATTAAGTTATACTTGGAAATTGGCAAATCAAAGCAACATCAACTCAAGAGAAATTCTTTCGTTAAATTACTTACACATGTTTTTGGCGTGAATAAATAAAAATATTTCACGTGAGTATTCTGCTTCTTTCCCTCCATTTTTAGTCTAGCAAAAATATTTAATTATAATTAAAAACTTATATTAAATGTAACTGTATGAATTGCCGTTAAGAAAATAAAATTGACGAAATAATTATTTGCTAGGTACGATTATTTACTCAATTTTACACCTATTAATCGTTCTCATAAAAATTCGATTTGCCTAGTTATGATCGCTCGGCGATTTTCGCCTGTTAAAAGACAATATTTTTTTACACAACTCAGTCCTTCCTAATTACTATTCACATGTACTCACGTGACTATTTGCAATTCCCTCATCGAAGAGTCTGAGGTGCCCTCGCGTGCTGAAAAGGTGCAGACATCCTTGAAGAACAGGCATGTTAACGACTCCAATTTCGGACTGATGCCAAATGAAACAACGCCCCTCCTCATTCGTATAATTGTACCGGCCAATTGCACATTTTCTATCGCCAGTTATTTTTATGTCTTCCGTGTTCCTAAACAAAAATCTTGGCGAAACCGCCATCAAATCACGTGTCGCCGATCGATAATATTTCCGTTCAAACTTATTTTTAATTTTTTCTTCGTCGAAATTCCAGCCAAATTGCTTTAATTTCAACGGCATTCCTTGTTTAAAATCGGTATTCATTTTTTTTAGGTTATTCATTCTTTTGTAGTTTTATGTTCCATTTTTGTAAAAATTTCAACCAATGCAGTGTTACAAGATGCATCGTCCATATAACTATTTTTGAAATTTCATTATCTATAATACTGCCTTTTAGTAGATATTTCACTGTGTGAGACGTTGGTACGATATGCTTCTATGAATTATTGTTCATTGCGCATTCAGATACCGAGCGATTCGAGGCAATTCATTTCATCCGGTTAATAAAACATCATTTCTTGACGATTCATTTCTACTCAATTAATTTCCCAAGGCCTCTTTTGTTTCCAACATCTGCACCTCGAATCGCGGCGAGGTGTTCCAAGCAGAAACGATTCTTGGTGCTTTAGACGGTCGGTGTGCGGGTGCTATCAAGTCAGATTGTGGCTTGGCGGCAGGTGAAGGCAAGGCCGTGGTTCCGGCGAGCGCCCGCTGCTTCCTGCACGGAGGACTACGCCCACTTCCCTCCCAATTATGCGCTCTTCGTCAGGTGAATAGTTAGTCAGGTGAACGCAAGTCTTCCCAAACGAAGGCCTCATCTAGGGCTCGAATCGAGACATGAACGTCTTCGACGATTTGGGGAAAAAAATGTCACTGCTTTAGACTACAATTTTACACACTGAAATTAACATTACCGACGAGGACATCATCAACCTAAAAAATGTCATTAATATATTTTAACATTCGATTCAAACTGAATAGGCAAGAAAATCTTCAATATGATTTAAAAGATCTCCCTTCAATCATAATAATGTATTCTGATCAGGCTATGAACTCGCAACTGTTGAAGGCTTGAATGAAACTTTTGCAGTACCTATTTGAAGCAGTGCAGACCACTCTTTACATAGTTCGTTTCTTTTCAGACGAACCCCATACTCCCTCACGTAAACACGGAAGTTAAAGGAAGTTCTAATGGCTCTTCATATAGAAATAGAGCTCACAGGTATTTAAACGCGAACACGAAGTAATAGCTAATAACCAGCCTGTGACTTTTTGTTAGCATCAGACGAGAACGTAGCAAATATCGAAACGGAGCGCACAAATTCGCATCACACGTTGATTAGAGTTGATAAAAGATCCATTTTAAAAATCCATGCTACCAATTAACAAGGATCACAATTCTATCAATCGTCAATTCGCCTTCTCGGGGCACAAATTGGAAGACGGCTTACTTAAAGTTCAATACGATCATGCCATTCAAAATGCGTGGGTTCTAAGCCATCCCAGTTCAACACCTGTCAGATAATTGTGTTGTAGCACATGTAAAAACACTCGAGGAGACGGGGGGAGGTTTCCCATTCTTCATATCACGACCTGGACTACCTCACTTGGACGTAATGCATCGTCATTCGCTCCTACAATCGCTCCCGGTTCCCACCTCCAATCTAGCTGAGAGGCTGTCGAGCTTTACCAGCCGAGATATCTAAGAACGAATGTCAAGTCCGGCCAAATGCTTTAAACGAAATGACGGCAAGGTGCGGAGACGTAGTCGTTTTTTCGGTAGTCATCCATCACTCAACTTGTTAACTCTTGCGGTTTCTTCATCAGTCGGAAACGCCGTTCGATTCCTCACAGCCTCGGAACATCACAAGTTCGAACCGAAAATCAGTTTCGCTCGAGGCGTTTCACGCTAAATTTGTCCATTTGTCATGGGCCGTTTAAACCGCTGCGTAGGTAGCACAATTAGAAAAACCTCCTCGCTAATGAAATAACAAACTCTGCCCTTGAGCGATTAGAATTTACCTTGAACGAGATGGTCGAATAACATATCGGTTCTGTCCAGTATAATACCTTCCTATCCAGCTACCCCAGGGAATGGGTTTTATTTTGTATTTTCCTGGTTGTCACCTTCATTTCTTCTTTTGTATTTGGTATGAAGACTTACTAGGAATAATAGTCCTAAATAAATATTAGTTTTTTCAGCCGAGCTGTTTCAAACTTCAGTTAAATTCGACTGACAGTTAACTGGACGCCTCGTTTTCTTAATTATTCCACCTCAGAAAAGAGAAAACTCAATTTTTATATAAAATGGTCCACAGTACGATAACATCTTGAATCGGAAAAATATAAATCGATTCGTAGGTATAGTTCAAATATCACAAAACCCTATTTCGTTTTTTTACCTACTATTAGTAGTCATATTGAATATGATTGACCTTTTTAAGTTCAAACATACGATATTGAAAAAATTAATTTTGCAAAATGATAGGAAAAAAATAATTTTGAAGTATGTGCGAAATTGAAGTATTCAGAAATTACAGGACCTCTCGGACCAAGTGTCCAGACGCAATAATGCGTGCATCAGTGGGACGTACAGGCCGGTCAGCTTCGTCAAAAGCGGTCTTGAAAGCGGCTCGTAAAACGGCAAGTACTAGCCAAGACCTGAGACCTACCGCAGTTATCTGATCACCGGCTCTGTTAATCGCGGCTTAAGAGCTCGATAATTGGTTGAGTGCTGCGTATAAAAATCGCGGATACGCATTTTTCAACAAACCTATAAATTCCCGAACGTTTTATTGCGGATTAGGCGATTTTTTCGAGTCACGCTTTCAAACGCTAGTGAAAAGGAGGCATTCGAAAACGGCAATTCAGCCAGTAGAGTTGCCTGATAGCGAACGAAAGCGTCTGGCGGTTTATCATATAAATTTCGAGGTCCAGCCGCTCGGGGACGGAGGCGCAATTATCGGACATTAAGCCGACTACTTAGGAGTAAAGATTAACATACAATGAAAATAAATAATTAATGAGGTTCAGATGCGTTAGCGGGGCAGTCGTGTTGGATGGCATTACAGCCTGAGTCTAAGTGATTCCGTTTAACAAGTTGGTGTTTCTTCCCTTGCTTTTCTTCACAACTAGCAGATCGCTCGAAGTTCGATGAAGCCTTAGCAGTCGTCCTACTTAGTTTATACGCCATTTGCCGGAGTGCCTTTTAATCTCTTAACCGTGGAAGTGATGAGCTAATAATAAAATTTATTAATTAATGAAAACGATATTCAGAGTCCGATAAGTTTGATTTTGGATGATAATAAACTGAACGAGATCGCACTTCATGTTAAACACATCTCTCGTATGAGTATTCTATATAAGAACTCAAGACTTGAGAGTTCATCGAGGAAGGTTCTCTTCAATCCCATCTTTCATTAAATATAGTAAATATTATTAGTCTTAAGCTACGATTATAAACTTTAATATGAAACTTATATTTCAAATTATGAATTTTCCGAGTGAATGAATGAACTTTCAACAAATAAATCTCGCGATAAGTTCAGAAATAAACCGCGTGATATTTTCAGAAATAAATCTCGTATCAGGTAGTTTTTCTCACTCAAGAACCCAAGAAAACCGCTTGGTATCACTAATTCTAAGATATCTCGGCCTCATCTAATGCCGATGAACGGACTAAGATTCGTACAACTTATTGAAATGAGGTTATTTGCGGAAGAGTTTCCGTTTATATCTGTTTTTAGGTGGAGACATTCGCAAATTTCCAGGCTAATTATTACAAAAAGTGGACGGTCTCCTCAAATCGCGATTAAAGCAAATAAAGAATAAATTCCTGCGTACAATAATTTGCAGCGTTTCAACTAAAGAATATTAAGCGAACGGTTATTTTCCCCGTACAGTCTCGACTAAACCGCAGTTGGCGTCCAAAACCGAGGGCTTTATTCACGAGGAAATTTATACGGATTTTGAAATGCTGTGCTCGCAAGGAATAATGGGACGTCTCGAGACGACTGGCCAGAACGAGTCGTGCTATAGGTTCGAATCCCTCAGAAACTTCATCTGCAGCCTCAATCGTCAAGTTCTATGCTCAGTGACAGTCTATAAATTAAAGTGCCATAAACAACTTCATTAAAGCATCACCACGTCATATTAGCGCAGGCGTCCGTCCGTCGTAGCTCGTCCCCGTGTCTCTCTATGCCGTTTCGACTTCGCAATTCTTCGTCTGTCTCCGGCCCTCGCTCATTTTCATCTTCATGCCATTCTCAACGCATCACCGGACGGGAATTCGAATCGCCTCGGCGATAAATCCATCCGAGCAAACATCATGATACATCTCTCGCATGTTACATCCGAATCTTGTAAGTGTATGAGCTTGTGTAAGTTTATGTTTGTATGAGCCTATAGATATTCGTGTACGCGTCTCACTATTGCACCCAAATCTGGCGATGGTCGTGTGGCCGTCGTGCTCGACCGTTTCACGGGTCCCGTCGTGCGCTTTTCGTGCACGACTTCGTCTCGCAGGACGGGAACATTTAACCGAGGGAAAGCGCGGTGAGGTCGGCGCTCGAGAAAATTATAATTACTCTTCCTCATCGCCGATGCTAAACCGCGGCGAACAGCTTACGTCATTTGGTACGATATAATAATATTGACGAGTTGATTTCCAGAAAAAGTACCTTATTTGCAAAAAGTAGCGAGCAATAATTTTAAGGAGTTTTTTTTATCACCCACGATCCACTTTTTAAAAAACATTATCAATTATTCGTTGTTGGGGTAGAGGGGGAGAAAACCACGGCGACCTGTTCTCCTGTTTTTTATTGCTGGCCTGCCAAGCACTTTCACCCATTCGGGCATCATCAGGGCTTCGTAGCACCATTACAAGGTATCCACGGCCCAAATCCACAACAAATTATCAATTACATTTCGTATTATTATAATTCGTTAAAAAATTGTTCATCGTTAATTAACTAGTGTCATTACCCGGAAAAACGGCAGCCCTCCTACTGAGCAAAATTTGACGAATGTCGTTTCTTAAAATCTGTCTGACGAGCATCAAACGAGTGTAGAACAATATTAAACTTCAAAAATTCTCAAAGTGTATCGATACGAAGAATTTGCGAAAATTGCTCAGAAAAGCTCTGGAAGAGTGTGGATTAAATTTAAATAAAGCTCACCGAATAGTTATGCACCCTTGGACTCACCTGAAACAGGAAAATAAGCGTTACTCACAATATTCGAAATAATTATCGCCAATAATTTTTAAACTCTGTTCATTTCAAATCTATTTTCCAATGACAGGTATTTTCAAGCGCTCTTCGGCGGTAAAAAGGTCGCAGAGAATGGATCGAAGGGAAAACAACCGACGATATTAATTTAGATTCGACATGGGGTTGAGGTAGAGACATTGATTGCGACGTTATCTCATATTTCGTTTTTATATTTCTTCTAGCGCTTTCGCCGCTCTGGGCCTCTTCAGGAAACATCTGTCAATTAATAGCTATTATCGATATTTTTTTTAAACTGCGACAGCACACAACGAGACAGCACACAACTATATTAATTTAGATATTAATTTAGTATACAGGCAATATATAACCTATCTAGTATTTATATAATATATATTAATATAAAAATCTACACTAGATATAGCTAGACTATAGAAATCAATCGTCGAATAAGATGAAGGGAATTATATATTCTATTATCGTTATAGTCGTTTGAATCAATGCATTTTTGTAGATTTTTTAAGGGTTAAAGTGAATCTGAGAATCCAAAAAACGTTGCATCCCAATCTTATTATCTAAACTTGAATTAAAAAACATGCGACATATTTAAGATCGATAGATACTGACGTAATTAATTTACGCCAGAGATATGTGTTATTATTGTAGGGGAATTCCCCGTTTCAGTATCATCCCTCGGTCCCATTTGAATCTAGGACGATTCTCAGCATCTTTCGACTGCCATGTACTTATCTACATAGTCCGTACGTAGGTCGATGCGGTAAATCTACCGTTTCTCCAATTGCATTGTATTATTGGCCAGCGATAACCAGTCGGATAGAGAGTTTCAATCGTGTTATGACATTTTATGTTTCCCTTTCATGAATACCAAACAGCAATTCTATCGGAGATTGAGACATTTACGATGACAGTTAAAGCCGGAGCGACCGGGTTGCAGAATGAAATACGATCGACCCAGGGCAAAAGGGGGAGGGGGAGGGGGTCGCTGCACCGCTGACTGCACTTTAATTAAGTTAGTTGCGAACGCGTCGTTACTTTTTTTCCACTCTAGTCACTTTCTTTTCTCTATTATTTGTTCGTTATTTATCTTCTTCGCCTTCGAGACAGGAGAAAAACTAATAGCCGTCCTCGGCGCGAAGTGAGTGCCCTGAGGGAGCAGTTAAAACCATAAAATACTAATCGACTGTGTTCTTCGTCTCGACCGCTATTACGGGTACTTTCGTACTGATTAATTTTTTCAGAATCAACTATCAACCATTGGACTTTCGCTGGAGTAGGAACCGATTGTAAAGGGTTTTTTTTTTTTTTTTTTTTTTTTTTTTTTTATTTGACGTTTCAATTCGAATTAAGGTTGTGACGATTTTTCATCGTCAATTAGCCGAGCTGTATTCGTAACTATTCAGGAATGGTTTTATAGCCAATAAATATTCGTCTATACCGAGTTCGATAAAACTATCGATATTTTATAAGACGAGAAAATACTATATTTCTACTACACAGGAACAACAGTTGCTTTCAAGTACCCAACTTTTTTTTTTTTGCATAAAATTTATTCCGATCAATTACACGTCTTCAATCATCTGAACGTATCAGAGAACACATTTTCGATGCCTGAAGATGGGCAGTCACGTCTCCTATCAATTCGCATTCGTCCTGGGGCACAGTTCGACGTGAGCCAAGGTC
Source organism: Tupiocoris notatus (assembly GCA_037159825.1). Classification (NCBI taxonomy): domain Eukaryota; kingdom Metazoa; phylum Arthropoda; class Insecta; order Hemiptera; family Miridae; genus Tupiocoris; species Tupiocoris notatus. The sequence continues at coordinate 44,872 of JASJUZ010000148.1, read as the reverse complement.
GCCACACTCAATGGGCAACATGGACGGAGAGAGGGTCATAAGTGGAAACGGAAGGGGGAAGAGGGCCCCGTTGACAAGGTCGAGTTAAGTTCATTCTAATGAAAATTGAAATACCCGTTGACCGAGCCAAATAATGAACAATGAGTGGTGCTAGAATATATAATATATAAATTAAACCAAGCCGATTAAATGAGCATTAATTGCGAACAAGGTTGAATATTTAACGAGAAAAGGCTACAATTAAATTTGGGTTTGTGATTCGTTTACTATTATTAAAATGCATTATTCAACTTTGCTTTTGGTTTTTTTTTCTCTTTCTTTTTTCTTGGTGAAAAGTGAGGGGAATTAACAAGACTAAAACAGTGTCAATGGCTTAGTTTTTTAACCCCATAGGTCTAAACGTTTAGTAGGTATTGCATTTAATAGCCATGCTTTTGCTATTAATTTTTGTTCTTTACTCTCGTATAATAACTCGTTATTTATTCGTAATTTTTAAATTTTCTCACGTGCTTCAAATAGAAATTATCTAATTTCTCAGTTTAATTGGTGCTTTGCTCGCACTTATTTCGACAATTAGCCCTTTAAATGCGAGTTCGTCGATTCGTGCGAGACCATCATTAGTCAATAACAATCGTTCCATTGCGTACGCTCGCTCGTTGCGCAATATTTCGAAAAAACGAATCTAGCCACCTATAATAGTCGACTGACCAACAGGCTTCCTAAGGTTCATCAGATCCCATAGGTTACCTATTATGCAATCGGCAAATCGGCAATTTCACGGCCTCAAAATGGCAAAAGACTCGGAATCGAATCAGCGTTCGCGTGTTATTGCGGTTTTACAAACGCCAGTCGACGATCGACGATTTGGCAGTCGCTGATGGCAGGCGACTCGTAGAAAAGTTAGGTTCCTCGAGGGTTGAAAGGAGGAGTCCGATGGGATGTGATGAGATGTGAATGCTATCAACGTTTAGACCTAACCCGGCCCCTGCCGGGATCTCAACTTTCCTACGTGAGACAGCAGTTCCGTTGATGGGCTAGAGTCGGGACTGGAAGGGTCTGGATATACACCATTGTTTCATCAGAGGTTGTAACCTAACAACGGAGCACTGTTGTTATTTTACGGTCAGCCTTTCCGCAATGGCGAGGGGGCAAAGGGGCTGAATAGCCTAGGAACCTGTGCACGGTAGCGTTCTGACCCACATTAGTACAATAGTTTTTAATGGTGCTCAATATTTCAGCTCCGGGTTATTGTCTTCGAGGACTAAACGTTCTACAGTGACGGCCGTTTTGTATACAATTATTTGCATCTAACATTGCTGGGTATTGTTCTTGCAGTGACGATTAATTTATCCAAATAGGCAAATAATGAATTCACACGAGTGAAATTATGAAAAGTGCTTTTTCGAAAGAATTGGAATTTCTCCAGATTTTGAAGGCTCGATTCCCGATATAGCATGGGCGGACGATTGCTCAGGAAATCATGGCGTCTCGTTGAGTCTACTGAAGGAGGGAAGAGCCTTCGAATGAAAACAGGGGATGTGAATTTCCAATTGCGGAATAAACCAACAAAGCTATATCGAGCGGATTCTTTGGTCACGGTAACCGTTGGACTATCATTGGCGTGCTCCTCGTACGAACAACAGGTGATACGTCTGTCAGCTCATGACGTTAGGAAAGCAGGGCGCCTCTTTTGTGGAAGACGGTAGGCGCCAGGCGCCGTAGCCGAAACGGCAGATCGGATTTGACAGACCATCGAGACGGTCACAAGGGAGCACAATGATAGCTATTCAACGGAGGAACTATCGGGAAATATGAATGGGAAAGACGGTGGAAAATGAAGGCGCCGCAAAAGCGTTGAATATTAGCGTTTTCATAATTTCGTCCCACAAAAGGCGCCAGAGCTCGGTCAGGCGTCCACCGGGTGCAATCGCTCGAAAGAGGCTTGGAAAAAAATCAACAAAAACGTATGATTATTTTCAAAATTGACCGACGAGCAATAAAGCTGTCCATTGCGAGAAGACTATTAAGTAAAATAACGCAGTTCAGTGAGCGGGCAGAGGGATAAAATCAAGCGCCATAACACTCATTTTCAAGGGCTCGAGAGTTCTAAAATATTAATGGAACACAATTAACTCTCAGGAGTTCTGTGTGCTTTACATAATCATCACAAGTAGGAATTTCTTCAATTTTTCACCGGGCTATGATATTGTTTGTCATTTATTTTTACCACAGACATTCTTTTTAGTAAAACTCTTTGACAATTATTATAAAATACACTTTTATACACCAAATTCGTGAGCATGAAATCTAAAAATTCATATGAAGAATTCAAGTTATACCTGGTAAACAGAAAACATAAATTTACAAAAATGTAGCGGTTTTTTTTTAAATAGGTAATATACGCGGAAAACTATGCTCAATAACAAGAAAACTATGAGACGCTCGACACATTTCACAATAAATATCACAGTATCATGATAACATATCATCATAATAATTTCTTTGACCTATTGATGGTATTAGAGAATGGAGCAAAATTATTTACCGTGCTGTTTCTATTGATGACTCTTTGAGCCCAAAGAATTGGGTTGTTTGACAAGTAATTCATGGACCACGACGGTATGTAGAAGGGTACAATATCTACTTATCTTCAGTTAATTGATAGATTGGGCAGTTAAAAATTTATTAAACTTGGTTCACAATTCGGAAAACGCAAGGTTTGAAAATACTAATTTTCCCCGATTATTAAAATTGAAATACTATTGAAATTTGTATATTTTTAGGAGTCATTTGTATTCATCATTTTTATATTTTTTTATACAATATAATATACAATGTAGTAATTTTTCCTGGAAAAGCCCATAAAAATTTTTGGTGAAGATTAGTAAATTTATTATAATCTTTAACTCTTTTATTTCTTTGGAAAGCTTTTTTTTCCAGTATAATAAGTATATACCTACGTCAAATATTTCAGTCTTTTTTTTTTAATTCAATGTTGCTCAATATAGACCCTCAAATTTTGTTCTATTGTTGAAAACTGTGAACACGTATTTCCTTCTTGACGATGTTCGTCTCGGCTTCAAGTTAACCACTAAATTCATCGAATTCGGTCAAGTTCGCTATTTTTTTATATAGGAGGTAAAAAAGGTTGCCGACCCCTGGGTTAGGAGGTCATTGAAAATCGGTCCGGACCGCCTTCTTTTCCATTAGATCGTCGAGAATCTGGTTAAACGCTCTTCGAATGCCTGGGCGTTTCACAGTCCGAGCCGGGGACGGGCTTTCAAGACTTGCAAGTACCGGTGGAGGTTGAAAGGTAGAGATAGGCAGTCCGGTAACAGGCACGTACCTACTTGGATGTCTCTTGAAATAGGATGCCGTCGTAAAAGCACCTGCTGAACGCCCTTCGGTGCAACTTAGTGCATTCCATTTATTTTCCATCATCGTTCTGCGATGTTGACTTTTCCACTTCGTTTCGTTAAATAACCGGGCATTTTCCATAGGCGAACCACCGGTTCCCATCAGCGACGGCGCCTTATTAAAGCCTACTATTTAATTAAAAGACCCTGGGAACGGAAAGCGTCTTCGAAAACCTTCTCGCTAATGGCGAACGAAAAAAGGATAAAACTGGAAGCAGGGGATATAAAATTTGAGCTTCGGCGGTCTTTGAAAGGGCAGCTTCGGTGACGTTTGAGTAATCGCGAATACTGCAAGTGATACTCAAGGCTTCGCATAACATGCAATTAGTTGAAAGTGAAGATCTCACGTTGCCGAGACCAAATTTCAACCTATGGAAAGGAAAGGAATATAAACTATTAATTTTTCAAAGCCGACCGGTTTTAAAAGATCTTAGTTGAAAATATTTGAAGTGATTTGAGAGAATCTCGGACGGATATGATTTTTGAATAAATTTCTGGGACAGTTGGGGAGAAACGGTTTGAACGAACGAAAAATCAGACGATGATTTTTGATAAGAGTTCATTTTAGAAAATCAGAATTTTCGCCTGGTATTGATATGCTCAAAATTAAACGGTCAATCACGAAAAATACTTCTCTTTGTCAACATGTATCTTGTATAGTGAAAGGGATATGGGAGAAAAAAATTCGCACTTGGAACGGTAAAATTACACAAAGTACAAAAAGAAAAAGAAAATAAAAACAATAATAAGTAAAGAAAAAAACAACAACGAGAAAAACAATTTTAAAAAAGTTGCAATCTGAGCCAAGAGTTAATTTTATAGGGCACCCAAGAAGCATTGATGATTGATGAATCGGGTTAAAAAACGTATTGATAATCGACCACCGTCCAAAAATCGATGGAAATTTATACCAAATGCACCTTCGTCTGGAAAACGTAGGAAAATACGCATTTCTTCCCATCAAAACCCTCAAAAATGATGATGATTTAATCCGTTTAAATGACCAATCTGTTGCTAGGTGGAAACGTTCATAGATGTTCGAAATAGATAGGTGTAGTGCACCACTCTAATCATTCGCAGCGTTCTAATTGGATCTTCGGATTCAAAATGCCTTGAAACGTAAAATATCAAATTTTGAGGAGGTTGAAATTTTTTTTCATGAGCACTTACAATGGTTTATCGTTGAATAATAAACCAAAAGCATAGTCTCGTTTCTTGCAAATAACTCGTCAAAATAGCCAAATTATGCGGCTTGCGCAACGAAAAAATACCGGAAGATAACCGAAGAATGGATGCAGAGCGTGATGAAACGAGTAATAAATATGCAATTCGGGAAAATCCTATCGAAAAGAAGAAACTAAAAAGTAGTTCCGAGTGGAATTACCTCTCCACTTTAACGACTCGTAATACGATAATAGTCTCCGAGCAGTTCGTCAGGTCACCTGTCCAAATAGTACTTACTGTTCGGTTAGGCCAAGACTTGTTAGGATAGAAGTCATAAAGTTTAATAATAAAACCCTAGCCGCACCTCGTGCTGCACCTAGCGGCATCCACACTTTGTTGTGCGCTCTGCTCGCATTAAAACCGTCACGCGAACCAACAACGAGCGATGCTCGCTTATTGTTGTAGCACTGCTGGAAGCTGTACTGATGTCCTGATCCGCTTTCCCTACTCTGACACGCTCATCGTGCGTGATTCGGTCATGTACGGTATTTTATCATAAGGTTGCCCTTCGATTTGCTCGTGCATACGGGGATGTATACTCGTCGATATTTTATTGGCAAGGGAATCGTGTTTAGACTGGAAAGTTTCACATATCAAACAAGCAAATAGCAATGACATTCTGAAGAAATAGTGAAAAACATGTCAAATAGATGCCCCCTCAATAAGAAAAAATTTATGTCTCGAAAATTGATAGTTACTAATCAAATCGCATTGATGTTTCATTTTATTATCTCCATGGGGTCCAAATTTAATATTATTTATTCCATCGTTATGTAATTTGCTCTTCGAAAGTTTTCCAGTCACGACTAGCACTTTTCGGATGACGATACACAGGAATACAGAGAAACAATTGGTAATGTTTACACTTAGTCATAGCCCAATACACAGACGTGAACTTACGATGAAAAAACTAAAAAACGCTGCAGATGATTGTACAGTGTTTTATTAATATTTCGCTTCAATAATGATCTAAGAAGACTATCCATTTCTGATAGTAATTAATACGAACATGATGTGAGAACGATCCAACCGAAAAACAGATTTGTAACTATAGGGGAAAACTCCGTAGCGACTATTGTAATTTTAATAATTTTTATTCTTCTTAATTTCTAAATTAAAAGCTAAATTTTTAGCCAAACGGTACAGTTGAAGAGAGTGTTTGACGATCAATCCAAAGAGTATAGAACGACTTTTATAGCTCCAAGAACTCTCGAGACTTTATACTCTCATGTCAAATTTCTGAAAATCTCCCGAATTCTACACAAAACCTGCAAAAACCAATAAAGCTATCGACCCCACGATCGTCTCATTCGATTCAGCATCCATAAATCCATAGAAAATTATACCAAATACACCTTTTTCTGGAAAATATTGGAAAATACTAATTTTCTCCCCCTCAAAACTTCCCGAAAATACCCTTAAAATTTACTAATCAAATACCCTTAAAATTACCCTTAAAAATGTGGTTCAAGATTTGGGCCGTTGTGAGATCGAGGTTGATTTTTTATGAAAATTTCTAGAATGCAGCTATACTTACAGGTAGTTTCGCTGGAAAAGTGTTGACGGCTGGCCTACAGGATTTTTTTATTGGATATTCGGATTCTACATAAGCCTTGAAATATAAGGTATCAAATGTTGAGGGGGTTAGAAAGTTTTTTTTCTTGGGCGATTACAATGGCGGGTTATTATTGAAAATAAACTACAATAAATAATAAACCACAAAGAAAAAAAATACCAGTATAAATTTCAGACTTGGAACCCGAAATTGCATTCACCATTTTTTATGCATCCCCACTAAAATATTCCCTCACACACCGACGGTTGGACCAACTTTCCGAACTATGGAGAATATTCAAATTATACCCGTTGAGAACGGAGTTGGCCTTGTCGCACAGGGTGTTTACCTTGATTTTGAGAATCGTGATGGGAATGATCTAGTTAACGTGCTAATTGTGTACCCTGCGATATCCGAGATTGTGCGTACAGCTTGGCCCCGCCCGCTTCACATCATAGCACCTCACCATGCTCGCAATGACCATAGGATGTCTCGGCTCAAGTCTATTCCATCTTCCGGTTCTCATCATAGCTGGGTTAGATTTCAGATAACCACCCGGATTTCGTTTTAGTTTGCGAACGCTCTATTGTTTTAACACTGCGTGGACTGCATGCATAATATTGTAGTCTCGTGGAAGAACTGAGCTTCCTGTGTACGTTGATTTGAATAAATCAGTCAACGATGGCTGCATTTCTTTATCAACTGTACGGATTAGCGTTCGTGGAAATGAGGAAAAATATAATGTGCAGAGTTACTCGTATTCCAAATTGCTGTATACTTCTGGCAAAATTACTCATCATAGAAAACTATTTATACTAAGAATAATTAATTAAATTTTAATTAAATACAAACACAGTAGTGACATTCTAAAAATCTGAAAAACTGATGATTGTCGACCAATTTCCGTTTTTTTGACATCAAATTCGGTTTCCGCATTAAATTTCCTGGAAGAATAGCTTTTCAAATCGCTTGAGAACCTTAGTTTACATTTTCACCTTTACCGATGCAAGCGGGGCTCGAATTTTGGCCGGTGATCTACAGAAAATAATTTCTGTGGGGCTGTTTAAATTTTTTTTCACCAAATTTTTTGCTATGTACGTGTGTAAGAGGTTCGAATGAAGACTCCTGCATAATAAAACAATCGATTTACATGAATTTTGACCCCGAAAAGCAGGGTTAAAGGTCGATTTTCGAGGGTATAAAAACTGATTTTTTTTGTCCATTTGCCGATTTTTCCGAGATTTGAAAAAAATCACAAAAATACATCATGGTAAGATACAACTTTCCTGAAAATTTCAGATTTTTATCTGTATTGAGAGACGAGTAAAAAATCGATATCTGATCGGTTAAAAAAAATCGCAGGGGTACCCCTTGGATTTTTCATGAAAAACTTTTTGCAATCGATTTCGCTCAAATTCGGCATAATGATAGTTGATGCTGTTTATATCAATAATATATGCTCCATTCTTTGTTTCTTTCGGTCTTAATTGATGAAAAGAACGTTCAAGGATGAAAAATGTGATGTTTTCGTGTGTATTCGAGTAATATTGTTGAATACCTCACAAACGGTTGAAAAATTATTAGGTACATGGGGAAAATGTTGACTGTTAAATTACCTATCTTTTGGTATATTGAAACATCTGAATTGTCGACTTTTTGTTAAATTTATCTACTGTGCAAGTTACAAATCATGGAAAACTTAAAAGTTGAAACGTCTACCTCGGCTAAAACTTCGCACAAGTTAAAAAACCCAACATTTTATGATACTAAGTACAATGCGATACCCACCCCCTACCTACCAAATTATAGCATCTATAGATTCCCACTCTCCAAACACAAAAATAATCATCTACTCTATATAAATATTTACAAGGACACCACCCCGCCGATTTGTAGGCACGGCAGGAGGGGCGTAGCCCCTCCGACGGGCCGCGCCGGTGGAGTGGGTGGTGGAGCCCCCCCAACATGAGGTTGGGCGGCAAAGCCGCCAGGGGCGCCCAGCCCCTAGCTATTAAAAAGATTCGAAATCAAAATGCCTTCTTTGGCAGAAAGGGGCAATAATAGACAGCTGTGGCTCACCATGAAGAAAACCATGAACGCTCTTACAGGAGGCTTGGGGCGCCTCACCTCCTCTCGGGATCAAGAATAGGAAGGATGAGATCGGCGACGAACACGCCAGATTAGCGTTTTACTGCAACAGAGAAGCAAAATTCCGATCAATATACACTCCCAAACGTGTGTTCAGTCTTGCGCTGAAGTGAGCGGCACGTTTATAGGACATAATTTCAATAAATAAATTCCAATAATAATCAAAGGTATCGTTAATAAAAATCTCTCTATCAAAAGACATAAGGGAAAAAGCTGCAAACGATTGTACAAAGGTTTATTATTCCTTCGCTTCAATAATGATTTAAGAAGACTATCCATTTGTGATAGTAATTATTCCGAACATTTGTAAACGTTCCCACCGAAAAACAGATTGGTAGCTATAAGTAAGGGAAAATTGTGGCAACTATTGTACTTTTAACCGCTTTCATTTTTCGTAGTTTCCAAATTAAAAGCCAAATTATTAGCAAAACGGGTCAGTTGAAGAGAGTGTTCGACGACTATTCCAACGAGTATAGAACGATTTTTATAGCTCCAAGAACTTTCAAGTTCTGCCAAATTTCTGAAAACCTCCCAAATTCCACAAAAGCTGCGATAACTCGAAAACCAATAAAGCTATCGATCCCCCAATGGTCTCATTCGATTCAGCGTCCAAAAACTTATAGAAATTGTAACCAAATACCTTTTTTTTCTGGAAAAACGTTGGAAAATATGAATTTTCTACACTTCAAAACCCCTCAAAAATACCCTTAAAATTGAGGTAGCGATTTGCCTAAGGTATTGAGCCATTCCTTGACCAAGGTTGATTTTTGGTGAAAATTTCAAGAAATCAGCTTTTATAGTTTCGTCAGAAAAGTGTTGGCGGCGGACGGCGGATGGAAAGTTTGTTTTTATTGGATATTCGGATTCCACATGCGTAAAATATCAAATTTTGAGGGGGTTAGGAATTTTTTTTTTGGGCGATTACAATAGTTTATTATTGAATAATAATTTTAAAAAAATTTTTGGCGATATTATTTTGGGTGACAACAGGCAAAATGTTTGCCAAAATCATACTCAACAGCCGAGAACGGTCGAACATTCAAACCCAACTTCGTGAGTTTATTGAACACTTTTCTCCGCTACTTCTTCCGCGTCGGTATTCTTCGTTCTTCAGCCAAATCGAGGCCAGACGATGTGGGTGTTACGAGGGTTACACGTGTGGATTACCTCGTCAGGAAATGGTGTAACATAGAACCTCATCGTTTCTGCGGTTGAGTGAAAGTAAAAAAAGTTTCTCTCTACCCAAAAACGAGCGGCGAAGGGTTTTTGAAGAGGTTGGATATAATTTGGAAGGTTATACCGTCGGGTCGGATTAAATGGCCGGTCGGGTAGACTGTTTTATAGTTTGCATCGCCAATCACGTGCGACCGGTCGGAATTCAGTAACGCACATGGGATTTCGAGAAAGGAGTGCGTGTAGGTCCGAAAAGTATTTCCGTATTCGAGGTTTTTCGGCCACGCACGCGGCCACGATTATCTTTCCGACGAACGAAATTAATCAGCGGCAAACGCATGAGTTGATCGAAACATCTCGAAACTTGTATAGGAAATAACAGTTTACTGCATTCACAATAATTTACAGCGAGGTATTCAATTGCTCACTATTATAGTTAACGATTAAGTATTAATAGGCGCCTAGTGATTTCGCGATAGCTTCAAAGAACGAGTCATCGGAGTTTGTCATGTTGAGACGTCGAATACGGAACGGGAGCAAGGACAAGAGCGGCGAGCTAATAAGAATGTGTGCGACAGGTTCAATTATTCCCGCCTACAAATCCGAACAGGTTCCGAGAAACTATCGTTGTCGGCTGAGGGATTATCTGCCGGTAATAGCAGGGGAGCAGGTCGAGACGAGCAAAACAGTCACGAAAAGCCGCTACCATAACTTACAATTGAAGCCCGTTCGACCGGAATGAGCAGAAGTGTTTAGGTTTGTGGAAAATAATTTCGGGAAAAAATCGCCACTAGCGTTGCGGCAATAGTGCTTCATTACAACTTTGGCAGAGCGGCGAATAGATTTAAGCAAATTGGAAGACATTTTGAAGAAATATAGTACACGTAATAAAAACCCTGCGAATGATTGTACTAGAAGTTAATACCAAATATACTTTTTTCATAAAAAAAAGTTGGAAAATACGAATTTTCTTGCGCAAACGAACTTGCGGAGTAAGTGGAGTGAACGGAGTGAGAGCAGACTTGCGGAGTTGCGGAATGAGTAGATGGAAAAGTGAGTTAGCAACTGGAGTGAATAAAGTAAGTAGGATGAGTGGGTTTGGAGAGAGACAACAGCGAAAGTAGCAATAAAGCAAGAGGTTATAGTAGAGCAAGAGTAGTGGAGTGAGTGGACCGGGGGAAATGAGTCGAGCGAGTGGAGCGAATAGAGCCGAACTGACTAACTTCAATGTCACAGGGGCATATTGCACCTTGAGAGACGTCGCGGCCTTGATATGCACAAATGTTTACATAACTTGAGAAAAAGACTCCTCGCTAACATCGGATCCGTGTGATAACTATTATAACAACATCGTGGCTGGGAATTCCGTTTAATGCGCTCATAAATAGGCAATTACGTCATTTCTCGGTTCCACCTCGAGCTTAACTATTATTTATCCCCTTATTACGCCAAATTATGAAGGAAAATTGCGAAAAATTCAAATCGTAATACAATAGTTCCAGCAGGGAAATCTCGCGACACTCGACTATTACTATTCTCGGCCAAGTTTTTCATCGGCGATAAAGCTCCGACGTGAATAGACGGCCGGTAATCGCATGGAACGGTTCTGTTTATCCGGCGTGGATCAAGGCTTTCATCATTACCTTCGTGGAAGTCGATTGCCCGGGTTGTCCGTTGTTTCCCACCGGATTGCGCAATGGGAATCGAGCCCCAGGTCATGATTAAACGTTTTATTAGTTTCAAGGTTAATGACGATGAACGAAGCGAATCTTTTTAGCGTCTAGACTCGCGCGAAAGGCGTGGACATTTTATCGCCAATGATTTTTGGTTTATTATTTAAAAATAATCCACTGTAATCGCCCATGAAAAAAATTTCCAATACCCTTCAAAACTTGATATTTTACGTTTCAAGGCATGTAGAATCCGAATATCGCCGCAATAAAAACCGCCGCAAATGATTGTACAGTTACACTGTTATATCACAATCATTTGCAGTTTTTTTTTTTTTTTTTTTTTTTTTTTTTTTTTTTTTTTTTTTTTTTTTTTTTTTTGCAGACCGATCACATTGTTTGAACTCTTTTACATATCTATTATGCACAAATTTTAATCGCTTACACCCGAATCGCCTCTTCCATTTCTCTCAAGTGGCAACCGCCTCGATTCGATCGAACGTTCCGCTATTTACTGGCGTAAAATTTATTGTTGAGCAAAATCAGTCTGCGGAATGTTGGACATCCGTCACTTGCCAGTTTCGAAGGTTCGCGTTTCTTCAGACGTCGAATTCCGTTCGTCTTTAATGACTGAATTTGCGATGAGGGCACATAAAACTCCCCACTTCCATATCCCTGAGAGGGAACCGAAAACGCCGTCAAGTTTACGAGTTTTCGGTTGAGCAGTCGACGAAAAAAGGTCTCCTTCGCAGTAGATGCCTTCACGTCGCTTTTCGCCGGCCATAGCAAAAACTCGGCCATTAGAACAAATTGCGAACGCTTGGTCATTTGTCGATTGATATCGACCGGGCATCTGTGGCGTGGATATCCTCTGAGCTTGACGCTCGAAGCTCAATCGTTATCGCGAGTCGTCCGTCACGGCGGGAGGCCGACTCATTTTTCCGCTCGATTGGGCCCACTTACCCTACATTTGTTTCACTAATGTTCCTTAAGTGTAATCCTTTTTTATCCGTAATGTCTACTCGTAGGATTGTCACAATAACATCTAACGAACGTACATGATGTATTATTTGAATATTTAACGCAGTTGGTGCCTTACTTATGATCTAGCAGCAGATCTGAGATTCGGACGATTTTCCCGGATCAATAGCTTTATAATCGTAAATCAGGAGAAATCGTTGCAAATCGATGAGGTTTACCTCGAAATGAGGTTTTGTTCCTGAGTTAGTTGACTGACTGAGACTGAAATTTGTTTATAAATCTTACAGATAAGGTTAGGACCGATTGGTCCTCTCTTACACCCTACCTGTACCGTTATGCATTTGCAGTCGAGTAACTGAATATAAATAAATAAATGAATGAATAAATGAATAAATATGGATATAAATAATTTTTTGAGGGAATAATCTTCTGGGATAATCTTCTTCTTCTAGTTTGGAGATTTTTAGATTTGTTCGATCCTCTATTTTTTGCCCAATTTGTAACAACTGCCTACTACCTTTCATCGGCGCCAATTTTAGCCAATAACGTTCGCCAACCTTACGAACTGCTTCGTTGGCCACATTTGGAAAAATGAAAATGGGAATGACAAAAAATTGCTCGTTTCTCATCACCGGAAAACTGTCATCTAATTCCCGTGTTCGGAAATCCCTAAAGCACAAATATTCATTTGAGCGATCCGGAAGGCACCTTGAACGATCGCAGTTTGTCCTCAGCAATGAAAAGATCGTTCGCGCATCGCGGGAGCACTCGAATCAAGCGAAGACCGCGCCCATATTGGGCCTATCAACGACAATGGATGGCCAAGGATGACCCCTTCAGGCCATTGTCCTCCATCGCTAGGCATTAGGTGCAGGAAACGACACGTTGCCCTTCGTCGTCCAACCTCTCGTCTTTTGACACTTCCCACTCCGAACGATAGAGACAACCGACCTTGCCAATTCCGTCTAATATTAGCCCTGTCCCGTGAATTGTTGCCCCGGCCGTGTAGATACCGCGCTGGCGAACCATCAGTCAAAGCGATCGGGACCCGGATTGACTCATCGACGAAACGTGACCGAAGGCTGACTAGCGACGAGGTTTTAATGCGGAGACAATGGAATGAAAAGCTGTAAGATGACTCAGCTTCCGTTTACGTCTAGAGTGCGAGAGAAAATAAATCGAACGACGTGAAATTCGATTGCTGAGGAAGAAAGTCGGACAATGATTCGATCGAATTCCCCGCCAAAGGCAAAAGACGTCGTCTTCGTCGCGTAGAAGCGGAGAATGAAATATATAGGAGAGAATCTAGAGTAGAAGAAACGCAATCCCTGAAAATGATATCGAAATCAGAACAAAATTGTAGTCGTTGAGTCAGTCAGGCACTTTAAACTCCCACGCTGAAATTTCGAGCATTATGAAGTGAAAATTTTTAAGCAACCCATAAGCAGAATTTTCTCGATACCGAATGATGATGATCTAGGGCTCTATTTATGATATAATTTTGACTGAAGTTCTACTGATCTTTATAGCTCATCAACTGAGCCCACTAAAAGGAAAGTTGTGATTCAAATTTCTCATGATTAGAAAAAAAGCTGGCCTCCACACTTAATCCTCTATTTTTACGATCTCTGCCCTTCAGCCGATTATAATTTATTTGAAACGTCAATTTTCTCAAAAATTCGCCGATTCTATTATACGCGCGAGATATAAATCTCCCGTTTAAAGGTAGTTAGGTATTGCGAATTCTGATTGAGCCATCTTTCCTTCGGATGCCTCCGTGCTCAGACGACGCCCGTCGAAGAGGGCCAGCTCACCTGGAGAGGGCCGAAAGTCACGTAGCCGCGTCCTAGACCCCAAAAGACAATTGCGAATGAACCAACCGTCGAACCTGGGTCGGGTCGCGACGGACGGATGCCCTCATGCATGAACCATAGTCTCCAGACCCGAATCGAGGCATTTACAAGTCCCTAAGGACGAAATTACTTTTCAGATGAGCTAAACGCAGTGAGACTCCCTGAAGATTTTTTTTTTTATTTGAATTAGGTGACACGCCACGTTTTCCGAGCGATGGATCACTATACGAAATTAAGCCTTAATTATTTTATTTTTTAATTAATTTTTTTCACAATATTGAAAAGACATTTTTTTTTAATCTACATCCCGATATTTATGCGTTTCTCGCGTGCCCTCATGTATGCACAAATTTAACGAAATTTAATTAGTTATTTTATTCTTAGTTTTATACTTGCAAAACCTGCGTTTTAATGGAGTGCGTTAAAAAAAAATTATTTGCACTAGCGTACGACTAATAATTGGCCGTGTTGTTACTTGGTAAATTGCAGCGCTTGAAAACGTGAGAGGAAACCGCCAAGAAAAAGAGGGAAAGAGAAAGTGAGAAAAAATTGTATTTTCCTCCGGAAAACCGTGAAAATTTTCACGAGAAGGGATTTGTCAAGGGATGAAATGTGAAGGGAACTCTTTCGTTGAACTTGGTGTACTTTAAAAAATACAAAAATGTAATTCCCATGTTTGAGTTGGTAACAGGAATAACTAATTATAATATCAAGAAGCTTGTACTGAGGGCGCAACTGTTATTGAAGAGCTAGCTAGGAGAATCAAAAAAATACAAAAACGCTCGAATTAGGTTGTAACATAACAATACGAGCCAAGTTTTGTAAAATGGGATAATTTTTACGAACCTCCAGCGTCAAATATATTGATATTTTTACGGCCTATAAAAGTCGAAATATTCAATAAACTGCGTAAAGTGGAAGTGTGGGTGTGATTCAAATTCATACAAAACAAGCTTTGAGAAATGGAGACATGCAGGCAAATGTAGACAAATTTTAACGAAAAATAATATATTCTCGAGACCATTTGATCCCCCTCGCGTACGTTCTCGAGCTTCTCACAGGCGTACTTACAAGCAGGAGCATCGCTAAGTTTCGAAGCCGCCGGTTCGCAACAGTGAGGTCATTTGTACGGCCCGTCCTCACCGAGCTAAGCTATACAGGCCGAGCTTAACTGAGCTAGGAGGCTATACTAATTTATTGATTGTTGCGACGCGAAGCCGACGGCCGCTGGCTGATAAGCGAGCGTGAAACGGTCCATCACCGATTGCCCCACACAGCGTCGCCTTGAAACATTGACCTCTATTTACAATATGATCACGGAGACTTCCATTACTCGCTGGTGGCTGCCATTTGTCACAACTCTATTTCCCTCTATTAATCTTGCAAGTAATCCGCGAGATGGAATTATCCAGAATTATTAGACGCTCGGGTTTTCGACAACGCAGCGAAATTTCGTGTCCTTTTAAACATGATCTGGCGCTAATTTCGGACAAGTGCACAATTGAAAAGTGATTGGCTTTTTCAAAATCGAAAATGCGGCGTTTATAAGATGCCAACAGGCCGAGACAAGTTCGCCCCATGATGACCGAGGCAATTTTTTCATCAACGGCTTATAAATTATTATTAAGGTACGAGTATTATCAAGCGAATGTTTCTCTTAATAACGAACAACTTCCCCAACTTGACCTACCGGTTCACAGATTTACAAACTCGAAAGAAAAGAGTAATATTCAACAGCCAAACACGTGGCGTATTGTGAAGGTGGCGAGAGGCCTCACGATTTGACCTCCGCTTGAAGAGGAGATGGTGCAGCTCTGGAAGTGGCTTCTCCTTTTCGAACAGCCTTCAAACGAGTCAGCCATTCGATGCGTTGAGAGGTTGAAAGTCATAAAACGGGGGATTTAATTAGTTTTATTGGCTCGAAGGACCTCGAGGTGAAAGCGATGGGCAGAAGCGAGAGAGTTAAAGACGATTGTGTGCCATCGTACACGCAATTTATATCGGCTCACCTGGTAAGCCATCTTTGACTGCTCCGAATAAAAAGATAATACAATAAAATTTCTTCTCACCGTACGGCGTGTCGAAAATTGTCAAAAATTTTCCACGGGGAAAATCTTGCGGGGGCAGTACACTTAAAGAAAAAAACTTTGCCAGATGTATTAGCACATACATCAGATGACGATATTATCAGTTCGATCGTAATAAAAATTTCGCTTATACTTTTCAGTGATGTGTGATCTGAATTTATTTACTAGACGAGTGATATTGAAAAGTATGACAGCAGCTACCAATCGAACAAGTCGTGTTTCACCCTAAAGAAACTATAAAAGTTATAATAAAAAACAATGGTCTACTCACAATTACACCCGAATCGCCTGGGGAATCGTGTCGAATCGGTAGTTCGGCGGCAGACGAACCGTTATTTTATCGTTCTTCAACCCGTTAGAACCAGTGGTTTTCCGACTGGCTAGAAACGCGTGAAATTTCGTACAAAACCCGAGGCCTGTTGATCGCGAATTCAGCCCATTCGGGTGACGTAAATATCGCGACTACTTTCTGGCAAGGCCACAGTGAGACTTAGTAGCTTCGTGGCTCTAGTAGAGATAAGCGTTCGCCGATAAAGCATGACCGTTCGAGATTGGCACCGAATGCAAATCCTCTAGGCGATTCCCATTCGCTGATACGCGAAAAAATAAATACGACGATTGAGTAAAAACTACCGGTTAACTATCCTTTTAGCGCAGTCGCTCAGCCGTAGTTAATGTTTAGTTAACCCATAAAACGGCTTTAATTGCGGGAAAATACCAGCTCGCACCTAATGCCTCGCAATTAGTTTGGTAAAGTGCAATGAATTGAAATACCAAAGGTTTAATAGCCTCTGTCAAACCGAATTGAGACTGATACTTGCCATTGGGTTCAATGTCAAGCTAAGGAACATAGAGTACTTTTAATCAGATCATAATCCCCGTTAATTGATCATCAACGAGCTGGGTTTTTGCATTCGAATGAGCGCAACTTTGAACTTAAGATACTGGAACCTTCAGGTTGGTATAACTCCGTTAGAGATAAGACTAAAAACCTTCGCTATATAATGAGGCTCGAATGAATTTTCACGATGGTGATTTATTCAATTTGTCGCTATGCAACAGTAAATTTCTGCGATCCGTAGTCGACTGATAAATTGTCAGTTTCACGGCAACACCGATTTTTTTCCCGACTTTTCGAGGAGCCGGAAAACGATTTTATTGACGCTATTAAGGCAAAGGTTTCTTAGGAAACGTACGCCTAGACGACAGTTTCTTAGAAGAAGTTTACCTAAGGGACGGTTTCTTGAGAGTCGTTTGCCTAGAAGGCATTCACTAGACGACGGTTTCTCAGGAGACTTTTTCAGGAAACGGTTTTAGGAGACGGTTTCTTAGGAGTAATTTGTCTAGGGAACGGTTTCATAAAAGACGTTCGCCTTGGAGAAGGATATTTAGAAACGTTTTCTTAGGAGAAGTTTGTCTAGGATGGTTTCTTGGGAAACGATTGCCTGAGGTACGGTTTCTTGTCAGACGTTTGCCCAGCAGATTGTATCGTAAGAGACGTTTGCATAGGGAACGGTTTTTTAGGAGACTTTTTCCCTAGGAAACATTTTCTTAGAAGAAGTACGCCAAGGGATGGGTTTTTTTTTTTTTTTTTTTTTGAGACGTTTGCCTACGGGACGATTTCTTAGGAGACTTCTGACTGGGGAACATTCTCTTAGGAGATATTTCCCTGAATGAGACGGTTAATAGTGCCCAGAGGACGGTTGATTCAGAAATCTGAAACCATGGAATGGTCATTATGTCAGTGAGCTGGAGTCGCTGTGAGACCAATAAAATATATCTGATGGTGTCATGAATTTGCTCCTTATATGTGCAACTCAAACCCCCAATATTTTAATAATTTTATTATAGTTGTAATTTTTTTTAAATCTGTTTGTAATAAAAAAAAAAAAGAAGTTATTCGCCTTTCTAATTTTGCGTTTATTGTAAACGGCCCGACAAATAGAAAGGGATCATTAAACAGCTAAAAGATCTAACATTCGGGGATTGTGACATCTCGACAGTCGCAAAGGATACTGATCTGGCGCGCTAGCTAGTTGAAGGCAGGTTTATGATTCGACTGTCGGATTTACAACGGTGACACGGAGTTTTAATTGGCCGGTTGCCCAATGACGGGAGGTCCGTCTGATCGCTAAGTGTGATGGTAAAGCTTGAACCTCTTACCATAGAGTAATCAGGCTTGATGATGTCAACAGAGTTTCAAAACATCAAAAGAACTGACCATAGTGGCTTCCATACAATTAACACTAGTAATAATAATGTATTTTTTCAAACATTTTGCTTTTACTTGGTTGAGCAACCCAGTACAATTTTGCTTTTACTTTTATCATTC
Organism: Tupiocoris notatus; assembly: GCA_037159825.1. Lineage (NCBI taxonomy): Eukaryota > Metazoa > Arthropoda > Insecta > Hemiptera > Miridae > Tupiocoris > Tupiocoris notatus. Next base: position 26,433 of record JASJUZ010000148.1, on the reverse strand, counting down.
GTATACGAGACTATTTTACATTATTCGCAGTAATTGGTCCAATTCAATATGACCGTGAATAAAAAAAAAAAAAATGATGATTTCAGCATAGGTATAAAAATTCGTATCATGGCGTCTCGCACCTAATGGTACGATTTGGGTCTTGAAGAAAAGAGAAGAAAAAATTTACGATAGGATCCCGCCATTTCTGGTCTGTCGGCGATTGAGGAAGTGCACGCGTGTTCAGATAAAAACCGAAGTGCAAAGGCTATTCCATTTCCTCGCCCAGTTAACAGACAACAGCGAAAAAGAAGGACGAGCGTGAATCACTTTCGAGCTTTTGAATTTTAATCGGGGGCAAAAGAGGAGGAGTTTCAGATAAAAGCCAACCTTCGACGAACGGAAGGGGCCAGACTGAGGTAAAAGATAACACAGGGAGAAATAATAAAAAACTTCCAACAAGGCAAGCGAGCGCGAAAACATCCTCAAGCACGACACCGCTTTTTCAACTGTTGTCCATCTCGCCTGCACCGGAGAGCATACGGTTGGAAAACCGAATTGGAAAGAGAGCAGGTTCTAAGCTGACGTAAGGAAAAATTGAGGGACAAAAAAAGTATTTATCAAACATCCAGAGTGAGATTTCAAGCTGGATGAAGCAGCAACGCAGGCTTCATTTCCTTAATAAATTATACTGGGCGTACGGGAAACAAATGTGCCTCCGACCAGGTGTGAATTTTACCACTAATTCCTTGCCAAAATTGTACTATAAATTTTTTAAATCCCTAGTTTCCATAATTTCATCACTATTAACATTTGTTTCGACTTTAAGTACAGAAAGCCTTCGATATTACTTACGGAGTATATTTACATTAAATTTTATTGTTGGAAAGAACATTGAATTTTTCATATACAATACTCAGAATTCCTACGGTCCAAGTAGTTGAACAAAAACGATTGAATCGAATTAATGGCGAAAAGAACCCTCGCAGAGAAAAACAAGTTCAAGTTGGAGGTCTTTCAACTTAATTTTTAACTATCGAATTGAATGGTGACGCTCTGAGACCTCCTTGCTTGCAGAAAGTTTATTTTTTCAATAAATTGAGTCTGCCTGGGCTATTTAAATATAACGCTATGCGTACTATTATCTTCAACACCTCATCGTTACGACTTTGTAAGCATTCTCGATTGAGTACGGCGGAATAAGAGCTAAATTGAATAATGATTTCTTGAGGTACTTGAAATACTGCTTGAAACGGTGTCCGTTCAAACGAGCGCTAATCCCAGCTTACTGCATTTCTATAGAGGTCGATTGCTGGGCAGGAACTGGAAATTACTAGTAGTGGTCTAATTGATGAGCCCAAACCACCGGGTATCTTCTCGTAATCGTAAGTCCGAGTTTGTCGAATTATCGAACCTCTTTCAACTTGTTAGCCTGATAGTTTGGGACCTCGCCCCTGATGTGCAGCGAGCCCTCGTCGCGGAGACAAGGTCTTCGCCAAGAAAGCGTAGGCACCAGGGACGTGGCCAGCGACCGAAGAAGGCGCCAGATTTTCATGCTGATAGACATTTTGCTATGCACTGCCACGAAACTGCATCATTATTTCCATCTTACCTCTACCAAGAAGAACTTTCATCCGTAGCATATGAGTGCACTTAATAAGCAGTTGCTCTTGTAGCCGTTAAGCATGTTTAGTCGAGGTTTAATTTAACAAGTCGATGATGCGATGATGCGAGATCGTTCCGATTCGAATCGCCTTTGGCTCGACTCTTTCAGTTTTTGTTTACGACTGAAAAACGTTAATTGTTCCCCAAAGTACACTCAACGTTTCAGCGCCTCTCAAGATCTTACCTTGGAATATTCGCACCTATTATTGCGTTAATGCAATTTTTTATACAAACAGCTTAGGAATTTGAATAACCAATGAATATTTTGACTTACTCAAAGGAGGAATAAAAAATTAAGTAAAGTTTTTTTTTAAACTAAAATTAAAATATAAAAAAATAAACAAAAAATGCGACCTAAGAAATTATAAAAATTTCATTGTCCTCTTGTTTCCCACGTACTCCATTTTTAAGAAATTCGACACCACCGCGAAACTTATCACAAATACAAACAATCGTCCGCCATCGTATTTGACAAAATGCGAAACCCGGGCTAAAGCCGAATCTTGTTTTTCGTCGTTGAATACGAAATTAGCATAATCATACAAAATGATTGTTTATTTTCCCATTGCTCGACCTCGGACTGCTAGCTTGTTTTTTTTTCACACTTCCTGAACGAAAAACAATCAGCGACTTTTGAGGGGAATTCCTTCAACTCGATTCTGCACTGATTGCAAATAAATGCGAAAAATTTATCACATATCAAACGTTCTGAATTACGGAATCCTGAATTCTATTTATAAGGTGTGAATTATTAATATCACTAAAAGAGCAGTAATAGATTCAAATAGGAAGGGTGTAATATAAAGTTTCAATTTAAGAAAATATTTTTTCCGTCCTTTTAATCGTTTAAATATATGTTTTTTAATTTTCCAGAAAATGCAGCTAATATTTGTCTTGTGCGAAATTTTTAGATAATTTTCGAGGATTTCTGCAATCTCCTGATCATAAATTAAAAAATCCACGATTTTTGCTACAAAGGTTTTTTGACTCAGTTTGCCTTCAATGATTTATAATAATTTATTTATTCAGTCGTGAATATACATGATCCTTGAAATCCTAATATTCCTAGATACTATTTGATGGTCAGATTTGTGGCCATCAGATTTTGGAAATATTTTCGATGTTAGTCGACGTAATTTGAAAAAGAACGAAAGAAAACTGTTCCTTTAAAATTGAACCGAGGGCGTCCCGTCATGTAACTGAATTCGATCATTTCGACGTTTCGAGCGGTGAATTAATTTTCCATCCACCGTAACACTAACGGCATAAATTTAACTTCGAATTAATCGCTTAACCGAGCCGTGGAAAAAATGAAGAACCCAACTCGCCTAGCGGTCAAATATCCCGAAATGAGGTAGTTTAATTGAATGTAAATTATCAAATACAAAAACACGTTCATCCTCGCAATAATCACGTCATTAATGTTGATATTGAGCGCTCCGGGCGAAGTATTATCGTGATTCGGGCCAAGTTGAGAGGAGCTTACGAATTGGATGTTCGCTACCCGAAGGCAAGTTCTGGTAGCTGAGAAAGTCCGGTAGCCTCGATGCCATTGGGTTTGTTCGAAGATTGGAAGTCTTCCTAATAGCTACCGAGTCACGATTAAACGGGAGGGAAAATATTTAATATCTCAATGTCAGTCGAAGTGCTCCGCATGTTGGAACCTATCCTCATTAGCCCGTTTCGAAATTTGACTGATGAAAAGAATGAAATACGTGGGATCGGAGCTCGATTCCATTCTCTGCGGAGCATTCTCTTTAATTGAACCGGGAGGATGTTTTCGGAGGATTCCGACGCGCGGAAGTGAAAATAGGATATCGCACTTTCGAATATTATTTTCGCTGATCAACGCGCAGAATTTTCTATCCGATTTGCTATTTTCATTGTTCCTCAGCGGGAAATAGTTGAATGAACACGCCTAGATACAAGAACAATTGAATCTGACTCGGCGAAGTATGGGGATAAAAAATACTGAATGGCGTATAAAACAGGAACCCGGGGAAAAATTAAATGTGCAAAATCAGCGGATCGGATTCGGTCTCACACACGGCGTCCTAACAGAAGCGCTGATTCTCAGGAAATCCAAGACCTTCCTGTCACCGGCTCTACCACGTCGCAAGTACGATTTTGACTAGGAATCATTCAGTAATTTTGAGAGATACGGAAAACCGACACGTTTGAAAACGTAACCAGCCAAATCTTTCCAATTCCTACCTTTTCTTTTCAACGAAGCGCTCATCAAAAATGGAGGAAAAAACAGAAGAAAATTTTACAATTAAATAGTCTGTAGAAGCGAAATAGTAAGTGATTACACTGTTCAATATTAAAAAGTAATTTCGTTGAAAAAATTAACCTTCACTCTATCAGAATAGGTAGAGTAAAATAGGGCATTGATTAGTCCGCAAGCCTGTTGCGTGAGGTCGCTAAAAAATTCACCGCGACCCGCGGCCGATGTACAATATCCGAAAGCTCACCGCACTACGCAATATTCAACGTTGTCTCGTCACCCTTTTATTCCAACCACTCCACTCTCGCGAATGTTAATAGGTAGGTCATTATTAAAAATTAATAAAACGCTCTGCGATTTTGCATATTAAGAACGCGTCATTAAATGTTAATATATTTTTTTAGATCGTCCTATCTATTAGAATTAAAATTAAATTATTTTTAAAAGCTCAATTAAGATTCATTTGACTGGCCACTAGTAATTTAGATTTTATTTTTCGAGCCGATAAACTATCACCTCACAATGTTTCAAGAATTTAGTCACGCCTCATTCAGCTTACGATTTTCCACGGCAATTTCGATTTCTACCGTTGAAACGAACCCATGAGATATTGTGACTGACGATTTATCACAAGGCGTTCGACATCCGAAATGAGGTTGATAGCTGCAATGACAAGGTAACACCTAAAACTAATGGTTCCCGTTCTTTCGGCTTCGAAAAATGCGTCGATAACGTGACGCTAATGTAAACCACCTTTACGCGCCCATTACCAATAGCGAATACTTTATATAAACATTCCTTCAGCTCCGAGTGAAGCGTCAAATCAATATGAAATGACCCAAACACAAAAATGACCGGGCTCATAGAAACCATAATACGACCTTTCCAGTCAATTCTAAAACGACTAGAATTGCAGAATGTCCAGTGAATTCTAAAATTACGGAAAAAATATTCGCCAGAAATGAAGCAGTTTACTAAGAAAAAATTAAATATAACAAGAGCATAATTAAGAAATAAGTACCTATTCCTTAGTCGAAATAACCTGGGAAGAAAATTGAATATTTGAAATACTATATTAATACATACAGAGAAAAAAATACAGAAAAAATGAGAAAATGTTCAAGTAACTTGGAAAAAAACCGGATAGCAAATGAATTAGTAAAAAAAAAAAAAAAAAAAAAAAAAAAAAAAAAACTACGAAAAACTATTAATTGGTATGCAATAGTTTTTTACGGAAGAAAAACATTTGAATACCACCAAGGGCAAATTAATAAAAATGAATAATTACAAAAAACAGCACCACATCAAGAACCAGTGCGATACTCAATATCGAATCCAATGGTCAGCTTACTGCTCGGACAGTGTAGAACAAAACAATCGCGACAACAGAAATTCCAGATGGAAAAATTATTATTTTGATAACTGGGTGAGCTCGAAGAACCGGTGTCACCATAACTCAGAGGATAAACGGCTTTCGGAGGGCTTACGAAGGATCAGATATTCGCACCGGGAGAAAAAGCGCCGATTATGTCCAACGTAAACCGTGAAACGAACGTTCTTTCAAACCGCAGATCCGATAACCGAAGAAAGATTTTTATTCAAATTTTATTCTTTCCGAGCCAAAGTGCGGTGCGGGGTGGAGGGATTTTTTTTTTTATTCAAGAAGGCCTTTTCATCGGACTTGTTTACGGCAGGGCGAGGCAAGTCGTGATAAAAATCTGTAATATGTCTCCGCGAGCCTGAACGAATAATCTGCTTGAGACATCTTCGAGCAGGCTGCAGCATAGGCAGCATTCGAGGGAGGAGTCTCACTCAAACACATACATACTAACGATTTAATACGCGCTTTGATACGGAAGCTTTCGAGTGTAGACTCAAACCCGGATTTTCCGTAGCGATGCAAAAATAAATTAGACTCGAAATGGCTCAATCGCGTTCAAGATTCATAGAGCGCTATCGATTGGCTATCGCAGATATTCGGTACAGTATTTAGTAAACCAGCGGTGTGCATAGATCACACAGTACTTCCATGTTCGAGTCGGTAACAGGAATAACCGATTATAAAATCAAGAAGCTCGTACTAAGGGTGCATCGTTATTGCTCTACAACTGTTATTAAAAAACTAGCTAGGAGAACTGATTCATTTTTCACGGAGATATGACGATTCATGTAATTTTTTGACCACAGACACTTGTGCGGAAAGTGTTTTCAAGTATAGTACTGTGGAAATGTCTTCCAAATTCATTTCTTTCCTAATTTGACTTTTCATACGATCACAATACTTCCATTTACTTCGTAAACATGGAAGTAGGAAGCGTTGACGATCAAAATAAAAATTTGCCATTATTGGATTTTCAATAACACACAGTACTTCTGAGATACCATCGTTCCGATTTTTTTTTTCTAGGCTTTCTAGATCCTAACATTTTTTATGAAAATTGATTTTTCTCGTTAGAGCCGCTGTCAGCTTGCCTCCACTTTCTGCGTTTTCATCGTTATTTTTCTCGCGCGTTATTCTATTTTTGAATCTACTGGAAAATAATATGGTTCAGTTGAAACAGGATTCTTCTCAAATATCTCATTTATGGTCCAATTTACCCATTGTATAACTATTGAGACTAAAACTTGATTTCGGTAAAATTCAAGAAGGGAAAATTATTCGGAAGAAAATAGTGGCTACGAAATTATTTATCAATTGTTCGGATTTTCGAAAATAAAATGGAAACAATCGTCTTGACCGCTGGTTTTGTTATTCAAATCGCCTCATGCGTCGAAGGCAGGGAAATTATCTGTCAAGATTGGAGAGTGTGACATGAATGCGTCCGAGTTTCAGAACTAATTGGTTTGTTGTGACAACCGACGACGGCAATAACACGTGGCCGAATTGAGCGTTTAACCGATCCGTTTTCCAGGTGTGAAATATTCTCCGGCGGATTATTTGAGAAAACAAAGCCAAGAGCAACAAAAACAGTTTATTGCGCCCCTGCTACCGTATAAATGTAACGAGCCCTTCCAAAACAAAAGTATTATTAGCTTGGAAATTCCCGCCGGAGAAGTCGTCTATTGATCAATAGATTTACAGTTTCCAACTAATCATTGGTCAGCGCAGGTGGGACCCAGAGCCGTAATCAAATCGAAACGCCCTCACGGCCATTAATAGATAGGACGAAAATATCGAGCTTCACTCGGCGATTACAACGGCATTGTTCTGATTCTTCGAAGGGTGTCAACCTCAAACGGAGGCTACGACTTTTTTCCTCTTCCAACGAACGATTCGAGACGCGACGTGAAGAGTGTAGCGGAAAACGATCCAAACAAACCCGGAAAACCTGCTCGGAATATAAAGCTCGAAATATCCATAAAAATACTTCGAATTTTGAGTCACGCGGCAGATAGGATATCTGATTTACAGTTCGAAATTCCAGAATAGCGATTATCGACCGATTGCACATTGTACTTTTCTTTAAAGAGATGAACTACTAAAATCTTTAGAAAATACAAACAGAAAAGAAATGAGAATATATCGATGGCAATATCTTCTAACTATGAAAACGATTTTATAGTTCCGATTAAAAAAAGCCTCGCGCGAGTTTGATTTTTCTGCTTTTTGTCGATCGTCAAAATATTCTATTTTGAACTATAAACATTTAGAAATACGTTGTCATAGAAAAGTTATAAAATATCCTCCAATTTATTTTAATAAAGTAAATAAGTTGGAAAAGTTTCACGTGAAAATGTTCGCAAAATTGTAGATTAGTAAAATGTATCAATTGACTATTTCATTATTTTATGACTGCTTCATTCTATAATTATCTCCGTTTGAAAATATGTCAGTATTAAAAGCGAAAAAAGTTTGACGATTTGCCGAAAATCCACTGTGGAATAACAATTATTCAACAGGACAAGAAATTTATTCCGGTTCACTGCACGATTTAATTGATTGAAAGTCCATTTTCCACAACATAATCGCGCCGAGGTCATCTTGGTTATTCGGGTAATTAGGCACTTGATGTAGGGCTGAAAAGATGAGAGCTCTAGCCTGTATCCATGTGGTCGGGTTCTATTTTTACTTGATTCCCAATGGAGTGTTTTAGACAGCAGCCAGCTAATAATAGTGGTTATTGTTATATTCAAACAAAAGCGACTGCCGAGAGTCTCATTGGAGTTGGATAGAATTCTCTCGAGGATTTCATAATATGAAAAATGTCATTGTTGTACTCCTGTCTTTTTTTACGAGAGAAGTTGTCATAATTTATTTTTAGAAGCGAGAAAAGTAGTATCAATTTAATTAAGTACAAAACAAAAGACGGAGGCTTCTTCGTATTCGCCGTTCAACGCAAAATACGCAGATAAATAAATAAATCATTCATTCATTCAACGAATATTAAAGGTATAATATCTTGTTTGAAAGGATTCGTGGTCATCATTTTCAACATAGGTATAAAATTTACAAGACGTTAAAACGTACGCTCGAAGCGGTTGATGTCATTAGGCTCGATTTGGGTTTTTATAGCACCGAACAAGTGACTTCAACGAGAAGCACTTCAGTGTTATCGAAGGGTTATAACTGTTAGGATCAGGGGAACTCGACTAACGAGATACCAAGGTAAAATTATACAGAACCCTCGGAGTGGCATAAAGAAACTGGTCAGATAAGAACCGGTGGCATGAGTAGATAGATAAATGATTCATGCGAAATTGAGCGGGGAATAATTTTCGTGAACATTGAGAACTACTTGGATACATAACGACTGCCGATTCTATTAAAATTGTTCGCCAACTTTATTCCCGTTTTGCCGTGGAAAGGGGAATGAAGTCATTTGAAAATTCGTCACACTAATTGATTAATTTATCGTAATTATTTGAATAAAATTTCTCATCGCCGAATGCTCGAAACGTTTTGCAATGTAACCAACAACAAGTCTGTTTTTATTATTTGCAAGTATTGTAATGATTTCGACCATCTCGAAGCAAATAATACGCAGCTCCATGAGTAATTTATTCGTGTCATGAATGCGGAGTGCAGCAAAATTTAGAGACGATATTAATTTATACGCCATCGGGTGAGACCGAAATTTATTATATACTAATGTATTTAAATTAGAGTAGAAATTCGCAGTAGCTTCTCTACCTGTAACGACTCCAGTGAGTGTAGTAAGAGGAATGAATGTAGTAAGTAGTGCTGCGAGTAGATGTGCAGTGAGTTTATAGCGACCGCAGCGAGTGTAGGAAATGTAGTGAGTGTAGAGAGGATTCGTGTTCATAGATATGACATTTACAAGACTAAAACGTACGCTCGAAGCGGTTGATGTCATTAGAACTCACTACTTTCCGTGAGCGTAGCGAGTTCCGTGCGCGTATAGCGACTGCAGCGATTGTAGGGAGTGTAGCGAGAGTAGCGAGTGTAGCAAGAGTAGCGAGTGTAGCGAGAGTAGCGAGTGTAGGGAGTGTATCGAGAGCAGCGGGTGTATGTTACTGCAATGGTAGTGAGTGTATAGCGACTGTAGTGAATGTAGGGAGCGTTTAACGATCGTAGTGAGGTCTTTGAGTGGGACTGTGAGTGTATCCATGCGAGTCGAACTGAGTGTGATGATTAGAGAGATTTGTTAGTGAGTAATGTGAGTTTATTGAGTCCAGCGAGTGAATTGTGAGTGTATATAATCCTGAACGAATCGAAATACCCACAATCTTCATCATGAACTGTAAGGAACATTATTTCCAAGCTCATGTAGTGCAAAGTAACTGTCATGTATGAGCAGTAGAGACACGCCCTTACAAAAAATCACACCCTCTAGCCAAATGAATAACGGCGAAAGGGGAAGTCCTATGCTTAGTAAACCTGCCGAGAGAAATTGATTGATGCGGTTACGATAAGGATGTCTGCTAAGTAGGATCTCCGAATACCGAAGGCGTGTACAGTTTGGATAGATCGAGTGGATGGAAGGTCTTTCTGGTCTGTAAGTTCGGGCTCTGCGGCTAAACCCGGCGTCGCATCTGAGCCTAATCACGATTGTGAAAGGGTTCATCTTCTAGGCGCGTGAAGGAAGCGGCCGATAGGCCGAACGGCGTGATGCTGAGGTCGAAAACATCCGAATAGCGAGAGTGTTACGGTACAGCACGCTCTACTAAGTGACAACGTGTACTTGGTGAGTAACCAGGCTTTCACAGCTGAGTCATCTTAGCTATCACAAACTTGAAACCGTTCAAAGAATTCGGTATTGTATTACATCAGATCGAAGAATGGTCGTTTCGCGAGTTGGGAATCGAATTTGTACTACGAGAAAATTACGATCAAGTTATGACTGTTTTGTCTGTCGAATAGAAGAAATGCGACGTCAATACTACGGCGCTTTTGCTTTTTCGGGCCTCTTGTTACAAACGCCCGAATATTCCTTTAAGAGATTTTCCTTCAGAGGCCTACGAAGCAATGGCGGATACCAAGAGCAGTGTAAAAAAGAGAAGCTGCTTGCCCCTTTTTTTGCTTTTTCTCATTCCGAATCCCGATTTAGCACAATTACATCAACTACATAAAAATTGAGAGAACGTCGAAAGTTCTCTGCAGCAAACCTCTTCGAATGAGCATTTTTACTGCTGCGATTCATTAAAAAAATTCACCAGCTATAGTTCCCCGTTCCCAAACGGAGAGTGGTTTTTCTTTTCAAAAACAACGTTACAGCTTCGATATCGGTAACTGATGCCGTTCTGGATTATTATCACTTTCGAAGCAAAGCATCGTTCTTCGCCTCATTAACATTTCATAATGCTCTTTCCCAATCGGTTTTTGCCAGTCGGAATAAATCCATTCCACTGACAAAGGGTGCCACAGATATATTTTTGTTGCCCTCCTGATTCAAATATGAATATCGATTTCTCTGTTGATAGCATAAGATCTGAGACCGCCAAAATTATTCAAACAAGCGTGCGAAATTGTGAATAACCTTGAAACTTGTTTCCCGTAATAAGAATCCGCATCTTGTTCGTTTACAACACAAAACATTAAATTACCAATGCAACGGTTATCCAAGATAACTGTCCGATTCAATCGACTGCTTTCCAATCGTTAGAAGCCGCTCAAAACAAAAAATGAGCCTATAAACAATAGGACAGAAACGAATGAAAAACGGTTGGTTCGAAAACAATAGTTATCTCGCGTTTGGCTATCACGAAAGCAAACAGGGCAATGCTGATTATTTCAGGCCAACAAGATAAAGACGATGCAAACTGCCGTCGCGACGAGGCACGCCCTACGGTCTGCCCATGTAATGAGTGAATTAACCGATTTTTAATTTCTACTCATGGCAAATACGACGGTTATTTTTACAGCAAGATTTTTCAAACCGTTCTTCAACAGAAAAACTTTTTTCAATTTTTTTTTACAGTAGAACTCGACGTAAATTTATTGGACGGATTTTTTCAACTAAATTTCCGCAATCGATAATTCCTTAAATCGCAAGCAAGCCTACCATTTTACGTGATTCTTATCATTCTAATTTCTAACAAAACTTTCAAATAGCTGAGCTAACTTTATTAGTTCAAATGCGTTTATAAAAAAATAATTATATTGAAAAAAGCGAACGAAATATTTGTAAGATTTACTCCGAATTGGAGTCTGTTCTAGAATAACTACCCAAGTAGCACACGTCGTTGGCCCAACGTTGGTCAACCGTTGGAATTGGTTGGACGGTAGGCGAACAGTTGGTTTAAAAACTGATGGTTGGTAAACTGTTATCCAACCAACGAAATACCTACTGTCCCGGAAAAACCGTTGGGTAATAGTTTTCCAACCAACTGTTCACCAACAGTGAGAAAAAACTGCAGTAAACCAGTTGGCCAACCAACGGAACACCAACTGTATGCATTGTAATGTTGGGCAACCGTTTCCCAACTAACTATTTCCCAACTATCAAAACCAACGGTTGGTAAACTGTTCCCCTACCAACCCTAAACCAACTGTGGAAAGTAATTGTTGGCTAACAGTACAACAACTAACCATATCCCAACGGTAAAAGTCAACAGTTGAATCACTGTATCACAACCAACTTTGCACCAACTGTGCAACACCGTTAGTTGGTCCACTGTTTGCCAACCAACACAGACCCAACAGTTGGAGCACACGGTTGGTTAACAGTTTCCTTAATAACACTGCACCAACCGTGCGACTATGATCGTTGGCCAACTGAACCCCGACGAACCAGATTCCAACGGAGGCAATCAACGGTTGGTTACCGTTGCTCAACGAACTATTTACCAACCGTTTATTCTCGGACGTCGGTAAACTGTTTGCCAACCAACACAAACCCAACAGTTGGAGCACACGGTTGGTTAACAGTTTTTCAACCAACCCTGCACCAACCGTGTGAATATGATCGTTGGCCAACTGAACCTCGACGAACCAGATTCCAACGGAGGCAATCAACGGTTGGTTACCGTTGCTCAACGAACTATTTACCAACCGTTTATTCTCGGACGTCGGTAAACTGTTTGCCAACCAACACAAACCCAACAGTTGGAGCACACGGTTGGTTAACAGTTTTTCAACCAACCCTGCACCAACCGTGTGAATATGATCGTTGGCCAACTGAACCTCGACGAACCAGATTCCAACGGAGGCAATCAACGGTTGGTTACCATTGCTCAACGAACTATTTACCAACCGTTTATTCTCGGTCGTCGGCAAACTGTTTGCCAACCAACACAAACCCAACAGTTGGAGCACACGGTTGGTTAACAGTTTTTCAACCAATCCTGCACCAACCGTGCGAATATGATCGTTGGCCAACTGAACCCCGACTAACAAGATTCCAACGGAGGCAATCAATGGTTGGTTACTGTTTCTCAACGAACTATTTACCAACCGTTTATTCGTGGACGTTGGTCCACTGTTTGCCAACCAACATAGACCCAACAGTTGGAGCACACGGTTGGTTAACAGTTTCTTTAATAACACTTAACCAACCGTGCGAATATGATCGTTGGCCAACTGAACCTCGACGAACCAGATTCCAACGGAGGCAATCAACGGTTGGTTACTGTTTCTCAACGAACTATTTACCAACCGTTTATTCTCGGACGTCAGCAAACTGTTTGCCAACCAACACAAACCCAACAGTTGGAGCACACGGTTGGTTAACAGTTTTTCAACCAATCCTGCACCAACCGTGCGAATATGATCGTTGGCCAACTGAACCTCGACGAACCAGATTCCAACGGAGGCAATCAACGGTTGGTTACCGTTTCTCAACGTACTATTTACCAACCGTTTATTCTCGGACGTCGGTAAACTGTTCGCCAACCAACACAAACCCAACAGTTGGAGCACACGGTTGGTTAACAGTTTCTTCAATAACACTGCACCAACCGTGCAAATATGATCGTTGGCCAACTGAACCTCGAAGAACCAGATTCCAACGGAGGCAATCAACGGTTGGTTACTGTTTCTCAACGTACTATTTACCATCCGTTTATTCTCGGACGTCAGCAAACTGTTTGCCAACCAACACAAACTCAACAGTTGGAGCACACGGTTGGTTAACAGTTGTTCAACCAATCCTGCACCAACCGTGCGAATATGATCGTTGGCCAACTGAACCCCGACTAACAAGATTCCAACGGAGGCAATCAATGGTTGGTTACTGTTTCTCAACGAACTATTTACCAACCGTTTATTCGTGGACGTTGGTCCACTGTTTGCCAACCAACATAGACCCAACAGTTGAAGCCAACGGTGGAATAACAGTTTTTCAACCAACCCTGCACCAACCGTGCGACTATGATCGTTGGCCAACTGAACCCCGACGAACCAGATTCCAACGGAGGCAATCAACGGTTGGTTACCGTTTCTCAACGAACTATTTACCAACCGTTTATTCTCGGACGTCGGCGAACTGTTTGCCAACCAACACAGACCCAACAGTTGAAGTCAATGGTTAGTTAACAGTTTCTCAACAAACCCTGCCCCAACCGTGCGGATATGACCGTTGGCCAACTGAACCCCGACTAACAAGATTCCAATGGAGGCAATCAACGGTTGGTTACTGTTTCTCAACGAACTATTTACCAACCGTTTTTTTTTTTCGGACGTAGGTTAACTGTTTGCCAACCAACAAAGATCCAATAGTTGAAGTCCACGGTTGGTTAACAGTCTCTCAACCAACCCTACACCAACCGTGCGAATATGATCGTTGGCCAACTGAACCCCGACTAACTAGATTCCAACGGTTTATCAACAGTATATTCTCGAATGTTGGTGAATCGTTTGCCAACCAACAGAAACCCAACAGTAACCGTGCACGGTTGGTTAACAGTTAGTTAGCCAACACTGCACCAACTGTGTAAAACATATAGTTGGGCAACCAAATACCAACCACTCGCGGCCTACTGTTGGCAATAATCGGTTGGTGAACCGTAACCCAACGGACTGGCGGCCTACCGTTCTCAAAAATGTGTCGGGCAACGGTATTCCAACTGTAGATCTCTTTTATAATATATGTAAACATTATATTGAAATTATTGCATTTTTAAGGTAAAATTATTATTCCCCTTGTATTACTGAAATATTTTTGACACCTGACATAAATACTTTATTCACCTTAATTTAAGGATTATTGTTAATAATAAAATTATAGTATATAATTACCCTCATACATAGCAGTTAAGTATTTATAGGTGTCATACTTTTCTGCATCAAAAGGTAGGATTCTAAATTTATATTTACCGACATACTATGTGAATCAACTTTGAAATTTCAAAAAAATCGGTAATAACTGTACCTGTGAAATCAATAAAATAAAGGCTGCGGACCCTATGGCCTTACACGTCGCCGTGAGAATACCCGAATGGGCGAATGTGCACGACCAGCAACTAAAGAATTATTATTATCATTGATTATTAATTAGGGTTTAAAAATCCTAGTTATCGGCTGGTGAAAATAACTTGGCACCTATATTTTCTGGGAGAGGAATGGATCTGACAAAAATATAAATTTGAATACCTACCAACATCATGGTTTTGCTTTGAATATAATTGATTCACGTCATTGACAGCTATCTTGAAAAAATTACCAAATCGTTGTATTCAATTCAGGTGTTGGATTAATAAAATTCGATGGTCACTTTATGACAATGAAGAAGATAATACCTACTAACAATTGAAGTTGGTTTCTTTACTTCTAACCGGTTATAATAAATTGAGAGTTTTAGATCATAGTATAAAATTCATTCGTACAACACAATCGTTGATAAAATTGTCTAGAACTTATGAGTGTTTGAAAGATTATGTTTCTGTCCAATGAATCCTCATCTATAGCCGATTTCATTTTTGAGCCTATTTTTTATTAACGCCCTTGGAAAAAATTTTATTACCATTTTGTAATTAAAATTTTTCTCTTGTGTAATAGCAGCAAGTTGTTAAATTCAAATTGCGATGGAAAGTACCTATACTTATACGAAGTTGAAGGAAACTACTGTCTGCCACAGCCTTGGTGGCAGAAAAAAACCACGTGTAATACACGTGCTTTTCTAAAGCGGCAAAACGCCCGGGAAAACGGGAAAAAAGGCGGACGAACTCCCTCATCACCACCCCTCTCTACTCTACTGTCGCAGTCGGCAGTCGCCAATTTGCTAGGCCCTAGCGCTGCACCGGTGTGAAACGTTCATCTCCCATATCAATTATTTTGTTCCATACTTGATCAATCTGATCATCACTCTTCCTCAGGATTGAAAAGATGCTTCTGAAGCTCTGCCAAGGTAAGCAAAAATTACCGATTCATTATGAACCATGTAAAACAATTTACCTACTGTTGTGTATTGATACGAGTAAATTTTCTGTAAAATTTCAATATCTCTGGGTAATGGTAGAATTTTAATATCAGTAGATATTGACTTGATTGGTTCCCTGTCGTCACACTGCATTCTGCTGGCCGTACTGATCGCCTTGTTTGTTGACCCATGATTTCTCAACCGAAAAGCAGGTAGTACTTAGGTAAATTTCAACAACTAGGAGCTCAAATATTAAAATAGTAACAACTGTTTTACTAGGGGGAACTGAATCGTTTCTCACCATCTCCTCTGGTTTCCAAGTTTTTGAACGGTTGGGTCAAAATAGGTTAAATTGAGGTGTATAGTTGTTGGGAAATGGTAGGGACAACCGTCAGAATGGTTGGCAATCATTTGACTGTTGGGGAACGGTTGGGTTATCGTTGAGATTTATTGGGCAAAGATGTTGTTCATTAACGGCTGATGCCACTTTCTTGGTTGGGAAATGATGTGATGCCGACCGCATAGATCTGTATACCTACTTGAAATAAACTTGATAGCGATTGGTGTTACATTCAAAACGTAATACCTACAAAAAAAAAAAAATAATAATAACAAAAATTGGAATAAACTTTATAACGATAGGTGTTAATTTCAAAACGTACTTAATACAAGAAAATATAAATAAAAGTAAACTTTGGAATAAACTTTATAGCGATTGGTGTTAATTTCAAAACGTAATATACCTAAAAAAAAATTAGAATAAACTTTATAGCGATTGGTGCTAATTTATTCAAAACGTAATACAAAAATAAAAATAAATAAATACTTACTTATAATTTGTCAGCGATTCACGTAATACAAAAATAAAAAATAAAAATAAATAACATCAAAAAAATTTCAGAATAAATTTGATACTGGTCGATGTTAATTACAAAATGAACCTAATCAAAAAAAAATAAAAAATAAATAAATAAATAGAAGTAAACTTTATTTCAAAATGTAATTTAAAAAATAATAAAATAAATAAATAAACTATATATAGCGATTGGTGGTAATTTCAAAACGTAATATATCTTTAAAAAAAAGGATTAGAGTAAACTTTATAGCGAATGGTGTTAATTTCGAAATGTAATACAAAAATAAAAAAAAATTACGGAATTATAATTTGTCAGCGATTCACGTAATACAGGAAAAAAATAAATAAATAAATAACAGTAAAAAATTCGGAATAAATTTGACAGCGGTTGATGTAAATTACAAAACGTATCCAATACAAAAAAAAAAAATTGAAATATACTTTTATAACGATTGGTGTTAATTTTAAAACGTAATACAAAAATAAAAATAAATAATTACCGAATTAATTTGTCAGCGATTCACATAAGTACCTACTACAAGAAAATAAAATATAAATAAACAACATTAAAAAATTCGGAATAAATTTGACAGCGATTGATGTTGGAATAAACTTTATAGCAATTGGTATTAACTTCTAAACGTAATACAAAAAAAAAAGAAAAATGCTATATAAATAAATAAAAACATTTAAATTTTGGAATAAATTTGACGACGTTTGTTGTTAATTTTAAAACGTGATACAAAAATAAATATAAAAAAATAGTTACGGAATAAATCTGTCAGCAATTCACGTATACAAAATACAATAAAATCAAATAAATAAATAAAACTTTTGGAATAAATTTGACAGCGGTTCATGTTAATTACAAAACAGACCTAATTAATACCTACAAAAAAAAAGAAAAAATTGTAATAAACTTTATAGCAATTGGTGTTAATTTCAAAACGTAATACAAAAAAAAAATTAGATAAATAATTATAAAAACATAAATTCCAATAAAGCTATAGACCCGTGATAGTCTTAATCCAAAGCGTACAAAAATCCAAAGAAATTGATACAAAATACATCTTTTCTGAAAAACGTTGGAAAATACGGATTTTCTCCCCCTCAAAACCCCCAAAATACCCTTAAATTTGAGGTAGCGATTTGGTTTCAGAACTGAGCAATTGTCAGGCCAGGCATTGTTATTGTTTGTGATTTTAACTAATTCTAGGTGCAGTTAGGATGAAACGCAAAAGAACATCATCCACTCAAAAAACCGGTAACGATGACACAACTACCTTCTTCTGAATTCAGAATGATCATCAGGAGAGGTTGAGAGTGATGAAGAAGCCCTATCCAAACTGTGCTGTTCCAGTTCAAGTGGTTTTTGTGAATTGTTAACTTGATGAATCGGCCAAGTACTTAGCCTTATTTGATAAAAACTCACCAGATCACTTTTTCTTTTTTTCAAATTTATTTATTTGATAAATAATGTTAATGTCAAAATGAGCTGCAAATGTTTAATGGTAAGCCAGACAAAAGTGATGTATTTTATGTTATGTAGTATCATGTGCGGGTGTAGGTATAAACCAGTGGTGTGCATAGATCACAGAGTACTTCCATGTTTGAGTCAGTCACTGGAATGAGCAATTACATGAAGTCGGTTAAAAATCAAGAAGCTCCTACGAAGGATGCAACGTTATTACTGTTTAACTGCTATTGAAAAAAATAGCACCTAATATTAGTTTGATTATTCAAAGTGCAGTATGTGAGCCTGACATAACAATACAAGCCAAGTTTTGTAAAATAGGATAATTTTTATGAACCTCCAGCGACAAAGATATTGTTTTTTTCACAAACTGTACAAATCGAAATACTTGATAAAACACATAAGGCGGAAGTACGATGTATGATCCAATTGATGTGTAACTAGTTTTGTGAAATTGATAAAAAAATTAACATATTTCGGAAAATGATTCTCTATAGGTAATTTGTTTTGTTTCATTCATTTTGTGGTTCTGTATCAAGTCTCAATAAATATACTCTTATTTATACTTGAATGTTTTTTCTTTCATTTCAGCATGAACCAACAACTGGCTGAATTTACTCGCCCAACAGTTGGTAATGAATTGACTACCAAAGTAGGCTCACCAGTTGACTAATGGATCAATTTTAACTTTTTATTACAGGTGCTAGTGGTTGGGATACCGTTTACTGTTGGGAAACGGTTGGGACAACCATTGGCGATGACGCTCTCAACGGTTGAAAATTTCCTTAATGGCCGCTTTTTGGTTGGGGAATGGTTATTCGCCAACCCATCCCCTCAGTTGGCCCAACTGTTTTAAAAATTACGGTTGGGGAACTGTAATACGCAGTTGGGAAACTGTTGGGCCGACCGTTGGCAAAAGGTGCTAGTGGTTGGGATACCGTTTACTGTTGGGAAACGGTTGGGATTCGGTTGCGACAACCGTTGGCGAAGACGCTCTCAACGGTTGAAAATTTCCTTAATAGCCGCTTTTTGGTTGGGGAATGGTTATTCGCCAACCGATCCCCTCGGTTGGCCCACCTGTTTTCAAAATTACGGTTGGGGAACGGTGATACGCAGTTGGGAAACTGTCGGCCCGACCGTTGGCAGAAGGTGCTAGTGGTTGGGATACCGTTTACTGTTGGGAAACGGTTGGGATTCGGTTGGGACAACCGTTGGCAAAGACGCTCTCAACGGTTGAAAATTTCCTTAATGGCCGCATTTTGGTTGGGGAATGGTTATTTGCCAACCGATCCCCTCGGTTGGCCCACCTGTTTTCAAAATTACGGTTGGGGAACGGTGATACGCAGTTGGGAAACTGTCGGCCCGACCGTTGGCAGAAGGTGCTAGTGGTTGGGATACCGTTTACTGTCGGGAAACGGTTGGGATTCGGTTGGGACAACCGTTGGCGATGACGCTCTCAACGGTTGAAAATTTCCTTAATGGCCGCTTTTTGGTTGGGGAATGGTTATTCGCCAACCGATCCCCTCGGTTGGCCCACCTGTTTTCAAAATTACGGTTGGGGAACGGTGATACGCAGTTGGGAAACTGTCGGCCCGACCGTTGGCAGAAGGTGCTAGTGGTTGGGATACCGTTTACTGTTGGGAAACGGTTGGGATTCGGTTGGGACAACCGTTGGCGAAGACGCTCTCAACGGTTGAAAATTTCCTTAATGGCCGCTTTTTGGTTGGGGAATGGTTATTCGCCAACCGATCCCCTCGGTTGGCCCACCTGTTTTCAAAATTACGGTTGGGGAACGGTGATACGCAGTTGGGAAACTGTCGGCCCGACCGTTGGCAAAAGGTGCTAGTGGTTGGGATACCGTATACTGTTGGGAAACAGTTGGTATTCGGTTGGAACAACCGTTGGCGAAGACGCTCTCAACGGTTGAAAATTTCCTTAATGGCCGCTTTTTGGTTGGGGAATGGTTATTCGCCAACCGATCCCCTCGGTTGGCCCACCTGTTTTCAAAATTACGGTTGGGGAACGGTAAGACGCAGTTGGGAAACTGTCGGCCCGACCGTTGGCAGAAAGTGCTAGTGGTTGGGATACGGTTTATTGTTGAAAACGGTTGGGATCTTGTAGAGATAACAGTTGGGAATTGTTATCGCAACCGACAATTAACCGTATTCTAATCTTTAACACCATCTGCCAACGGTCGGCGTGACAGTTTCCCAACTGCGAATTACCGTTCCCCAACCGTAATTTTGAAAACAGGTGGGCCCACCGAGGGGATCGGTTGGCGAATAACCATTCCCCAACCAAAAAGCGGCCATTAAAGAAATTTTCAACCGTTGAGAGCGTCTTCGCCAACGGTTGTCCCAACCGAATCCCAACCGTTTCCCAACAGTAAACGGTATCCCAACCACTAGCACCTTTTGCCAACGGTCGGGCCGACAGTTTCCCAACTGCGTATTACTGTTCCCCAACCGTAATTTCGAAAACAGTTGGGCCAACTGAGGGGATCGGTTGGCGAATAACCATTCCCCAACCAAAAAGCGGCCATTAAGGAAATTTTCAACCGTTGAGAGCGTCATCGCCAACGGTTGTCCCAACCGAATCCCAACCGTTTCCCAACAGTAAACGGTATCCCAACCACTAGCACCTTTTGCCAACGGTCGGGCCGACAGTTGCCCAACTGCGTATTACCGTTCCCCAACCGTTATTTTGGAAACAGTTGGGCCAACCGAGGGGATCGGTTGGCGAATAACCATTCCCCAACCAAAAAGCGGCCATTAAGGAAATTTTCAACTGTTGAGAGCGTCTTTGCCAACGGTTGTCCCAACCGAATCCCAACCGTTTCCCAACAGTAAACGGTATCCCAACCACTAGCACCTTTTGCCAACGGTCGGGCCGACAGTTTCCCAACTGCGTATCACCGTTCCCCAACCGTTATTTTGAAAACAGTTGGGCCAACCGAGGGGATCGGTTGGCGAATAACCATTCCCCAACCAAAAAGCGGCCATTAAGGAAATTTTCAACCGTTGAGAGCGTCTTTGCCAACGGTTGTCCCAACCGAATCCCAACCGTTTCCCAACAGTAAACGGTATCCCAACCACTAGCACCTTTTGCCAACGGTCGGGCCGACAGTTTCCCAACTGCGTATCACCGTTCCCCAACAGTAATTTTGAAAACAGTTGGGCCAACCGAGGGGATCGGTTGGCGAATAACCATTCCCCAACCAAAAAGCGGCCATTAAGGAAATTTTCAACCGTTGAGAGCGTCTTTGCCAACGGTTGTCCCAACCGAATCCCAACCGTTTCCCAACAGTAAACGGTATCCCAACCACTAGCACCTTTTGCCAACGGTCGGGCCGACAGTTTCCCAACTGCGTATTACCGTTTCCCAACAGTAATTTTGAAAACAGTTGGGCCAACCGAGGGGATCGGTTGGCGAATAACCATTCCCCAACCAAAAAGCGGCCATTAAGGAAATTTTCAACCGTTGAGAGCGTATTTGCCAACGGTTGTCCCAACCGAATCCCAACCGTTTTTCAACAGTAAACGGTATCCCAACCACTAGCACCTTTTGCCAACGGTCGGGCCGACAGTTTCCCAACTGCGTATCACCGTTCCCCAACCGTAATTTTGAAAACAGTTGGGCCAACCGAGGGGATCGGTTGGCGAATAACCATTCCCCAACCAAAAAGCGGCCATTAAGGAAATTTTCAACCGTTGAGAGCGTCATCGCCAACGGTTGTCCCAACCGAATCCCAACCGTTTCCCAACAGTAAACGGTATCCCAACCACTAGCACCTTTTGCCAACGGTCGGGCCGACAGTTTCCCAACTGCGTATTACCGTTCCCCAACAGTAATTTTGAAAACAGTTGGGCCAACCGAGGGGATCGGTTGGCGAATAACCATTCCCCAACCAAAAAGCGGCCATTAAGGAAATTTTCAACCGTTGAGAGCGTCTTTGCCAACGGTTGTCCCAACCGAATCCCAACCGTTTCCCAACAGTAAACGGTATCCCAACCACTAGCACCTTTTGCCAACGGTCGGGCCGACAGTTTCCCAACTGCGTATTACCGTTCCCCAACCGTTATTTTGAAAACAGTTGGGCCAACCGAGGGGATCGGTTGGCGAATAACCATTCCCCAACCAAAAAGCGGCCATTAAGGAAATTTTCAACCGTTGAGAGCGTATTTGCCAACGGTTGTCCCAACCGAATCCCAACCGTTTTTCAACAGTAAACGGTATCCCAACCACTAGCACCTTTTGCCAACGGTCGGGCCGACAGTTTCCCAACTGCGTATTACCGTTCCCCAACCGTAATTTTGAAAACAGTTGGGCCAACCGAGGGGATCGGTTGGCGAATAACCATTCCCCAACCAAAAAGCGGCCATTAAGGAAATTTTCAACCGTTGAGAGCGTATTTGCCAACGGTTGTCCCAACCGAATCCCAACCGTTTTTCAACAGTAAACGGTATCCCAACCACTAGCACCTTTTGCCAACGGTCGGGCCGACAGTTTCCCAACTGCGTATCACCGTTCCCCAACCGTTATTTTGAAAACAGTTGGGCCAACCGAGGGGATCGGTTGGCGAATAACCATTCCCCAACCAAAAAGCGGCCATTAAGGAAATTTTCAACCGTTGAGAGCGTCTTTGCCAACGGTTGTCCCAACCGAATCCCAACCGTTTCCCAACAGTAAACGGTATCCCAACCACTAGCACCTTTTGCCAACGGTCGGGCCGACAGTTTCCCAACTGCGTATTACCGTTCCCCAACCGTTATTTTGAAAACAGTTGGGCCAACCGAGGGGATCGGTTGGCGAATAACCATTCCCCAACCAAAAAGCGGCCATTAAGGAAATTTTCAACTGTTGAGAGCGTCTTTGCCAACGGTTGTCCCAACCGAATCCCAACCGTTTCCCAACAGTAAACGGTATCCCAACCACTAGCACCTTTTGCCAACGGTTGGGCCGACAGTTTCCCAACTGCGTATTACCGTTCCCCAACCGTAATTTTGAAAACAGTTGGGCCAACCGAGGGGATCGGTTGGCGAATAACCATTCCCCAACCAAAAAGCGGCCATTAAGGAAATTTTCAACCGTTGAGAGCGTATTTGCCAACGGTTGTCCCAACCGAATCCCAACCGTTTTTCAACAGTAAACGGTATCCCAACCACTAGCACCTTTTGCCAACGGTCGGGCCGACAGTTTCCCAACTGCGTATCACCGTTCCCCAACCGTTATTTTGAAAACAGTTGGGCCAACCGAGGGGATCGGTTGGCGAATAACCATTCCCCAACCAAAAAGCGGCCATTAAGGAAATTTTCAACCGTTGAGAGCGTCTTTGCCAACGGTTGTCCCAACCGAATCCCAACCGTTTCCCAACAGTAAACGGTATCCCAACCACTAGCACCTTTTGCCAACGGTCGGGCCGACAGTTTCCCAACTGCGTATTACCGTTCCCCAACAGTAATTTTGAAAACAGTTGGGCCAACCGAGGGGATCGGTTGGCGAATAACCATTCCCCAACCAAAAAGCGGCCATTAAGGAAATTTTCAACCGTTGAGAGCGTCTTTGCCAACGGTTGTCCCAACCGAATCCCAACCGTTTCCCAACAGTAAACGGTATCCCAACCACTAGCACCTTTTGCCAACGGTCGGGCCGACAGTTTCCCAACTGCGTATTACCGTTCCCCAACCGTTATTTTGAAAACAGTTGGGCCAACCGAGGGGATCGGTTGGCGAATAACCATTCCCCAACCAAAAAGCGGCCATTAAGGAAATTTTCAACCGTTGAGAGCGTATTTGCCAACGGTTGTCCCAACCGAATCCCAACCGTTTTTCAACAGTAAACGGTATCCCAACCACTAGCACCTTTTGCCAACGGTCGGGCCGACAGTTTCCCAACTGCGTATCACCGTTCCCCAACCGTAATTTTGAAAACAGTTGGGCCAACCGAGGGGATCGGTTGGCGAATAACCATTCCCCAACCAAAAAGCGGCCATTAAGGAAATTTTCAACCGTTGAGAGCGTCTTTGCCAACGGTTGTCCCAACCGAATCCCAACCGTTTCCCAACAGTAAACGGTATCCCAACCACTAGCACCTTTTGCCAACGGTCGGGCCGACAGTTTCCCAACTGCGTATTACCGTTCCCCAACCGTTATTTTGAAAACAGTTGGGCCAACCGAGGGGATCGGTTGGCGAATAACCATTCCCCAACCAAAAAGCGGCCATTAAGGAAATTTTCAACCGTTGAGAGCGTCTTTGCCAACGGTTGTCCCAACCGAATCCCAACCGTTTCCCAACAGTAAACGGTATCCCAACCACTAGCACCTTTTGCCAACGGTCGGGCCGACAGTTTCCCAACTGCGTATTACCGTTCCCCAACCGTTATTTTGAAAACAGTTGGGCCAACCGAGGGGATCGGTTGGCGAATAACCATTCCCCAACCAAAAAGCGGCCATTAAGGAAATTTTCAACCGTTGAGAGCGTATTTGCCAACGGTTGTCCCAACCGAATCCCAACCGTTTTTCAACAGTAAACGGTATCCCAACCACTAGCACCTTTTGCCAACGGTCGGGCCGACAGTTTCCCAACTGCGTATCACCGTTCCCCAACCGTAATTTTGAAAACAGTTGGGCCAACCGAGGGGATCGGTTGGCGAATAACCATTCCCCAACCAAAAAGCGGCCATTAAGGAAATTTTCAACCGTTGAGAGCGTCTTTGCCAACGGTTGTCCCAACCGAATCCCAACCGTTTCCCAACAGTAAACGGTATCCCAACCACTAGCACCTTTTGCCAACGGTCGGGCCGACAGTTTCCCAACTGCGTATTACCGTTCCCCAACCGTTATTTTGAAAACAGTTGGGCCAACCGAGGGGATCGGTTGGCGAATAACCATTCCCCAACCAAAAAGCGGCCATTAAGGAAATTTTCAACCGTTGAGAGCGTCTTTGCCAACGGTTGCGCACACCATTTCCCAACAGTTGACCAACGGTTTTGTGCTACTAGGGAAGCTCTATACACAAAAATGACCAGTACGTGCACAACAGCGACATCCACAAAAAGCGATTTATCTAAGTTGCACATGAAAAAAGCTGAGTAAATTTTATTGCCCCTTGTCGTCCCTTTTTCCTCCACCAACTATGTCCTCCACCGACCGCTCTGCCGCATCCCACGGACTGCAAACGTGCTCTGTGCTTGTTATGATGTCGATTTCTTTGAAATTACGCTTCCGCGTATCAAAACGTTTCTCCGAACTGTGCCGTTGTCCCTGAGTAACCTGTCATGTTGCTTGAACTTTGTCTGTCACCTTTTCTTCCTGTTATTCGCGATTTAATGTTAATTGGGCTCGTCCCGTATATGTGCTAAAAATAAAAATAAAAATAGCTTACACTGATAACATATATATCTCCCCAGGTACAAAAGAACTATTGCTCGAATCAATATTTTTGTCCGCTTATTTTTGTACTCTATGGTGTGGTAATGATGCCTATAATTTTATAGTTGATGATCACGTAAGGAATAGCAAAATCGATGCAAATTCCTCATTCTTCTAGTGCGATACTTTCGTCACTGTGGATCCTCTTCAATATCTTCTGGTTTAACGTATTATTTAAAATAATCGCAGAGACATCATTCAATAAGTAGCCAATTTTTTTCTTTTTTATTTAACCCCAATTTGAATTATTTTTGCCACTAGTTTTTAATAGTTTTGCATTTTTCCTATTGCCCTAGATACTGCTCCTTTTCATTTGTCTTCATTCCTGTTTCAATAACTTATATTCCTACCCATGTGACCCGGATGATTCCTAGAACGTCGACCCTACAAAGAGGCGATTATTTTAAGTAACTAGTCAAACTAGACGATCCTTGAGAGGATCCACAGTAGCGAAAGCTCTAGATCACAGTAGAGGAATTTTACATTTATATCAATCTCGAACGGTATGCAACCTATGACAAAAACAACGAACAGGTGCGAAATAGCAGTATCTAGTTTGCGGATTTTTCTACACGCAAATTTTCATCTTAAAAAAAAATAGTTATTCCTGTGGATAGCAGATGTCGGAGGAGTATTAGGAGCTGGTATAAATGGTTGGTGATATTGTAGTGTGCTGCCTTCGGGTATTTCCCAGCAACTGAGTCAGCGATTTAAATTGCTCCTATAGGGAGTCGACTGCTTTTTCAATGGGTATTAGCCTTCGTCGGTTGACGTTTTTCTCGGTGCTTTTCTGCCTTTCCTGCTCATTTTTTTATTTTTTTAAGCTGGCTGCGCCATGTGAAGATCTACCTTATCTAATAATAATAATAATATTCTCAGTGTATGGTTAGATTAGAACTGAACTTAATTGAATCGATGAAACTAATTTAAACATAGAACTCTTCACCGAGGAACGATTGGTTGATCTGGAGCGATTTCGGAACTAGAAAAAATATTTTTGCTCTCGTTTCATTCGTGCTATAGCGTTTTCCTACGAAAGTTTTCGG